>JAWMAG010000005.1:9240000-9565000 GCA_037013455.1 Ceratitis rosa | reverse complement strand
GGATGATTTTAATCTAATGGATGCTGCGCCACAGCCATTCAGAAAATTGCATAGTGAAGACCAATATAAGATTGAACTGCCCAAAAGTGCCGGTGATGGAGGTCGTGCGATGCATCTGCAACAGTCGAACCATTTTTTTTTATGAATGTCTCCCTATATAACCAAAAAAAACGACCACAGAAGTTGGAAAATACCAAACTTTTTGAAATTTGAAAAAAAAATCTCTTCAAGTTGCAAAAAAAAATAGTTTAAATAATACTTTTGTCCAACTTTTTTTAGCAATAGAAAATAATTTAATACTGAAGCTACATCACTTTGGTTTTTTTTTCGATCTGACATATTTTTTCTTTATTTTTTTTTTTTTGCTATCACCGGCACCGTTTTCTAAAACTGAAAATTACAGAAAACGCGCTTCAAAATTCTGCCCGAGCATACTAAGCTGCCCGACGCTCAGCCACAAAAACTGCTCCAGCTTCTAAAATACATATGTCGAATTGGCCACCGAAATTTTGAAGACATATTCTTGGAAAGTTTTAGAATAGATTTAAGAAAAAAATGCATTTTCTGAAGCCTCTAAAGCCAATTAGGTAAGTTGAACATGGTTCTGCAGGCAGTCAGTTGGGATATTACCATAGGGATCATCGCTCTGCGGCATTGATTACACATAATCTTCTAATTACACACTCATGTACAGAGAGTCGATGAACAACTTAGGTTTACATTATGAAATTAGTTACACGAAGAATGTGAAAATTCTAATGAGCTTTTTTTTTGGTACTCTAACCTTAGAGAAGCATTCACAATGGGTTATACGAGCACTTCCCAATGCTTGCTTACTCAATCAACATTTCCATTCTTTAAACAAACTTCCTGTGCTTGAACATAACGTCGTCCGAATAAAAATCAACTACCAAAGAAGTTCATTAAAAATGAAGAGGCATAAATGGCTGAATGTTATGCAAACCATTTCCGCATACACACACAGCATAGAGCAAGAGCATTAATATTGTATACATATGTATATGTGTATGTGTATTGCACATTACCAACAACCAACGGAAGTAAGCGAGTCCAAAGTATCGGTATATCGGTCGGTCGGTCGGTCGAAGATAGAATGTGAGGACAAGAACGAATAAGAAAAGAAATTATTCAATAACCAAACATTTCCTTGAAAGAACACGCATCCGCCAACGAATATATGTATGTATGTATGTATGTATGTGTGTATGACTTCTTCTCTTGACTGTGTGCATGCAAAACGTTTTCATTTCCGTCGTCAGCATCATACCAACGACTTCCCTCCAACAACTTCGATTTGTGCTACTACCAACAATATTAACGGTATCAACATTAGCGACATTATCATCATCGACCTCACCCACCAAACTCAGTACGGGTGACGTTACTCAGCGTCATCATTAAATAATAAGGAAAGCGGAATAACGTTGTCGTTATACCAAACCGATGTATGTATGTATGTATGTATGTATAGATGGATAAGTGTGTATATACATACATACTTACATGTGTATTTATGTGAAATAGAAAAGTATTGTGCAATTGCAATTGCATTAATGGCGAATTGTACTCAGAAAATTACTTTATAATGCAACAATAATATCTGCAAATGCAGCTGAGAGATGGCGCATGACATCATTATTACACAACCGGCAATTTGTCGACACTTGAGTTTCGCACAACACAAAAGGAAAGTTACTAAAGAGTAACATTATACATAAATTTGCTCTCGAAATAAGTACGTAGCATAACAAATACTTCGACTTTACTTTAGAATGTTCTCTTGTGCCCGCATATTAAAAATAAAGAAAGGGCAATCTATATTTTATCAGCTGCACTGTGAGATAAATAACATACACACATAAAATAAAAAATCTGATCAAATAAAATAAATTAAAATTAAATAATATAAACTAAAATATAATTAAACGAAATAAAAAATAAACTAAAACAAAAAAAATTAAATTAAAATTAAAATAAAATAAAAAAATTAATGAAAATAAAAAAGTTAAATAAAACAAAATAGAATCAAATAAAATATAAAAATTTCATAAAATAAAATTAAAAAATAAAATAATATAAAATAAAAATATAAAATAAAATAAAAATTAAATAAAATAAAATAATACAAAAAATCAATAAAATATAAAATATAAAAATATATAAAATATAAAATATAAAAAATAAAATAAAAAAACAATATAATTAAATAACAAGTAAAATAAAAGAAAACAAAACAAATTAAATAAAACAAGAAATAAAATAAAGTAAAATAAAAAAATTAAATAAAATAGAATTAAAAAAAAAAAAAAAAAATATATGATAAAATAAAAACTTACATTAAAAAACAAAATTAAATAAAAATAAAATAAAAAAATTACTAAAATAAACAAAAACATATTTAAAAAAATAATAAAATGAAATAAAATAATAAATAAATAAAAAAGGATAAAAAATAATATACAATAAAAAATTAAATAAAATAAAGTTATAAAAAATTAAATTAAATAAAAAACTAAATAAAATGAAAAATAGAAGTAAATAAAAAATAAATTTAAAAAAATATCAAATAAAAAATAAAATATAACAAAATAAAATAAAAAAAAAAACAAATTATAAAAATTAAATTAAATAAAATAAGAAAAAATAAAGTAAAACAAAATAAAAAAAATTATTATCTATATATTAGGTCAAGCAAATGTCATTATTTTGCAATAGATGGCTTTAGTGATCTGTATCTCTCTTTATATACCAGGTGTGTTTGTTTAAGTGTGCCGGTTTTACTAGTAGATGTCGCTAGCAATATGTATAAATTTCTATGATTTGGCATGTATGTAATTTTTTTCTATTGACATTAACCTACAAAAATACGCAAGTCACATTCCGCCAAAATAATAGCGTCATATTTGTTTACCTCAGTGAAAATGTCGAGTTTCGTTCCAAGTAAATCACATTTGTGGCATTCGTTGCTTTTCGTATTTCATCAAAAGAAAAAAACAGCTGAAGCTGGTAGAAACTTATGGTGAACATGCTCCAGTGATTAGAACATGTGAGACATGGTTTCGTCAATTTAAAAGTGGAAATTTCGATTTGACAGACAATGAACATCCTGGTGCAGCGAAAAAGTTCGAAGACGAGGAATTGCATGTTGATCCAACCCAATCGCAACAAAAATTGGCAGAAACACTACATGTGACTCGAGGAGCAATTTGCCAACGTTTAAAAGCCATGGGAAAGATCCAGAAGTATGGAAAATGGGTGCCACACCAGCTGAACGATAGACAAATGGAAAATCGAAAAACCGTTTGTGAAATGCTGCTTCAACGATTCGAAAGGAAATCTTTTCTGCATCGAATTGTCACGGGGGACGAAAAATGGATTTATTTTGAGAGCCCGAAGCGAAAAAAATCATGGCTTTCCCCTGGTGAAGGTGGCCCATCGACTGCAAGGCCAAATCGCTTTGGCCGTAAGACAATGCTCTGTGTTTGGTGGGACCAGTGTGGTGTGGTGTACTACGAGTTGTTAAAACCTGGTGAAACGGTGAACACGGATCGCTACCGACAACAAATGATCAATTTGAATCATGCGTTGATCAAAAAACGGTGAAAGACACATTAAAAACACTTAATTGGGAAATATTATCGCACCCGCCGTACTCTGCAGACCTCGCCCCGTCCGACTATCACCTTTTCGCATCGATGGGACACTCCCTTGCAGAGCAGTGCTTCGCTAATTTTGAAGAAGTCGAAAAATGGCTCGTCGAATAGTTTGCCTCGAAAGAGAAAAAGTTTTTTTGGAATGGTATCCATAATTTACCTGAGAGATGGGCGAAATATGTAGAAACCAATGGTCAATACTTTGATTAAAAAAATTTTGAGATTCCTCTGAAAATTAAGTGTTTTCTTTATCGAAAAAAACCGGCAAATTTTAACTAACACACCTGGTAAGTGCGATTGGACTATGCAAGATGGCGTTAGAAAGATAATATTTTATACTAAAAACGATAATGGGAGTGGTGTTGATAACTGAACGCAGTAGTGTTTGAACGCATTTCAAAGATGGATACCAGCAAAGAGAAAATACGCTATATTCTACAATCACGATATGGAAGGCCAATTGCCGAAAATATCCACAAAAATAATGGAAATCGTAGAGTTTGACAGTCATGCGAGCACTGTTTCGATTGTACAATAACAGTTTGGAACCACTTGAAAAAGGCTCGATACGAAAAAAAAGCTCGATGTATGGGTTTCACTTGAGTTAACGAGAAAAATACCTCATGGACTAAATTTCCATCTATGAATCGCTGCTGAATCGTAACAAAATCGACCTACTTCTGGAGCGGCTGGTGACTGGTGATGAAAAGTTGATCACTTACAGCAACGTCAAACAAAAACGGTCGTGGTCGAAGGGATGTGAGCCGACACAAACTGTCTCGAAGCCAGGACTAACGGCTAAGAAGGTTTTGCTGTGTTTTTGGTGGGATTGGCAAGGCGTCATCTATTATGAGCTGCTTCTTTACGGATCGTTTGCTCAGCTTTGGCCAACAGGAGAGGAATTGGTTTTCATCAGGACAACGCCAGACCACACACCTCGATGGCGACTCGCCAGAAGCTTCGAGAGCTTGGTTGGGAGGTTCTTATGCATCTACATTATAGTCCGGATCTGGCACCAAGTGATTACCATCTGTTCCTGTGTATGGGGAATGATTTGCTAGTGAGGAATTAACCTCAAGGGGAGCCTGTGAAAATCGAGTTCACCAAGTTTTTATCAATAATGGCATTACCTTCTAAATTTATCAGTTTGTTTCTATGATTCCCGGAATGACAAATTTTTTCGGCAAGTGGACCAGGGACCTATTTCAAAAAGTCGTATTTATGATTCAATTTACTTAAAACTCGGAACATAGGTGAGTTCTTTTCACTTAAAATTATTTTTTATAGATTGATCTATTTGAAAAAATATATATATGGTATGGTTTGGTTAAATTTTTGGATGATATGCCTAATGGGAAATAGTCCAGAGACCTGGAACCAAGCCCGATATATGAGGCAATATGATATAGTCCACCGATTTCGATGATTTTTGGTGATATGGTTTATTTGTCGTCCGATTTCGATAGCTTTTAGCAGCAATAATACCAAATTTCACGCTCTGAGATGGCTAAATCCACCCAGCTAGTCGTCATTCGGAAAATTTTTGATTTTTTTTATCTTTTCTGCTGGAACCAAAGTTAATATGACATCTCCTGTTCTTGGAAGGTATAAAAACAATGTAATAAAAATAGTTGAAACGAGAATATTTTTCGACTTTCGAATTTCATCTGCTGCAATGGAAATTGTTTCGATATACATTCTTAAAATATCGTTTCCAGCGAAAAAAAACTTGCAACTACCGACATGTGCATTACTCAAAGCATTCATGAGTAACCCATTTTTCCGCTTTATTCTGTATTTGGATTTCTCCTTATGCCACTTTCGCTTCCGTTCCCTTTTAACGATTTTATGTTGCATGTGGCATCAATTTAATTTTTCAAAAATATAGAAATAAAGACTTTTTTTCTCAGTAAAAAATTGCGCACATACTTGTATACATGCATAGGTACATGCATACATTAAAGTTTTTACGTACATATACATACATGCATACATATATTCACAAAAAAGTTCGAAATGCTCCACTCTGCAGAATACTCCACAGCAGGAAGATGACGTAAAGTTCGAGAAAATATATATAGGATAACGGTAGTTATGGCAGCGCGCAAATGTCAACTGAACTCAAGCGAATTGGCATGCCTTGGGAGTTGTTCCGGATATATTTTCGGTCAATTCGTGTGCACTTTTTATATGCAACAAAAACAATAAATTGAAATGCTACAACCAAAAGGGTTTATGCAGCTGTAAGAGCAATAACAAAGCAGCTGCTGCTGCTGCTTCGACTGTAACTTTAACTGTAACTGACTGACTGATAAATTGAGAATTTTAAGATTTTCGAAAGTAAGTAATTTTTTTTTTTTTTTTGTTTTTTTTTTTTTGTATTTTCTTTTTGTACGATTTTCCTCGCTTATTCACTGGATACTTTACTATGAACAAGAAAACTTTCAACATTTAACTTATTCAAAAGTATTTCATTACTTGACTTTACCATTTAAGTTTATGAAGAGTTAAATGAAAGGACAAGGAGGCGAGAAAAAGAAAATCGCTACGGAGCCATTTCTCTAGTTGTAGAGACAAATGCGTTGAGTGAAAATACGATTTATTTGATTTTTCTTCCATTTTTATTTTTCGGAGCTGTTTTTCTATTTTTATTCTGGCAAAAAGTACATTCTGAGATTAAACATATTTTAATGGCAGATTGATAAAGTTGTAAATCAAATGCAATCGCAGCGTAAAAGCTTGTTTCTCTCTCAACTTAAATAATCGCCTAAAAGTATGTCACCAGTAAATTGTAATAAACTTAAGTAGAAAATGAAGAAAGCATGAATTTTATGCATTTACATATATACTTATGCATTTACATATACATATGTATGTACGAGTATATGTGTTTAAATGCATGTCTAAAAATTAGCTTGAGGATGCTGGCACAAAAGCAAAGAATTTCAATTTAAATTTATTGCCAACGTGAATAAAAAGGATATTTTATAAGACGGAAGTAATATGTGCATGTGTTTGTGGTTGTGTGAATGCTAAATGCTAAATGCTAAATGCTAGATGCTGTGGGCGGTTTACTCAATTCAAATCAATTGTGAGTGAAATAAAGATCAAATAAGTTTTAAAATTAAATTTTTGTGAATGTATGCATGCTTGTGCATATGAGCATTCGTAAAATTGGACCCCGAAGCTTTTGCCAGAATTATGAGCATGATGAGAAAGAAGTGATTGTTTTCTAGAAGAAAACACAACTAGGAGTCTCGAGGCAAAAGTGCAAAGAAGCATTTAAAGTCGGAACGGGATATTAACTGTCCTAGATTGACGATTATCAGAATTTTGAGTTCAAAAATCAATTCTTAATTTATAAAAACGGACTTCCTCATTCTAAATTCCCCTATGTACTGAATAGAGCTTGAGGTTGTTTGGCGTCCGATGTAACCGAGAGGGCAGCAAAGCGATCTCCGAGTCACAATAAATACCAAAATTCCCTGTTAGTATCTACCAACTCAACAAAGATGCAACGAGTTTATGATTAAGTCTTAGACTCGGGAACGTAAAAAAATTCAGACCTCCTTTATCTCGGTTGTTGTTGTCGCCTAGTCAGGTAAAAACTCTAGACTCAATCGGCCAATGGTTAATTGGAGGAGAGTGCCAGGTCAGAGAGCATCTTGGCAGAGCAAAAAGCTAACCTAAGAACCCGTATTCTAGATTGGTACCGAGGGATTACGGAATCGCTTGCCTGGAAGTCATTGTCCAACATTCACTAATATAGTACAAAGTTCATCTTTGCAGAAGCATTGCAGTTCCCATATGATTTTTATTACGGAGTAACTCGAGGTTACCAAGAGTTATGATTAACATTGCTTTGCTATTTTTGAGCTTACCAACGCTTGAATTCCCGATTAAATTATATCTGTTGACATAAACGTTATTAGGTCAGTGAAAGGATGACAGTCCTTGACCATATAAAATCCGGTTGAACTCCTGTGCGTAGAGCAGACTGCCGTAATATTTTTAAAAAATATTCCCCGAAAGTCAATTTCGGGAATATTTTTGTTTTAACAACAACAAAAAAAGTAATTTCGAAAAATTGAAAATATAAAACTCCAAAAAATTAAAGAAGGGATTCCGCAAGCAGAAGACTGCTCGCCGACCTTTCTGACTTCTTCACTGCGCGACAACTACAAGTAACAAACCAGCGAAATTCTCGTCTACCCTCTTCACCAGCTGGACAAAAAAGTACCGGCTCCGACAATAAATAACCCAAAGTTACGGGGGGTTGCATTCGAAAGCCTGCACTCTTTTATGCCGCATACGACTGCAGCTACCTCCACAGTACAGCACCACAAAAAAAAATTCTCAAATCTCTAGCCGGCAGCAGGTGGAGTAAAGATATAGAAAAACTGCTCGCAACTTTAAAGGTGATTAACCGGCCGATCGTTAACCACACTGCACCGTTTGCGACGCAGAGGAATAGCGATACGCAGTTAAGGAAGCTATAACTCTGCCAGGACACTGCCTTGAGAAACGTGACGGGAAAGTAAAAATTCCATTCGGTTTTTATCTAAATATTGTCCATAGTACTAGTGTTACTATACGGTGCTGAAAACGTGTTTATTCGAGCTAAAAGTTTGTCTTTGACAGTTTTTCGATTGGTTGACTCAGCACGTTGTGAGCGCTCGTCAAAGATGGACACCAGCAAAGAGAAAATTCGCTATATTTTACAATTTTTCTTCGATCAAAGCGAAAAAGCAGCCAAAGCGGCTGAAAAAATTAATTTAGTTTATAGGACCGATACTGTAAACGAATGTGTAGCACAAAAGTGGTTTGCTAGGTTCCGCTCCGGTAATTTCGATGTCAAAGATGCACTACGCGTCGGGAGGGCTGTCGTCGAAAATTGCGATAAAATCATGGAAATAGTGGAAACAGGCCGTCACGTGAACACTTATTTAATTGCTGAGGAACTAAAGATAAGCCAGAAAACCGTTTGGAATCATTTGCATAAAAAAACGAACAACAGAAGCTTGGAAATTGGGTGCCTTATGAATTAAAGCCAAGAGACGTCGAACGTCGATTCTGCATGTCGGAAATATTGCTTCAACGCCACCAAAAGAAGTCATTTTTGCATCGGATTGCCACTGGCGATGAAAAATGGATTCATTATGATAACCCAAAGCGCAAGAGATCGTATGTGAAGCCCGGCCCCATCGACATCCACGGCAAAGCCGAACATCCATAGTGCCAAGGTTATGCTATGTATTTGGTGGGACCACAAGGGTGTGCTCTATTATGAGCTATTGAAATCGGGTCGGACGATCAATGGGGACCTCTACCGAAAACAATTGATTCGTTTGAAAAAGGACATCGCGGAAAAATGACCAGAATATGCGGCCAGACACGAATCAATAATTTTTCATCATGACAACGCTCGGCCACATGTTGTAAGGCCAGTTAAAAACTATTTGGAAAACTGTGGGTGGGAAGTTCTACCTCACCCGCCTTATAGCCCAGACATAGCACCTTCCGATTACCACTTGTTCAGATCAATGCAGAATGCCCCCACCGGAGTACGCTTCACTTCAGAACAGGGTATCAGAAATTGGCTCGATTCTTTCTTGACCTCCAAGCCGGAGAAGTTGTTTTGGGATGGGATCCACAAACTGCCAGAAAGATGGGCAAACATCGTAGCTTCCGATGAGCAATACTTTGAACATTAAATGTATAACAATTTTTTCACAATAAAGTCTTGATTTTCGAAAAAAAAACCGCACGAATTTATGCATACACCCAATAATATATGTGGTAGAAAATGTGGTTTAAAGTTCTTTTTTAAATATTATATTTACTCCCAAAAACCTTACCTTCCTCAACGAAGTGCATAATAAATTTTTACAATCTTGACAACCGAAAATCGATGTCAAGCGGAAAAAAATATTTAAAATATGCTTTGATCAATGATTTTCGCAATCATAAATTCAACTTTCACAAAATTGCACACAAATGAACCAACAACAACAACGTATGGAATATTAAAATTTTCGAAATTTTCGGTGAACTTGTGTATATATCCTGCATATTTCAACTCATAAAAAGATGATGCTTGTATATTATGTACATATGTACTGTAAAATATATGTTTGTATGCCCACTCACCTCCACCTTCTGCAAAACTCTATCCAGTCCAGTGATTGTTAAATCTTGTTCTTTCAATTCAGTTGCCTCCAGCGTTTCCGGTGTTACACGCACGCCGGGCACAAATTTCAATGACATAACATCCGATAAACCGTTTGGCAGCTGAGCCTGTTTGTTACAAGAACAAGAGCAAAAAGCAGCATAAATATGTGCGTAAGATTGTGTAACGTGAGTATGTACAAAAAAAAAAACAACAACTCACCTCCAAATCGAAGTGGACATCATTAGTCTTCACAATGCTAAGGACTTCATTGAAATTCGACAACAATTCAATCTGACACGCATAGCGTCCGGTGTCGGCCTCAAAAATGGGCGTTACCGCATAATGTTCGAGTAGCTGTTGGCCCAAGGACTGTTTGGATGTTAGACGGCAAGTGAATAGTTTTACCGTGGACATGCGTTCAAGGACACTTGAGCATTTCGAAATATTTCTGGCGAGCTAACGAGGTGGCGATCATGATATAGCAGCAGGCAGCAGGCAGTAAGTGGCATATGTAGTGGAAGAGTAGAAAAAAAATTTAGAAAAAGTTATGTAGAGAAAAATAAGAAAAATATAAAAAGCAAAGGAAAAATAAATAAACTATATAATTTACATTTTCACTAACTATATAAGTTATATACCTATTTTCGCATTGTATGTTATGTTTGTATGTATGTATGTATTTAAATTGCACATAAATGTTACAGCAAAAGTTACTTTAGTTACTTTGCACAAAAGTAAATCCCGCTTATTTCGTATCAATGCGTCGAGTGGCCGGCTGGCAAACTGACAATCAAACTTGCAAAAAATACATACATACATACATTTATACATACATATTGCATTTGCATTTAGCAGTCTCAAATATACAATAATAAATGTATGTATATATACTTATACTTCTATTTATGCATATTTATTTAGGTACTTACCAAGTTGGTAAACTTATCCACTTGCAAATGATTGCGCACAACCAAATGTCCTCGATACGATGAACCGCTAAATATATCGAATGATTTCAATAATTGAATCTGTAAAGTATGCACAAAAACACAAACAAATAGGGGGAAAAAGTTAAGCAAAAAGTTTACAAGTGGCACAGGGCGAGTTTTGCACAAATGCTCACACACCCACACACCCACACACCCACACACCCACACACACATACACATGCAAATTTTGCAAATTTTTGAGCCAGACATTTATAAATACTTATGTATGTATGTGTATTTATAAATAGAGAAATTTCCAATAAACCAAATATTTTAACTAAACATTGCTTGTGGTTGGCGTTGGTTGTGTGTGTATGTGTGTGTGTGTGTGTGTGTGTGAGCAGAGCCATAGCAAACTCAAATAGAAATTTGCAAAATGCATATTTGCTGTTTTTTATTTTATTAATTTTATTTTTTTTCTTCCGCTAGACTTAGTATTGGATTTCTTTTCATAACTTTCATAAAATTCAACTCACCACATCCGCATCACGAACTTCGACATCGTATTTTATGGAACTGCCACTTGCTTTATCGCCATTGGTTACAACAATTTTTTCGCCCAATTTCAAGCGATTGCTAAGCACTCGTGCGACTCCTGGAAAGAGTTTGGAAGTGTGTAGTTTAGTAAATACATATAAATACATATAAAAAATATATAAATATTAGAAAAAATTGAATAAAAACTATAAACTTTATTTTAAAAGAATTTAGAAATTTGAGAAGAGTTGATTTATCTAGAAGACTAATTTGGGATTTACCAGATCCAATCCCTTTTATGATTATTTTATCACTTATATATAATTGCCGATTTTTTGTAACCGCTAAAGCGATTTTCGGCCGAGCTCCTACTCCAATTTGTGGTTTTTGCTACTTAATGTTATTCCAACAAATGGAGGGACCTACAGTCTATACTAAGCCGCCTCCGAACGGCTGATGTTTTTTTTTTGAGGAGCTTTGATTTTCATGTCAGAAATATACACGGAGGCGTATACTGGATGTAAAATGAGGTTGTTGTTGGTGTTTTTGTGGGCGCAAAAATATTCTCCAAATGTTGCGGGAGTGACAATCTTTGGCCGGATAAATATCCGGGTAGTTTCGGTATAAAGACCGAACTGTAGAAGGAACTTTTGGATTTTAGTCGCCTCTTACGTGGCCTCCGCAGGGGGCATGTAAAATGAGGTCCTTCGAAAGGTTGCCTTAGATTTTTTTACAGTAATTACTGACAAAAAGAAGAATTATCAACCATCAGCACAGGCAAACAGAGTAAAAAGAATTTTGATTAGAAAATATTCCTACGTGCCGACGTCGGCCTAACCTCACGGTGCTCAAAAACTCAACGGATCAAATCAATGCGTTGATCAGCGCCCCATTATGCAAGCATTATGGTACCAATTTACATTGTGGAGTGGGCATACTAACCCCCTTGGTAGGATTCGAGGCCTATCTAAACCTCCGCCATACTATGGATCAGGCACCAGTTTGCAATGCAACCCCACATTGAGCTGACGCATGATCAACTTTTACCGCATTTGAGTTTAAACTACAGCCACCGTTCTCCGCGGTAGCAGACTTAGTTCTACGATCAAACTGGTGGATTTTTATGAGGAGCTTTTATTTCATGTAAGAAATACTATTGGAGGTGTTGCCATTCCCTGCCAATGAACGTCCGCAATTAAAATATAACAATTTTCTATAATTTTAAATTTTGGTCGGGCTAGTGTTCGAATCCATGACTTTCCGCATGGTCGTAAGCCATACTAACCATATTATAGCATATTTGAGTGCCCCCAGATGAGAATTCCCTTAAAAGAAGGCTTCCTTACAACAACACGAACAAGTTTTCAGAAATCTTATACTTGGTACATTCAGTCGATCTACTAGCTGGCATCACTCTCAGAAACAAACCCGAGTTTTGAATCACTTCAGTGTGAATGAAACGGAAAACAAAGTTGATGAGAGCCGTTGTATAAGAAAACCATGTCAGCGAACGTTCCATATCTTCACATGCGTGAGGAAATATTTAAAACACCCTACTTCATCTTTACAAAAGGTTAAGATGTACACCTTCTTAGTGACTTAAGCGACATCTGTCTACTAATTGCTACTATAAAAACTTAAAGAAAAGGGAGAATAACCCATTCACTTGGACTCACTATAGCCTAAAAGTGTTGGTGAATTGGACAAATGCCTTTTGAAGAAGTTCCATATAGTGCGTGACATACATTTTGGATGAAACTAATTCAATATCCGCTGTTCTATAGTAGCATATAAGCGAACGTAGGGGGGATTCGGGAATTTCGGGGTTCAAACCCCCCACGATATTATTGCGAAACATTTTTTGAAAAGACTAATACAAAGTTCTATTTAAAATATCAAGTATAGTTTTCCATGACTCAATTTTGTTATATTTTATATGTACGAGTATGTATTTATTTATTACTGAATCTGCTTAAATTAACTTAAGACTAAACAGTAAGTATAAAAATCTTAAAACTAAATTGAAAACTTGTTAGCTGAAGTTGACTCAGAGCACTTTTCAAACTAAACTATGGCGCTCTCATTAGAAGGTGGGAGTATCTGTTCGCTGCAATCGGGAATTTCCGGATGAGTTGCATAAAGCATTAGCTAATAAGTTGGGATAATATCTCAGTTCTGTTTTTATTTTCAACTTCAGTCTTAACCAGTAGGATACCAAGGTATTTATATATACGAATTGCGCTTAGACTGGAACTTCCGTATTTTCTCAATATTAGTTGCACATGTTATACACCACCGTTGAATACGATATATTCAAATTGGCTTTATTATTGCATAGAAATACTCCTTCGAGTCGATTGACTTCTTAATTTCAGTAGAAATTCGGTTGACTTGCTCTAAACTACCAATACGAAAACCGAATTGAGCCTCTGGTATCGCTTTGTTACGATGGAGAAAAATAGTAAAATTCTTTCAAATTATTTGGAAATACAGGGTGTAAGCTTACTGGTCTGTAAGAATGTGCCGGAGGGTGGAATTTATGGTACCTTTATAAGCAATATGAATATTTAATAGGTGTTATCACACCTGTTTTTTTACTACTTGAGCGGTATGTGTGGGTATTACCTTGCTGAAAACTCCACGATAAACGCTCAAAAAGCTTTATTGGTTTATTGAAAATCTAAATTAAATTTTTAACAGTTTTTTGATTTAGCATTTCAAAGCATTTTTCCTCTTTAATAAAATTGAAACAAAAGTTTTGAGAAAAAACTCACCACACTACGAAACAGCGTCTCACTGCAGATCTCTAACATTTATTGCAAAAAACAATTTAACATATGCAATGTCTGTCTAATATGACAGCCTTTGAGGCTATGTATTAATAACCGCCTAAAAGCTCCTACTTGTATCTCACGTAGCTCTCTACAAAATACAACAAATATTACGATAATAACTAAATACATAAAGGAGAGAACATAAAAATAACCCAAAAAGCGCTTATTTCATTGAATTTCTTCAAAAAATTAGTAGTTTTACCTTCAAGCATTTTAACACCAGAGTGTGGTAAATAACAATATATATGTAAAGAACTAACGCCTGGTTAGATGTTTACTATTTATTGCAATTTTATGTTACTACGTATGTACATATATATAGAAAGAAAGGCAAGTAAGTAGCAATGCGTTAATTTCATTAGTAAAAAGTAAAGTCCTAAATCTGGCGACACCTCAACCTTGCAACAAGGCAAGCGGAAAGTTGTGCCAACGAAAATTCGTGTTAAAACCACAAATCGCTGTACCACCAAACCAAAGTTAAGACAATAAAGTTGCTAAAAGTATCACTTGAATATATATATACAAACATGTACATAGATATATGTATGTATGTGTAAACACAACCTGAAATCAGCACAAATGCACAAGGACTTTGTAGGGATACACAGCGGTGAAGGCATGTAGATAGTACATGAAAATGGCCAACAGGCTTTGGCAATGAGATAAACTAGTATTTACTTTCCAACTACCGTCATCTCTCCCTATCTACAATGGCCGGTAAATATTTTATTGAATTAAATTTGCTCCAATAACTTTATGTAAACACTAAAAGTAAAGTATAACAAAAATGTTTGTAGTTACTAAGGTTGGATGGTGACCTGCAAGAAATATGTGGTGAAGGTGGCAGAGCTATGGTTGTCACTTTAGTGATAGAGACAAGTTCTGCCTGCTACCAGTCTCTGAATGGGTTATTTGCAAGGCAAATTGTTTTGTTTTTGTGGCGTTTCGTCACACTCAAATAATGGAAGGACTCTGCCATCACCATCGAATGAGTTTCCTGGATCGTCATATAGGGAGTTCCACTTGAGCGGTAATTATGCGGACTAGAGAAGGGTTTTCTTCATGAACTTAGTATGGCCTAAGTGATCTAGAACACTTCCCTCAGTCCAACAGAAATTTGACACGGCGACTAAAACCAATTGTTTACGGATTTAAGAACATTTTCAGATTAGTTTTCTAAAGGAACTTGTAAACATTTATGCACTGGATCAAGACTATTTCATTATGAGACTAAGTCAGTCTAGTTGAGAGTCATTTTGAGTCATTATACAATATTATTAGAAATATTTAAAGAGTTTGTTCCAAACTAGTTAAGTGTAAATTACTGAGCGAATTACAAGTAAAATAAAGTAATCGAAAGTCGTCTTGTAAACAGTCTTACGAAGTCTACATTTTTGTTTTTAAAAATTTTCTCCATTAAGATCTATACACTTTTGCATGCATTTGAATCAATTGTCGAGTCGCTTTTGCCACTCTGATTGAGATATCTCCAAAACATGCCTTCTGAACGCATCAAACGCTTCTTCAGATGTGGAAAAACGTTGGCACCCAAAATTTACTACTCTGCGTTGCTCAATGGTATGGTTGCGACATGTTCAGTTTTTCCAAAAATCAGGCAAACTGTCGATGGTTACCAGGATTCATCAGCTAAAACGATGTCATAAACTTCGAATCATGTCTACGCTTTTAAACATTTCTCTCGAACAATCGACACGAGCCTTTTCTTGAGCGACAATGTTCGTGGAATATTGAATGTATGCTGAAGCCACTAATGCCTATAGTTGTCTCAATTTTACGAAGATCACATGACGATCTTGCAATATCAGTTTGCGTGTAGCATCAATAGTTTCCGGAACAACAACTGATTTTGGACGACCTTCACGAAATTCATCTTGAAATGATCTCGATTGAATTCACCATACCATCGTTAGACATTAGTCGTTGATGGAACTTGGTTGGGTGGTTCATTGGTTGAAATGATTGCCGGGCATCAACTCCCTTAGGCCACCAACCGTGCCCATTTTGATACCACTGCGGATCCTAATGACACCCAGTCGCTAATGAAACCAATTTGAGAAATTTGCAAAACTAAGTAGTCGTCGTATCTTAGCTCGCGCTATTTCACTCAAGTCTCTAAAGGTTGTCGCCCCTAGAGACTTCAATAATCACCTCCGAAGAGCGAGGCATCCGCAAAGGAAGTGACTTAAGGTTTAAAAATTTTAATTAAATCCATCGAAGCCCTTGGCTGAATTAATTCGCCGAGATGAATATTTTGAGTTACTGTAAATAACATAAATAGCGCGTTCTGAGTATGTAAATATATTTAAGCATTACGATAAAGTTTGTCACTTGCCAGATTGCAGCACTAGGGTTGCCAAATCCCGTATAAAATAAAAATTAAAGTGAGCAAATTGCTAAAACAAAGCCACTAAATATGAGTTCGTTGTTTTTAACCTACAAGACACAACAACAAGCTCGTGAGGTCGGACATGTGCGAGACAAAGTGTGTCCAAACAAATGCTTAAAGAAAAACTTAAAAAGAAAAAAACAATAAAAACACAGTACTATCATATTTCAAGGCCATTAAAATGAGTGAATATCTCAATTATCGATGAAAAATTGCACAATTGGGTCAGACAGAATTCAGGCGGAGGTAAGGTAACGGTTAAAAAAGAGAAACGCTTAAGTGGACTGTAGTGTATTGAAGAAATGCGACATTCGTTTAAAAAATGTGAAATCAATATATTCTATATAACGGGTGACCCAAGTAGAGGTACTTTTTTTAATAGCCTTTTTTTGACAGGTCACGAGTGAGTCGTGTCAAGATGTCATGTCATTTTTCTTCAGTATTGTTTGACATTTCATCAAGGAAAAACATACGCCTGAGCAACGACTACAAGTCGTTCATCTTCGTTACGAAAATTCACGTTCTGGAAAGAATGTGTCGCACGCTTCGCTCAACTTATGTCTAACATAATCGGTCTACTGAGTGTACTATTCGCGACACCATTTTGAGACCCAGCTTTCATTATTGGATAATATTCGACGGAATAGACTGCGTCCAACAGGCAGTGAAGAAAATATAGCGGCCGAAGCTGAGATTTGTAGTAGCTTGGACAGACGTATGTAACGACTTGGCGCATTTTTCGTCGAGATGTTAAATTGAAAGCGTATAAAATACAGTTTGTTCAAGAACTGAAGCCACTTGACCTTTCCAAGGGCCATCGCTTCGCTCTATAGGCTCTTAAAAAGTTCCAGAAAAATCCGACATTTTCGAGCTAAATTTCGTTCAGCGATGAGACCCATTTCTGGCTTTTTCTGGTGAGAACGTATCCGTCAATGCCGACCATTCTCTCGCCATGAAAACCGACTATTTGATGCCTGAAGATGGCGCCACTCACTCTACGGTGAGTAAATAATTTCACGCTTTGGGCCGGTCGATTGGCCACCGAGATCGTACGATATCACAATTCGACTCAGGCCTTGGAGCAAAACATCACGCGAGTCATTCGAAAATTGGAAAATTGCTTAAACGAGTCATAGAAAATTGGGCTCAACGGATGGACCTATCTGAGACGTAGCAGCCGAGGCCAACATTTGAAAGAGGTAATCTTCAAAAAATAATTGCCAAAGAATGTTCTTTCGAATGATAATAAACATTCCTAATTAAAATTGAATTATAAATGTTTTTTCTTTAAAAAAGTTAGGGAGCCTCGAAGTGGATCACCCTTTACATATGATTTGCTGTATAAAAATGTCTGTTTGTCTTAAGACAAATGAGTGAAATGCACGTATTCCAATAGACAGCATTTTAAAATAATGAAAGAGCGCGTATTATAAGGCCAACCAGAGTCGCATATCCAAGAGTGTTGATTTCAATATTAAAGCCGCACATCTCATACAAATGAACACTTACACAAGTCAATGGACAAGAGCGCCTTGTGATTCGTCCAACGCATTTTGGCATTTTTCATTCCAAAAAAAAAATTAAAAAAATGGCAGGCGACGCTTAAAGTATTTCTGCTTCGAAAGTTTTCTTTGTTTTCTCTTTTATTATTTTATTTTAATTTATTTTCTTATATAAAATATCAGTTTTTCCTTTAGTTTCAAGCATTTTCATTTCGTCGGTTGGGACTGGCTGTTGAGTTTACACAAAAATGTTGATTGCAAAGGTTCAAGGTCAGAATTTTTAGACAATTTGGTGGCGGGGTGGTATTCAAAAGCAATTCAAACAATTCTTATTGATATCAAACTTTAATGGCGCTTTATTCTTTTATCGATATATGTGTACATATAACATCGACCTGTTTTAGTTTAAATATGTAAAGCTTTTAGCAGAACTGTAAGATGAGCAAAAGACTGATAAGTATTTCCATTTAAGTGAAATTGCTACAGTTGGAGTAAGGAATGCACATGTAACAACAAAAGAAAAGAGTTGTCTTTAGTTGAAAATTTTGTGATTTTGTTGCTCTTTTTAGACGTGTGGTTTTCAATTAAGAAATACTTTGATCGGAGCTGGTATTTTCGACAGCTGTAACTTTGTTTACACTCAATTTGGTTTGCCATTTCATAATGAACAAACTTACTCCGGAACAACGTTTGCAAATCGTGCAAATTTATTACCAAAAAAATGGTTCGGTTCGCGCGAAAAATCACGCGATGCGTTCGATATTTGGTCGACATAATCGCCCAGAGAACGTTTACTCTTGCGATTAGTGCGTGTTTTCAGAGACGCCGTACAGTGCCCACAGAAATCGCTATTGCTGGTGTGGAACATGAAGAAGACACGAATAAGTTCATCCGCCATCTCTCGCAACAATTGGAACTATGCCCATCCTTTTTATGGAAAATTACAAAATTCAATTCGTGCAAGAATTAAAGCTAAACAACTATCAAGTGTGCCGTTTTTACAAAAATTAGTTAAAAAAGAAATCCGTACATACTTCCATAGTGTACCATAGTGTGTAGATCATAAAACTTTTTGCTTTTCTGTTCTAGGTCTCATCCTTTAGAAGAAATCGGGCCTATCGTGGACACCTTTCAAAAAAACATGGATTAAATAATGGACTTTATCACCGTCATTTTGAAATAAAATAATAGTTAAAGAATATTTTTTTATACTATATGTTGAATGAAATGGTTAAATAGAAATTCTATTCTTTTTCCCATATTCCTACAATAAATTTTAAAAAATTAGTCTATTTTTCAACCTCTTCACCCCTTAAGACCAAATTGAAAGTATGTTACATGGCAGGAAGGTCGAATTCTAGACGTATGACAGCCATTTTTGGTAAGATATTGGTACCCATTAGCACTTCGCATGCCTACTTCCGTGTATCATGAGTTTATTTATAGTACGCTCGCATCCATGTCATTGGCATTTACAATGGAAACTTATTACCTCAGGAGACAAAAAAATCTCACATTTCTTAAGACACTTAGAAATTTGAACTTTTCAAGTTTTTCAATAAGCAGAAATTAGTGAATTTGAAAGAGCTGCGTGGTAATAATTCAATATTTAGAAATTTCAATAGATGTAAATGGATGTTGTGTTCTAGGGCGATATCGAATCATCGAAATAAACAATTTGATTATTTAAGAAGCTTCCGACCAAATCAAAAATTACAAAACGATCACATTAAATATTAAGAGAAACGAATAAACGCGAAAGAAGAGCTGTTTTTGACCATGCTGAAGTATTTATACCTTTAATGAGCATATCAGGTTTTGGTATTTCATTTTAGAATTAAATATTAATTCTCATATCTGAAAAAGTCGGTTGTATGCACGGTAAGTGTAAATGAACGCCGGATCCAGGAGTGGTTTGCTCAGCACCTCATTCTACTCTGTCATTAACTCAAGAAGCCGATGATATTCTGAAGCTGGTTGAACAAGAAGGCATTACACAACTCACATGATATTTGGGAATAATTTAAAAAAGACTGGCCACTCAAAGAAGCTCGATGATTGGGTGCCGCATGAACTAACGCAAAATAATTTGATTGACCAAATTACCATCAGTGAAGCGCTTCTGCAACGCGACATAATTGAACAATTTCTGAAGCGACTCATAACGGGCGATGAAAAATAGTATAAATACGAGAATATAGAATGAAAAATCATGTTCAAAGACCGGCCGACGAAATAATCAATTCTGAGCTCTACTGTCAACAACTAACCCGCTTAAAACAAATTCTTCACACAAAGTGTCTAAAATAGCAAAGGTTCTGTGTTTCATCCCGGCAACGCCAGACCACAACATCTTTGACGAGCAGGCAAAAATTGACGGAGCTTTGTTGGGCAGCTGCAATAGCCGAGTGGTTAGGTTTAAGTACTACCGCTCTAAAGGCCAATCTATGAATTCTGGTTCGACCAAACACGAAAAATTATATAAAAATTAATATTTGTAGTTGCTTTCGCAACTCGGCAAGGAATGTCAAGCTCCTCAGAAAAATCCACCGGCCGTCCGATGGCGGCTTAGATCAAACTGTAGGTTCCTGCATTTGTTGGTAAAACATCAAGACGCAAACCACAAATTGGAGAAGGAGCGGGCTCGAAAATCACTTCAACATTACAAAGCACCAAAGTTGGGAAATTTAGATGCACTCACCATATGCTCGGACCCTGCACCATTTAACTACCATTTATTATCGTCTCTGAAAAACTATTTTTTGATGGTAAACAAATTGGACTACCGAAGAGCCGCTGAAATTCATTTGGTCAAGTTCTTCGCTGATACCATAAATGACAGAAGTTCTACCCTGACAGAATTTGAATCGAAGAGACGGAAAAAACTCAGACCACTTATTCCCTTCTCCTAAGTGCGCTCACCTGCGAATCCACCTATCAACAAACCAACCATCTTGCTGCGCAAGCTTTAAATAAATCATCGTACGAGTCTCGAGTCAAAAGCTGAACAGCGAAATAATAAGAAATATTAAAACTCACACAACGGATTAGCGTAAAGTATATGTAACGTCGTACTTACATACATATGTATATAAAGGGTTTTCCAATAAGAGGTTATATTTTTGAACAGCTTAATATTCCGTTAGGTGTCACTTTTGAAGTAGTAATTTTTTGACATTTGACAAGTAAAAACTACGTCAGTAATAAAACTGGAATGATACACGCTTCAACAAAGCATTAAAATTATTAACATTCACTTTAAAAATTTCATAGAAAAATTATCTTGACTGATAAGGACCATTTCCTACTCGATGGCTACGTCAATAAGCGAAACTCTCGCAACTGGGCCTCGGAAAGCCATAGATTAAGTGTTGAAAAGCCTATCCATCCTCATTGCGGTTTATGGTCCGGCGAGGTATTTGGATCTTACTTTGTCGAAAATGTGGCTGGAGCAACAGTTACGGGGAATGGATTGCACTATCAAGAGATGATTAATAATTTTTTATTGCCGGAATTGGATGGTATTGATCTCGACAACGTGTACTTTCAACAAAGCGGCGCTACGTGTCACACAAACAACGAAACTATCGATCTTTTAAGGGCAAAGTTTCCGTGTTCTCTCTCAACGAGATGAGATTTTGTGATTTAACACCTTGCGACTACTTCCTTTGGGGCCGTATGAAAGATAAGGTCTACGCCAACAGGTCAACGTCGATTAAAGACCTCAAAGAAGGAATTCGTGAATCTATTGAGGGCATACAGCAGCCACTTTGCGATTTGGTGATGAGCCGTGACGGCCATTTGACTGAAATCAATATTCAATCGTTTATCTCAACAAATGCCATTTTTCTTTGAATATCAAAATAACACCTCTTATTGGAAAACCCTATAAAAAAGCTATAAAAAAAAATCTGACAATATTGAGCTGTAAGTTGGGCGCGTGAATTGACTGCACACCGGATTCATTTACATGTATTAACGTATGCACATACATATGTATTGTACGTAATAGGTCGACCTGAAGCACTGTGTACAAATACATAATTATATATTGTACTACATTTGCATATACAAATATCTGGGATCTCCGTTAAAGCTATGGCCAATATTGATGGGCAGAAAAGCAGCATATAAATCATTCAACTATACGAATCGCCTCGTACTTCAAGCGAAAAAAGGATAATGTGCAAGCGAAAGGCAAAAGGCGTACTTCGTTCTGCTTCCTTTATTTTTGATATTCTCGTTTACTTCATTATGCATTTTTTTCTTATCTTTTTTTTCTGTTTTGTTTGAAAACCAATTCAAGTTAACACGCACGGTTCAGTGCCATTCAATATCTCGTTGTTGTCTCGCACAATCGCCGCTATTCTTCTTCATCATCATCTTCTTCTTCTTCATCTGCCTGCTCATCCTTTTTGCGTATGGCAAGATATAATCTTTGATTTCCCGCTATCTTTATGGACCTACATATACATAACTTAAGTTGAACTTACTATACATACATATATTTATGTATGCATGGATGAGCGTGTGCGTAAGTGTGTGTGTGTGTGTGTGTGTGTCGATGTGTGTGGATGGTAAGCGCCGTCAAGTGATGTGCATTTAAGTGCGAGAGCCATGCCCTGGCTAGAATGACATAATAATTTCATATTCAGCTGTATGTATGTATGTAAATGCACAAATGGCACACATAAGCATATATTTACATCTGCTTGGATCTCAATAGCGTCGCATTATCGTAATGCATAAACATATTTCAAGGCGCTTAAACAAGCAGTGCGAAAACACAAAAAAGAAGGAGAGGAGAGAATAGGATAAGCAAGAAAATATTTTCATTACACAAAAGACCAAACATTTTTTATTCTTTGCAGATATGTTTGTGTGTGTTTGTTTGTGTAAAGAAATATGTTTATATTTTGGCCATTCGAGCGTGTGAACTGCAAATTTATAAACCTCTGTCCTAAACTCAATGTGTCTATGTTCACATATGTAGGTATATACATACATATATATGGGTGTTTGAAAATTAAGCGCTTGAACTGCTTAGTCCTTTGAATAATGTATGTCCTGTCACATTTTTAGCAACTTTATTTGGGTAACCTTATATACATATGTACACATATGCAATGAAACGGCGAGTTATAGCCAACCACGACGGGGGGAGGATCACCTTCAGAAGAGGCTGCAAACATTCTCAAACCGACTGGAAACCCCTTGAGTGGAGCCCAGTCCCATGGTTGACAGAGTACGTAGTTAGTTACTTTTATCAAGTTGCTTGATCGCGGAACCCTGGCCCGTGGTGGATCTCTGCAAGACAATCGAAGAAGAAGCACTGAAAGCTGTTCAGTGTCAGAGGTAATGTTCCACTGATTCCTTCTCATATATGTCCCCGCAGGAGCGGCAGAAGTCGTTTGAGAAGCACCCTCCTTCTACCATGAGTACCCATAAGACAGTGTACAGATATTACGCCGGTTGTTATGCTTATGGAGGTCCGGTTTATAGCTATTAGAGACTTAGTTCTGTTTACCCCGATTAATGGCCAGATTTCCTTGTCACATTGTACGTGCTGTTGGCCCTTCTGATGATACTTGACTGAAGAGAGTGTAATGCTCACGTAATGTGCAGAGTTTACCGTGGTTATGACTGCTCCATTTCTGTCCAGTTCGTTGGCTAAGCAGTTCCCTGGTATGTCGAGAGAGTCGAGAGTCGAGAGTAGAGAGTATTACTAGTAGAGAGTAGGGTTGCATTGGAGAGACTTAATGGCAGCCTGGATATATTGCAACAGGTTGGGCTATCGCAATAGAAACGAGCAACTATGAAGCGGCTCTCGCTACCCACAGTAATTAATAGCTCTATCGTTATTAAGAATGAAATCAAACTCAAGATTGTTAGTATTATTAGAGCTCCTTATTGTATGATCAGAGTTAGCATTGCTTCCTTTGGAATTGCCCCTTTCTACCTTCATGTTGCCAATAAGGAGGTAAAATTTGGATGCCATGGCCGAAGCACGACGACATATATTATATGTATATATTCCTCTCTTCCGCACACTGTCTCCTGCCTTCAAGGAATACATAGAGGGAGCTTTTAACAAGGTGCGTGCAGAGGTTGTAATAAACACGCTTCAAAAATTGGACTTTAACAACTCTTAGTGAAAATTATGAAGTCAATTCCGGGGAATAGCTGAGCTGAAAAATGGTATAAAGATCGAAGGTTAAACATCAACTCAGCTGAAACCTAAATGGTACTCTTCCCCCGGAAGTACAAACCACTTTTAATTAAGCCTCCTCTAATAAAAAGCACGGAGATCAGTCTCTCTACTGAGGTTAAGTATCTTGGATAGCAAACTTAGCTGTAGCCAAAACACGGCAGAAAGAACAAAGAAAGCCATTGGTATTATATTTAAAAATGATATCAGGCAAGAAAGCGCCGCTCGAATAAATTCCACCCAAGAAACCTAATATTCGACCATTTTTGCAAGCGACTTCATATAGCCGCACAAAAAATAGTCCTGCGGTTTTAAATTGCACGATCGTAGAGGACACGCCATAGGTCCACGACGCGAGATAATGCGATCACCAAAAGTTTTCTTCAATAAAGTGATTATTTCGTTGGCTCTATGCCATGTAACGCCGTCTTGTTAGAACCAAAGGTCGACCACATCAACATCTTCTAATTTAGGTACGAAAAAAACATTAATCATGGGTCTATAGCGCTCCCCATTGACATTAACATTATGGTCGGCTTCATTTTTCAAGAAATATGGAACAAGAATTCCCTCTGCTCATAGAGCACACTAAACAGTGAATTTTGGATACTGTAACGGCGTCTCAACAAGGGCATGTAGATAGATTGTCATCACTCCAAATGTGACAATTTTGTAGTTTGATAAAAAAAAAACAAGACACTACTTGCTTCTAGTTAAGAAACATAATGTTATGCTACCTTGCGGGCATCTGTTGAAAACCAAACTACCCCCAGGCATATCAGGAAGCAATTACTTGGATTTGCGGACCGCATTCAGCATTACATTTATTACAAACTAGCAGACCCTAAACGCCATTGATAGAGTCTGCCCACACTTTCATTATATCTCTTCATATAATTGGCGTTATCGGCCGACCCAGCTCTCGAACTGCCTCGCGAGAGCCAAGTAATACAAGCACAAATCTGGATTAGGTGGTAAACTCAACTCCTACTGATCGACCCCAGCATGACTAAAATCCACTCATGTAACACCCCTCTACATGAGGAGTCGAGAAAGAATACATCTTTCAAGAATTTTTAAAGTATAAAATAATAGATAGATAATATCCATTAGAGTCATGCACATCACTATTTCCTGTTGTTGTTGTAATAGCGGATCACTAGCCCCGCTTAGGGCAGGCTTTGTCAATCTAAGTCGCCGAGGTCATCTAAGGGGAGGTCCAGGAAACGTGCTGTTTCGACGGGATTGGACCAAAGGGAGAGGGGGATTAGATGAGTCGGTTTAAGGGGCATGTGAAGAGGTGGTTAGTGTCGTGCGGAGACTTTCCACATGCAGGGCATACCTTGGGTATGCTGGAGTCGAGTCTGGATAAGTAGGAGTTTAACCTGCTACAATATTCAGATCTAAGTTGTGTCAGGGTCAAGCGGGTCTATCGAGGTAGCTTGAGCTCGTTGTCTGCTATAGATCAATCTTAAAATTAATCGCTATTTCCTTTACAAATGCGGTATTAAAAATTGTTTTTAATAAAAAAAAAATCAATTTTTAAGCGACAAAATTACGAAAATTCTTAAGACTAGTCAAAGCAAATCGATTATTCATTTAATGATTGAACTAATTCATTGCCAAGTTGAAATTATGCAAAACACTTTTACTCACCTGTAAATCTGTCAATAGCTATAATTTGCTCATCCGAACTGCTCCAAACTGACGACAATGTTAACGGTGAATCGAAGCAAATGATGTCGCCCACTGAGAAAATCGTCTACTCCCACGTACGTACGAAGAGAAGAAGGCGAAAGTAGTAAATGCCAAACGCACAAACAACGCCAAACGCACAAACAACGCCAAACAGTTGGTAGCAGCAGCAGCAGCAGCAGCAGCATCAGCAATAACAACAACAATATTCATGTAGGGAATGCAAATGCCCGAAGGTAAAATCATCAACAACAGAATTAGCATTGGAAAACGCCAATCAGCAACAGCCGCAGCAACCGCATTGGTATCGGTATTATTTGACCGAATCGCATTTTGCATGCAACGTTTATTGACGCATGTAGGATATTACCATGGGAAGGATGTAGTGAGTGAGGCGTTGTTGTTGTTTTTGACATTGACGTTGGCGTGGCCAGGTGTTTTATGGTTTTGATGGCAATGGCATGATTATTACAAGGCACCGTTGGCATTTGCGTTTGTAATGCGGATAGAAAGAAAAGAAAGATAACTTTTATTAAATAATTAATAATAAATGATAAAATCTAATATTAACAAATTATAAAAGTCATGTGAGATAGGTCCAAGACTGTACAAAAAATTAAAATTTTTACACATTTTTAAATTCATGTTGTCGAGGACGTAAAGAAGGGCTAGTCCGACGAGCTCAGACCACACGGAAGGAGTCACATTCCATTATACAGAAAATATATTTAATATTTTTTTTCGGAAGATAAATTTTGAAGTATTAACACTGTTCTTTTACTTCATTGGCATCGTAAGAGCGCGCAAGACATGTCTTGTTTTGTGCTATCGGGCGTCAATTGCTGCCTGGGTTACACAACTTAATCCACCTGAACTGGAGGTAGCAATTGACGTCTTCTTTACGATTCCTTGTGGTTTTTTTTTAGAAGATTCCCCTTCGTGTTGCCCAAAAGGCCTCTAAAAGTGACGAAGAGATGATGAGTCGATGCTTTCTTACAGTTTTTCTTATCAAGATTTGACCCATGATGAAATTGTAGTCAATAGTAGACCAGCCATACAGTGGAAAGTGGTTGTGTGATGATCAACCGGTAAGCCGTCGGTTTCACTCTGCTAATATTTCCGTGATTAATTGTTATTCGAGTTTCGCCAAAAATGGGCGATTAAGCAACTATTCTAACGTCAGAAATTTGGTTTCAAGTTTTTGTGCGCCCTCCAAAATCTAATATGCTCTAGAGATCAAATACCCGATCAAATATCTCATTCTTACGGGAAGAAGCTCCGATCTTCAAACTATATGGAATTCATCAAATTTTCGAGTACGCTTTGGAGTCTTATATGAGACTTGATAAGACGTCCCACACTTGGGGCATATTTTCCAATATCTTTTTATGCTGAAATCTGCTATTAAAGACAGTTACATTTCAGACACCGCCAAATCGATCAACCTCAGCAACCCTTGCGGGTTATGGGCATAAGAATTTTTCCGCGGTAAGCATAGAGGATGAGATAAAGTGAAGAAAGTTTTTGGCAGCCATTCACCTGGGAGTGGCCAGAAACGATTTTTCGTTCAGTTCAAGCTGCTTATTCTTGGTGTTAGACCAAATATCCTCTGGGTAGCCAACAAACATCTGTTGCGAGCTAAAGTGATAAAGTGAGAAAGCGAATCTCATGCGGTTGTGCGTAGAGTTTGGGACCCGCCTCATGGAAAATAAAGCCTCGGATGAGAGACCCCCATTTTGATGACAACACTCGTTTTAAGGATCGCGATTTGAGGAGCATGCCCCTGTTGGGTCCCTTATTGGGAAGGTGCCGCTGCCCAGCTGGTTGATGTCCTCGAAAAATAAGTGCGATGGACGGAACAAGGACGGAAATGAAGAGGTCATTGTGACATATAAAGGACCGAAAATTTCTGTTGCCGAGTATTGGCACTCACTCCGGGGGATGAACGCCTAGCCACAATCCGCATCAAAACGAGAGTTTTCAGCACATCGCTGATTTGCACCCATGCTCCGACAGAAAAGAAGGACGATGTGGCTTTCTATGAGCTCCTAGAACGCGTCTATGAACACTGTTACCACGACGTCGAACGCAAGGAAGATTCGACATCGAGGCCGAAATGCGTGAGTATGAAAAGCCTGAGAAGCTGGCCGACAAGGGTAATGCCCGAAAATTCGGAGAAAATTGTTGTAGAACCAGGGAGGCTGATTGAAATCATTGGCCACATCGATCTACTCTTCCCTCGGTACGTAGGCGTAAATCAGTGATATGTTAAAGAATCTCGCTATGAGGGGGATTGTGGCCAGAGGTTCGCTCACCATGGTGAACAATAATATTCGCCGATAGAAGTATCTCTGCCACCACAATACAATAACAATTCTTACGGAATATCTCCACTAAAAATATGAAATTCTTAAAGCCGAAGCGCTCACTCACCTTAGTTGGGAACGTGTTCTTCGATTCTGCCACCGACAGCTTGATGTAATCCTCAGCATGTTTAACACCCGTCGTATCCTTTAAGCTGATGGCGATCATGTTGTTTGTTTCACGCGGCAGATTTATCTATAAAAGTGAGAAAATGTAACTTATATAAAAATGAAGATGAAAGACGAGCAACCATATGCATGCATACATACCTACGTATATATATATTATATATAAGGAAACCATATGGAGAAGTGCACAAACTTTGAATTCAAATATAAAATAAAAACTAGTAAACTGAAAAAATTAAAATAAAAAATTTTGCAAATGCGTGAAAAGTTTACGGAAAAAGTAAACCCCACAAAAATATTGTGACAAAAAAAAATACCAGCATATGATGCCATGAATACACTGAGCTTGGTACACGTAAGACTGAGAGAACTTAAAAAAAGAGAGAATAAAAAAAATAAACAACGAAAAAGCTATAGAAATGCAGACTGCAACAAGCGTGGTCTAGCGGGGTGACATAATACACTATACAAGTACACATACAAACTGCTGCCGCATACCAAGCTTTAGATGGCTTCAAACTTTGCAAATATTTCCACAGCAGGACAAAACGATGTGCACTCTTATTTCATCGTTTAACTTGATGCTGCTATCATATGGAGTATAAGCGTACACACATACATACATGTTGCTCCTAGCAACCCAATAAGGTAAACTAAGTTAAATGTTAACATTTTGGAGGAAACTTTTCAAAATAAATTTAACATTATGAATGGAAAGCGCAACAGTTTTGTTTGAAATTAAATATTTTATATCAAACTGATGGGATGGATTGTCCTTTTCCCACGAATTTCGTACAGAAATTCTCAGTGGCCTACCAAACGAGCAAGAAAATGTATATAAAATTGAAGTACGTATACATGAAAATAACTAGAAGTGAACTATTGTATATATATATAAAGTCTAGAGAAAGGGGGATTGTGTGTTGCACGCTTTGTGAATTTTCTATTTAAATTTAAGTAAATTTATTTTAATACTCCTTTAAAGTCTTTGTGTGACATTTTGCACCGCTGAAGAGTGTAAGACAAGCATCGAGAGGTCTGAAGATTTTTGCAGTTTAGTTTTCTCAAACAAAATCAAATAAAAAATACGCTTATCATGCAGCAAACGCTGTGTTGAAGACTAGAAGCAATTAATTTTACAGCGCCTTTTTTTGTAATTATAAAGAATAGTCATTTTTAAAGTCACGCTGTGTAAAGTTTAAGAGGGCAGTTAACGATTCTTTATATAAAAAAAATAATAAATAATAAAAATAATAAAAATATAAAAAAAATTCAAATAATAAAAAATAAAAAAAATTAATGTAATAAAAAAAAATAATAATAATAATAAAGTTAAAATTAATAACAATAAAAAAGTAAAAAACAATAATAATAAAAAGTAAAAAATAATAATAAAAAATAATAATTAAAAATATTAAAAAAAATAATTAAAAAATTATAAATATTTAAAAAAATAAAAGATAAAAAGAATAATTAAAAAATAATAATTAAAATAAAATAATTAAAAAATAATAACTAAAATATAATAATTAAAAAATAATAATAATTAAAAAAACATAATAATAATTAAAAAAAATTATAATTTAAAAAAATAAAAAAATAATAATTAAAAAAAAAATAAAAGATAAAAAGAATAAATAAAAAATAAAAATTAAAAAAAATATTAATAATTAAAAATTAAAAATTATAATAATAATTAAAAATAATAATAATAATTAAAAATAATAATAATAATTAAAAATAATAATTAAAAATAATAATAATTAAAAATAATAATAATTAAAAATAATAATAATTAAAAATAATAATAATTAAAAAAATAATAATTAAAAAGAGAATTAAAAAAAAATTAATTAAAAAAAAGAATAAAAAAATAATAATTAAAAAAAAGAATAAAAAACTAATAATTAAAAAAATAAAATTAATTGATTAATTAAAAGATAAAATTAATTGATTAATTAAAAAATAAAATTAATTGATTAATTAAAAAATAAAATTAATGGATTACTTAAAAAATAAAATGAATGAATTAATTAAAAAATAATAATAAAAAGATAAAAATAATAATAATATAAAAAGTAATATAAAAAAATAATATAAAAAATCAATAATATAAAAATATAATATAAAAAAATATAAAAAAATAAAAAATAATATAAAAAAATAAAAAATAATATAAAAAAATAAAAATATAAAAAAAATAAAAATATAAAAAAAAATAAAAATATAAAAAAAAATAAAAATAATATAAAAAAATAAAAATAAAAATTTAATATAAAAAAAATTAATATAAAAAAAAAATTAATATAAAAAAAAATTAATATAAAAAAAATAAAAATAGAAAAGAAACAAAAAAAATCAAAATAGAAAAAAAAATAAAAAAAAATAAAATTAGAAAAAAAAATAAAAAATAAAAAATAAAAATAGAAAAATAGAAAAATTAAATAAAAAAACTAAAAAAAAAAAAAAATAAAAAAAAAAAAAAATAAAAAAAAAAAAAAATAAAAAAAAAAAAAAATGAAGAAATAAAAAAATAAAAAAGCAAACAAAACTACGATTTTAACGCACATTTTTGCTTCAGCCAGTCATTTAACTAAAATTTATTTTCTATTACGCACCGCTATTGTCAGATTATTGCCAATCTGTACATCCACTATATCCTTACGCGACAAATCATACTTCAAACCATTAACATCCTCGATATTATGCGAAAATTCATTGCCCAAATTATCGTGTAGTGAGATTTTCAGCACGAAATTCATGCCACGTGGGATTTTTCCCTCACTTTGTTTCAGCCGCGAAATGGGATAGGCCAGTGAAGCCAAAATATATTGTATATTTTTAATTTCAATACCAATGGGTAGTGTTTGTTCGAATGTTTTAGCCTACAAAAAGAAGAGAAAATTTACATTTAAAATTATTTACATTTAAAGATAGCAAACAGTAGGCACTTACAATAATTAAATCACGACCGAGTGTATCCTGTGTGCGCACAATGCCATCAGGAGAAACCTTAACAATGCCCGTACTATCACTGTCCAATTTGTAGAGAACATCATCTAAATTAGCTTTCAGTTGTATTGTGCTACGCGGCGCTACTAAAATCCAATCCATTGTTATACGTTTAGGCGTTTCAAGTTCCAATATTTTGAAAACTGTAACAGAAGCATTTGTTATTTTAAAAAGTTTTTGACAAAAGTTTTACTAAATCGGCATTCAGGCATTACTTACCAACAACTTCAACTGAATTTGTGATTTTATGACCAGTTGATAATTCAACAGTGGCCTGAATCTTCGCCTTACCAGGATTTAAAGCCTTAACACGCACTGATATTAAATCTGCGGTGCCATATTCAACACCTAAGAGACGACGTGAGAATGCAATTTTTAATTTAGTTTGTTTAAATAATTATAGCTATTCTTAAGTATAAAAGTGCGAGTGAGAATTTTTTTGTCAGTTCCGTATCTGTGCCTAAACGATAGCTCTAACATTTAAGCTCATCAGAGAACGTCAATAATTTTGTGCGAATAATTTGTGAGCATAATTTGTGAAACTCTACAATTATGCCGTATCGATATATTCGCCTTATTTTTAAGAAACTCAACCAAGAAGGCTGTAGGATACACATCTTCTTTCTTTAGATAACCTCTGAGCTCTTAGCACTTATATATTATATGCATATATATTTAATGTGTATCCTGTAAAATGACTCTACTAGTGTAACAATATCATCTTCATGACTATTAACATACCAGAATCCGCAAATACATTGTAAATGTCTACCACATCCGGTTGATTTGTTGTCCAAGTCACACGCATATTCTCCAACGTGTCCAACACCATGGGCGACAGGTCAGGCACACCTGCAATTATATACATTTACATTTGAAATGCTTATCTTCCACATAGACACAGTACAAGAAGGAATAATACACAAATGAATACGTATATGTATATACATACATATGCATGTATCTACTAACCCCACACAGCAGCTGGCATAACTGCACCGCTACGTATGCGCACTAACGGTGTCTTCACTTGTATATTCACAAATGGCACAACATGCACTTCCACTGTGTCAGCGGAGATGGCCACTTCTTTGCCATTTCCGGGATTTGTCATAACACATTTACCGGTGATTTTGGTTGTGCCCAGTTTATGTGCCGTAACAATAGCTGACTCCATTGCTGCAATTGAAATAATAAGGTTAGATTATGAAATGTAACAGGAACTGTTACATATATATAAAAGTGTAACACGCAGGTGGCTAGGGTTATACAAACTTACAAATAACTTTTTTGTCATGTACATAATAGACAATGTTTACATCCGGTTGTGGTCCACCATGATAGTAAATTTGTACGCTAGAACCGACTACTAAAGTGGAATTGCGTGGGTAGAGACGTAGAGGCGGAAATACCTGGAATAGGAGATGATAAAAATGAAAATCGCAATATATTATATACATACACATATACTTATATGCATAAGGACATGAATGTAACAAAGCAGAATAGCAGTAATTTGTAGTCACTTACATACATGAAAACATTCATATACACACTGCGGTACTTACCTGCACATTTACTGGTTCACTGCCAACCTTCAAGTCGTCACTTCCGGCTGTAAAAACAATTTTCGTCTCACCAAGGTTATTTCCGGTTATAATATATCTATGAGTATACGGAAATGTTTTCACTTCTAATTTATAGCTTATATATTTTCGCAAAACTTACTTTATTTCGCCCTTCTCCAAATCGAGCTGATCGCCCAATGTTACACTCAGTATATCTGAATTGAAAATCTCTTCGGACAATTCATAAACATGTAAATTGAAAGGATCTATGTGCAGCAAATTGTCATTGGAATCGTATAACTTAACGATGGCCTCAATGGATTTTGTACGTTCAACGCGATCGGGTGATACGACACGGATGGAACCAATTGTTACGACAGAAATTGAAAGATGCGCTGGTTCGGTCATTAGACAGCGATCGATGACTTCCAGACGTGCCTGAAAATATCAGGGGAAGAAATATTATTTTTAATTAGACTACATTATTTTGAATTGGTACAAAGATATAAAAATACACATAGAAATAAAAAATAATATTTGTAAATAAAATAATATAAATAAATAACAATTAAAAACTTAATCAAGTAATACAAAAAAAATTTAAAATATAATTAAAATTAAAAATTTAAATAAATAACCAAATATAAAAATAAAATATAACGACAACAACAATAACATAAAATTTAATAAAAAAATAAAATGAACTTGAATAATCTTAAATCAAATAAGCTTAAAAAATATATATGACAAAATAAGCTAAATTAAAAAAATAGCCAAAATTAAAATAAAATAAAAACTGTAATTAATTTAATAATAACGTAATTAATTAAAAAATTTAATTAAATAAATCAGAATTTAATAAACTATTAAATAAAGTTAATTAAAGTGAAAATAAGTTGAGCTAAAGTACATTAATTTATAATAAAATTAATTTAAAAATGTGAATTAAATAAAATAATTAAAATAAGTTGAATGAAAATTAAATAATATAAAACATAGTAATTAGAAATAAATTAAAATAAAACAAAAAGAATTAAAATAAAGACAACTTAAACTAAAATAAAATATATTACAATAAAATAAATAAACGAAAAAATAAAATGAGACTATGTAAACAAATAAGATTAATAATTAATAATTATAATGTTTTAATTAAAAAAATTAAATTAAATTAAATTAATTAAACTATTAAATTAAAATAATTAAAGTAACAATACGTTAAGCTAAAGTACATTAATTTATAATAAAATAGAATTTAAAAAAGTAAATAATATAATTAAAATAAGTTGAATGAAAATGAAATAATATAAAAAAAAGTGATTTGAAATAAATTAAAATAAAAAAGGAAAAAAAATTAAAATTAAAATAAATGAAACAAAAATAAAATAAATAACTCAAAAACAAAAACAAAACTAAATAAAATTGATATAATGTAAAAAAGGAAAGTAAAACAAATCAAAGTTAAAAGATATAAAATGAAAAAATAAATAAAATTTGTTAAAATGAAAAATTTTAATGAAACTAAGTGAAATAAATAATAAAAAAGAGTAAAATATGAAATTTAGAAAATTAAAATATAAAATAAAACAAGATATATAACAAAAAAATAATAAATATAAGTAAAAAAGTAGGTACAATAAAATAAAATTTAATAAAATTAAACTTATTAAAATAGTAAAATTAATTATAAGAAAAATATTAATTTAATTAAAAACGAAATTAAATAAATACAAAAAGGAAAAAAATAATTAAAAGAAAAAAAATAAAACTTAACTACAATAAACAATTATGAAACAAAAAAAAATATATAAATGAAACAATGTAAAAAAATTTAAATAACAAAATAAAATGAAAAATAAGATAAAGTAAAATAAAAACATAAAACAAAAAAATTAAATAAAACAAAAAATAAAATTTGTGAAAATAAAATAATTAAATTAAGTAAAATAAATAATAAAAAAACCTAAATAATGAATTTTAGAGAAGAAAAAATAAAATAAATAATAAAAAAGCTAAATATTGAATTTTAAAGAAAAAATAAAATAAATAACAAAAAAAAAACCTAAATGATTTTTTGAGAAAAACAATTAAAAAAAAAAATAATATTAAAATAAAATGAATTCGTACAATAAAATAAAACTTATTAAAATAGTAAATTAATAAATAAGATTAAATTTAATTCAATTTAATTAAAAACAAAATTAAATTAACTTAAATAAAAAAATAACTCGTCACTTTAGAAATTGTACAACACTAACATGCCCAACACGCAACGGTGTAACTATCAACTCTCGCTCTTTAGCATCATACTCCACGCTTACGACATTCTGGTCATACAATTCAAAATCATAAAATCCACTGCCCTGTGTAATTGGTATGCGCTCACGATGATTTTTGGCCATAAATATGCTAACATGATCGCTAGGGAAAAGTGTGCTGTTCACAGCCATAAAGCGTATTTCGTTTTCAATTACAGGCGTATGTAGTTCACCAGTTTTGGACTAAAAATAAATAAATATAAATAAATTTTTTATTGGCATTGATATAAATGCAAATATCATTGAAGCTTACATTCCGCACCGCAAAATTAGGCTCTTCCGGATAGATATTATGCTTCTTCAACACCGTCGCATCATAGCGTGTAACCACACCCTTAATACGGAAATTCTGTGCCACATTCGATATGGTGGTTATTAGTACATCACGTGCCGGCAAACGTACGCCCTCGAAAAGATCCTCCTCTGTACGACGATAATGCATTATAGCATCATTTTGATAACGCACGTCGCCAGCAGCGAATTCCCAATCAATAAATAGAGATGTAATATTCATTAATTTACGATTTTTCGAGTCTTGTACCTCAATTTCAATTTCAAACTTATCATCACTTTCTTTTATATGTAAGAGTGATTTTTTTATCTCCATAGGACAGGATGTACGTAATTGTTCAGTAGCATACAAATTGAGAAAACGCGGTTTAACGCAGTGCACCGTGGTGACAACGTTGGAAATGTATGGTTGGAAAATTGAACTAGACAGGGCATTGTGTATATTGAAATTGAAGCTAGTTTTGCCAACTTTGCTACACATCACATTAAATACATGCATCGGTTCTTGTGTTTCATATTCCATTTCGACTATTTTTGCGATTTCTTTATCATATTCAACAGATTTGGTTAATTCACTTTCTAATGTAAACATCTTTTGTGGACCATTGCCATAGATTATGTTACGAGATGCACCAATCGGCAAAACGATCTCATTTGCGCTGGGATTTATAACAATTAATGGTTCGAAGACGCTTAAAGTCACCTCATCCTTGAGCAATCTATCTTGGAATCTATATGATATGCGTAAGTTCGTTAGACCGACAGCAGTACTACGCAAGTGTACAACTTGACAAGCATTATTTAGCATTTGCGTAGTCTGTTCATTATAATCCACTTGGAAGATTTGATTGGAAAATTCATATTCGAAAATTATATTTTCACAGCGGGTATATGGCACAAGAGTTTGATTTATAAATGCATACATAGCGACTTGTAAGCGCACATAATCCTTTAGAGCTGTTTCAAAGTTGTATTTCACAATTTCCAATTTAATAGGTGGTACGAAATATACTTCAGCTTGACGTGTGATTTTTGGATTCTTAGCCAGTGCTACCCTTACGCTGGCATGGGCAGTAAGTAAAGAGCCTTCTTCCAAAACATCCGTTTGCGAACGTTTACTTTCAGAGTGGCGTATGACTGTAGTAGCAAGACCAGTCTGTGAAACATGCAACGTGCGTTGATTTTGCGAATGCCAAGAGTAAGAGCCATCGCCGCCACGTGCATGGAATTGAATTTTTTGTGTTTTCGATACATTTGGATCAAAAGGAAGAATGACCTTACTAGGCGAAAGGAGCAGTTCACTAAATACATGCAGTTCTGCTTGAGTGCTTAGCTGTAAAGAAAAAATGTGTCAAAATGTGTTCCTTAGATAATAAATCACATATTAGTCATTACCTCTTTAAAAGTACCATAAACTGGTGAAACGCCCTGACGAATAGCTTCGCCATATATGCGACTACCGTTTTTATTTTTGTTTATTATATAGAAGATCACTTCATCTAATTCACAATGCGCCTTGTAATATGACCCCAGTGTAATCTTTTGATCATCGCTAAAAAAAAATTAAAGAATTGATGAATTAAACCCGATGGCCAATTTGTGGAATTCCAAGTAGCTTACCGTGTGTACAAGTCTAACGCTATTTCATGTTTCTCTCCCTCCACTGTAAGCCAGTTGTTATGCGGTAATAGACTGATTGCCAAACGCACTGGTTCAGCGATTGTCACACGAGCACTAGGCGTTGAAGCTTTCACGATTGTGCTATCTAGATGACTATTTTCCTCATCAAATGGCGCGTTACGATCGCGCAAGACCACTGTGGTTGTACCAATTATCAAAGCAGTAAGACTATTGCCTCTAATTGAAGCGACATGATCATTTTCAATTTCCAAGAAATACTGATCATTCAAGGAAATTTCTTGAAGTTTACCCATTTTCAATTGCAATATGCGGAAATCTATTTTATCACCAGGGAGCATATACACATCGGACGGCTCGAGTATAATATTTGCCAATACATTAATGTAAACTTCCATTTTTGGTACATGACTGTACTCAGGGTAGGGTATGCTTATGGTAACCTAGTGAATTTATTTTAGAAATTAAAATATATTTTAATAAAGCGATAATTTGACTAATATACCTTAGCAATCCCAGTATTGATGCCTTCCAACAATACCATATAACCTTTCATACGTTGTGTCTCAAACTTCTCTAATGCCGGTGGTACTACGTGGTAAGGACTCTCACTAAAAGTCAGGAATCTTAAAGCTGGCGCAAAATTTTTGCTACCACTACGACTGCTTAGAGAAGAAATTACCCAGCTGAACTCAATGCCTTCCAGAGTTGTAAACTCATTGCCTTGCGAATCCTCTGCGCGCAGTTCAAATGTTTCTGGCGCTTCTTCGAGGAACAATTGCCGCGTAGTAGTTCGCACTCCCAATTTGTCGATGACATCGAGTATAACATCACAACGTAAAGATTCACCAGTATTGACATCTTCAGCCAACACAATTGCTGCATTGTGGCGTCGTTCGCGCGTTAACACTGTGACCGTAGCACGATAAGAGCACTCGCTTTCTATATCTTCATAAAGTGGAGTAATAAGTATCAAATCTTGGCGTGATGATGACCTGAGAATATTAAAAATATTATATTTTGCTTATTAGCGTGGAGCAGCTGTTCACTGTTGAGGTTAGATTTGGCGCGTTGTTGTTAGGTAGTTGAAAAGGTATGTCAACTGCAACTTACCACTTGAAACATCCTTTTTCAATCACTTCCAATGTAAAATTCACTGATACTTTACTAAATATTGGTAGAAGCACACGAGGATAATTCAATTTAATTGAGGCTGCAGTAGCGCTCAAAGCCAATAAGGCAAACAGTACCCAAAAGACTTTACACGCCATTTGAGCACTTTCTAATAAATCTCAATGGGTAATTATTCAGATAAGCGGCTTTTGCTTAAACGGTCCAAAAATGATTGGGTTTTTGGCTAAATCGATGTATTTGATGATTATCTTCTCATTCAAAGTGGGGGAAAGCTGAATTTTGCAATAGTTTTATTAATATTAACATTTAAAGTTGCACTAAAATCATTAACACACACATTACAAACAAATACACGGTTAAAGTGATGTTGCCATACTGGGTAAGAAATCTAAAAAAAAGAGCAATGTGTGCGTCGGGTTCAGTTTGTTTTTTGGATTTTTTAAAACGAACAACAACAAAAATGAATAACATTAACATATTTTTACCGAAACAAGAACGAAATTACATAAAATTCACGTATTTTTAATAAAACGGCTTCGAAAATACATAACATTCACGTATATATACAAAAACGAGGTCGAATATACATAACATTCACATATTTTTACAAAAAATAAATTATTATTTCACTAAACATTTTTTGGGTCCTACAATTTCTATTAAAAATACGTGAATATTATTTATTTTCGTTCTTGTTCGATGCAATAAATAGAAAAAAACTGTGCCGGACCCACACACGCTGCGTCTTATTTATTTATTTTTTTGAGATCACTTTCACAGTATGGTAACATCACTATAACCTTGCATTTGTATGTAATGTGTTTGTTAGTAATATTAGTGCAACTTTAAATGTTAATATTAATAAAACTATTGCAAAATTCAGCTTTCCCCCACTTTGAATGAGAAGATAATCATCAAATACATCGATTTAGCCAAAAACCCAATCATTTTTGGACCGTTTAAGCAAAAGCCGCTTATCTGAATAATTACCTCTCAATGGATTTAAAATATATTTTTTTATGTTTATATTGATTAGATTGAAGACAAAAACTTTAATTGTTTACACTACCGCGAGGTAATTTGCAGGAAATGCTAAATTTGTATTTCGCATACTTTACCGCTCAAAAAAGTAAAATGAAAATAAACCGGCACAGAGTTGCATGGAGCCAATTACCCACTTGGAATTTTTTATTCCAATTTGACATTTTCCTACTAGTAGTAAAAACCAGACAAGGCTGGTCATTCAGAATTAAATTAATGCTATTAAGTTATTTCCGCCTCGATGGTGGGCTTGAGAGTATGAAAGACATTGGAACGGAACGTACTATTAAACGGGTGGGATGCTTTTCCTTTAATATTCCAGGCTTTGAGAAAAATGAATTATAGGGGGTAGTAGGGAGCTTCACCCACTTTCAGACACCGAAAACCAAACTTACCGGAGACCTTTAGTTTTCGAGATATTCAAAGTTGAAATTGCGAAAAAATTGGATTTTTACACTATTTTTTTGTACATAAAGCAATTACTTTGAATTTTGGTGTTGCCACATATAAAAAAGAAATTCCAAAATAAAACAACTAAAATACATTTTTAAGACTTTATATGTGTAATAAATGGCCTCTACAAGATTTAAGAACCAACCAGGGACCAACACCGGCTTCGCCTTGCACAGTATTTTTAAGCGAAACTCCTTTTTAATTTGGCGGCCTTCGGCCGCGCTTTTGATTGTAACCCTGGGTCGGACCAACACCGGCTTCGCCTTGCACAGTATTTTAAAGCGAAACTCCTTCTTAGATTGGCGGCCTTCGGCCGCGCTTTTGATTGTAACCCTGGGCCGGACCAACACCGGCTTCGCCTTGCACAGTATTTTCAAGCAAAACTCCTTTTTAATTTGGCGGCCTTCGGCCGTGCTTTTGATTGTAACCCTGGGCCGGACCAACACCGGCTTCGCCTTGCACAGTATTTTCAAGCAAAACTCCTTTTCAAGTTGGCGGCCCTCGGCCGCGCTTTTGATTGTAACCCTGGGCCGGACTAACACCGGCTTCGCCTTGCACAGTATTTTCAAGCGAAACTCCTTTTTAAGTTGGCATTCCTTTTATGAAGTATGAAAAATATTTTTTTTAATATTATTGTGTACATACAACCCTGTACAGTAGTGTATTTTTATTTTCACGCCGTATGGCAACACCCACTTATTGCCATTATCTGTCATTTCTCTTGTAAATTGTTTATAAATAATATACAAAAATAAAATATTGTTTAGCAGTAAAACCGTATAAAATAAAAATACAATTATCTTTGCAACCGCATGTGAACAGATTAAAGTTACTATTTTCCATCATGTATGTTAAATAAGTGCACGTGCTAAACAAAAATTTGTGATCAAAGTGTAAATATTTTAACAACAAATTATTTATAAATTAGCAACATTTATGTGCAAAATATAATAAATAAACATCAATTAGATCAACAGCAACAACTCCTGCAAATTTCATTAGGATTGGTCAATTAGTTTGGCTGAAACAAGCATTGGAATATTAAAGGAAAGCACAGCCGAACTTTTAGTTCAATTTCGCAGCGTAATAAGTTTAAAACAGAAATTGGTCTTGTTTGTAACCGAACAAATATCCAATCAATTGTAGTTCATATTCAAGAGTAAGCGATAGCCTTAATGGTGTTTGTCAGATATGTTTAGAAACAAAATTTTCAATAATAAGACCGGTATACATCTTAGGGCCGTTTCCACCACCTCCGGTTAATCATAACTATCTTAGGACCGTTTTCACCATCTCCGGTTAAGCACTTAATCAGAACCTAATTCGAAGGTAGCAAAAAATTCGTTTTCACAATATCCGGTTAAGGCCCATCTGTCAATTAAGTTGTGATTAACTTGGAGCCAACATTGAGTGGCGATTACCTCTTAACCGGAAGATAATTTAACAGCTACAAATATTAATATAGTAAATACAAATGGCTCTCGGTGCTAACTTTAAAATAAATTTAATTAAGGAAAATTTGGAAAGCACTGCCTATCTGGCTGCGTCAATGAAAGGTTTGTTATGGAATTTCATTAAATTAATTTTTCATTAACAAAAAATAAAATTAAAAAAAAAAAACAGAAAACGTAAGATCACAAAAATTATCTACTTAAGCATATCGTATGGAGATATGAAAGCAAATACCAGCTGTCGTACATTTTTGATGTATTAACAACAGAAGTTTTTGTGAATTTATTTTAATATATTCATAATGATCAAACTAACTAGCAGTTAATAAACCAGAACTTGGCGAAAACAAAAGTGTTACATCAGCCTCTCTGACGGTTAGCTGTCCACCTGTTACAGGTTAAGTTAATCGGACATTGTGAAAACGGGCCTTAAACGTTTTTAACATGCGTTAACTTCACGAGCACTCTTTCATATGAACTATATACGTAGTTTCAAATATATTTGAATGTAATACGATCGTTGATATATTCAAACAAAGAGAAATTTTATCTCGCGGTAAATAAAAATTAACGAATTCATTTCAAGAGAAACTTTGCATCGGTCTCAGTGTTTTTACAGTGTAATGGCATCAGCTGTTTTCCGATAAGTTATCGATTTATGGTAGAGTTTTTAATTTATGCGACATATGTTGTTCTTTCAGCTGTTGAAGTGAAAAAACTGAAAAACTGTATAAAACTATATAATTTTCGTTAGTATTTTGTTAATGTTGTAATAACAAGGAAACTGTTAAAAATGACTGATAGCGAGTCTGAAGCCAATGGAAAACACAGTGGAATAAAATTGCATTTAAAGAAGCAAAGCGACATTGAAATATTAGAGCGTGAGGAATTATGTGCGTACATATCCCGATTGCATGAGTTGCTCATCAAAAAAGATAAGAAATTTAAAAAATACAAAGAAAAATACAAAGTAATTGTAAGTATTTGTGATTTTGACACCACATAAATACCAATTGGATAATAAAATTATTTTATTTAAAGTTTAAAGATTTGAAAGACGCAAAAGCAAAAATTGACGCGGATAAAGCGGATAACACCACAAGCCTTGAGACAGATGTCAATCCTGAAAATTTAGAACAACAAAAAACAGACGGTATGGTTATTGAATTTTTTTAATTTTTTGTTTATTAAACTAAAATGTTTAATTAAACATTGTTCGCATATATTAGTTTTTACTAGCTACCGCTGCCACCAACGCTGCACCGCGACCGGAACCATCTTCCGAAAGCATTAGATCAAATCTTATTTTTGGATTTACCAATTTACGCATTGTTTCCCGCATATAAGTATCGAAATGTGGATGTAACCGATAAACGGAACCATCTACTCCCACCACAACATGCGGTTCTGCTATTCTATTTATTAAAGTACTTATGCCTACAGCAACCAAATTAGCTGCACGCCTCGAAATGCACTCGCAAATATATCGGAGTTTTTGACAATCTTCTACTGAAGCTTTCTCCATTGCAAACAATTCTTTTAGAATTGAGCGAGTTTGCTGGAAATCCGGAAAGTTGTCATTTTCAATTTCCGAAATGAATCGCGCCTCGAAACAGCAAGCATTTTCCCTTAAAGTATTAATTAAACATTGCTTATCACTTGTGCGTGAAAATATTAAATTTTCGCTTATAGCATCGGCCAGCACCAAACGCACCAATTCGCCCAAGTACATGCCTGAAAAAGTTTGGAAATGTTAATAATTATATTTCATTTCATTGAAAACAAGAACATGATTTGAAAAATCTTTTTCACACACACATACGCTTACCTGATATCATTTTCTCAAACAGCTGACTGCCCACATTCAGCGATGCCTTATCAATTGTACGATCATAATCTGTGCGCACAAATTCCAACTTTCCGCTTTCGCCAAATGCACCCCATTCTGTATTCACGATTATATGCGTCTTATCAACTTTGTATTCCTGTTCCAACAGTTCAGCATTTTTCACGCGCTCCACATAACAGGCATTACAACCCGTGCCGACAATAACACCAATACGACATTCCGGATTGCGATGTGCACAAGACATTAGTGTGCCTGTAGTATCATTTAAAATAGCCATCACATTGATCTCCAAATCACCACGTCGAGCTATGGCTTCTTTCAGTAAACGTCCCACATCTTCCTGCACCGAACCAGCACAATTAAAACCTTTAGTCCAACGTACCAACAATGCTTTTGTCAGTCCCAATTGTACGCAGGGAAAAGAAAATGTAAAACCCAATGGTAAATGTTGATTATTCAACGAATATTCATTTACAAATTCAGCCAAACAATTTGCTATGTGATCGAAGAGCAGTGTACCGTGTCCAGTCATAAGTTCCTTATCCACTACAAACGTTTTAGACTCAATTTCCGCCTCATGATGGCCCTTGAGTGACACGTGTAAAACACGAAAATTTGTACCACCCAAATCTAGCGCCAAATAATTGCCCTTCTCATCACCAGTTGGCAAATCTTGTATATAAGTCATGTAACATTTTATATCCGCTTGTTTACGTGTCGCCAGGCTTAGGCCGTTTTGAATTTCACTTGTGAAACGTTTGTATACTTCATGTAATTGAGAGTCACTGATGATGAACTCTTTGAGAAAATCCTTTAAGCGCTGATCCTGCATTTTTATCAATTTTAATATAAATTTAATATAATTTCTTATATGTGTGTGTGTTTGTGTGCTTTTATTTTTAACTTAATTGAGCTATGTCCAGCTGCCAACTTGTATGTTAGGCGATCGCAAATATTCTGAATGGTTGCTCAAATGTCTGAAACTGCTTTCATTACGTTTTTAAATGTCTATATATGTAGGTATGTATGTGTGTTAGTATTTATTAGTATAAAAAAGAACATTTTTAAGACTTTACACAAATCTACTTGATAAGAAATCAACTTTTATTACATGTTAGTATTAGAAAATCTGTTTTCTAAGGCACAGTGGTATTTTACGCCTCTTATTGGAATGGTTTGAAGAAGCTCACCTTGAGAGAAAGTTGTGCGCGGGACATATTCGTACGATTGTAAAGTATTATTCAAAGTATTTTAGAATAATTTGTGCGAAAGTTGTGACTTTAATTATCAAATTTAGTGCCTACTTCGGTTCTTCTGCTTTTCGAATGTCTTATTATATTGGTAAAGTGCAATAGAAAACAATGTGACATAAGTTTTGAATATGTTATGGAATATCCTCTCGTTTGCAGATATTTATCAAGAAGTAGTGACGGGCGTAAAATTTTTAACCAATTTTTTCAATTGCTCTTTCGTTTTATTTTATAGAAAACTTGAAAATAGATTTATATTACCTTAAAATCTGTTACAATAATTTTTTGTTGCATATTTTTAGGCGTTGGCGACCAAACATATTTATTTTTGGCAAAAAAATTGCAATTTATTTAGAATCTTCAATTTTATGTGCATAATATTATTGAAATTTACAGCAAATTCTTTTCACTAAAAAGAAAAAACGCTTTCAAAGTTTTTAATGCTCTTCGTCCGCCTTTCACCCACTGTACGATTTCCCATACAATTTATACATATGTTTGCAATTTCTCACTGTATTAGAAATGTTTAGTTTAGGTGTAACATTATACACATACTTATGTACATATCAAATTAAATGCTAACTGTATATGTACATACGTACTTGCCCTCTCACACTGAATAATTAAGTATCTGAAAATTTTGATTAGAAAATTATTAAAATTACATTATATGTATATACGTAATTGAAAAGCATCCTATGTGTATTGAAATAAAATAAATAACAACAAAAAAATAGTTTTAATAAAAAACAAAAAATTGCTGATAAGGAGCGCCAAAGCAAATACATCGCATGTCGCTTTAATCTCCGGTATTGTCGTCTCTGTTGCATTTGTTTTACCTCCCTTTATGAATGTAAACAATTAAATGCGGTGGCAAAATACTGGAAGTAAATTTCATCCCCTGGGTATTAAATGTTACATACAACTAAGACATGACACTTGTCAAGCGAATTAGTGAATTTTATTGTGGCTCTTCTTTGAATCGCCAATGCTACACATTGTGCAAAGCTGTATAAATTGGTAAAGTTTACATTGGCCATAATAAAGATAGTGCAGTTTGTAGTAGATAGCGCTGCACATACATATGTACATACATTTGGTTTGTACAGTTGCACTTGCCATAACTCTACTTTCATATATACATATGGTATATGCCACTATTCTTTAATAATTTATATCATTAATTATTTACCTTTTATATTTTATTTACATTTGTACTAGATAATGCGACCACTACGGTTGACAGTTTCGTGGATGATATTCGTCGTGCTGCCGAACAGGCGCAAAATTTGAATGGTTTCGTTTATGAGCCCACATCGGGGTTGTATTACGATCAAAAGACCGGCTACTATTATAATGCGGTAATTTTGATGGCTTTAAATTTTTTTTTTAATGTATTTATTTTTTGCTTTACCTTTTACTAATTTATTCTTTCTATTTTAAAATACTTAATTTAATTTTTCTTTTCCTTTTTTGCTTTAGGAGTATGGTCTCTATTATGATGGCAACAGCGGCTGTTATTATAACTACAATCAAGAGAAAAATGAGTTTGAATTTCATTCGCAAGTTCAAACACAGCAAATTCAGAAAACTGCAGAGGTGAGTTGTTGGTTGTACTTGGAAATATTTGTTTTCTTATTATTATTATTATTTTTTTTATATTGAGAAAAGCTCATATGGGTTGGCAGTTGACATGGGTGCAGAGTATTTTATAAAATTTATTACAAAAATATGTCTTTATAAATATAGTAAGGCTATATACATACATATATACATATAAGAAGTTCTACAGCCGTGTTATAGTAGTTATTTGGAAAATTAAAAGATTTGATACAAAATCTTTTTCACGTTTACTCTTTTAATTCGATTTTTGTTCCCGCCCATATTTATGAAATTAATCCATTTCAAAAGTTTTAAATCAATCAAAAAGATATTGAAGATGAATTCCCAATTAAATTATGAAAACTAAACAACTATTTTTGATAGCAAAAGTTAGTTAAATAAAAATTGTATTCAAAGGCACACACACATACACGTATCGTATAGGCGATTCGTTTCGACACATGTTGCATACATTTAGGCTGACTATTCGTAATTATTACCAAATGAAACCAGGTCGCTCTCTATCTGATCCTTCCAAAGGAGTGGAGGTGATTCTCTTTCTCTGCGTCCACCAGCGTGTAGGGCATTGATTATGTACTTTCAAAGCTGGAATGTTTTCTTGTCACTGTTTTTGTAGCGGTTCGTCATTCGCTGAACTAAGTCAATATCATCGTATAACTCGTATACCAGGTGTGTTAGTTGAAATTTGCCGGTTTTTCGATAAAGAAAACACTTAATTTTCAGAGGAATCTGAAATTTTTTATTCAAAGTATTGACGATTGGTGGCGGCCGCGGTAGCCGAGTGGTTAGCACTGCGTACTGCCATTCGGAAGGCTCGGGTTCATATCTCGGTTCCACCAACATCCAAAAAAAAAAAAAAAAAAAAAGTTATGGAAAATTAATTTAAATAAAAATTAAGTAAAATTTTCTAATTGCGGTCGCCCCTCGGCAGGGAATGTCCACCCCTCCGAGTGTATTTCGGACATGAAATAAAGGCTCCTCATAAAACAAACCATCAGCCGTTCGGAGGCGGCTTAGTATAAACTGTAGGTTCCTCCATTTGTTGGAAAAACATCAAGACGCAAAACAACAAATTGGAGGAGGAGCTCGGCCGAAAATCGCTTCAGCGGTTACAAGCGCCAATTATATATATATATTGACGATTGGTTTCTACATATTTCGCCCATCTATCAGGCAAATTATGGATACCATTCCAAAAAAACTTTTTCTCTTTCGAGGCAAACCATTCGACGAGCTATTTTTCGACTTCTTCAAAATTAGCGAAACACTGCTCTGCAAGGGAGTGTCCCATCGATGCGTTAAGGTGATAGTCGGACGGGGCGAGGTCTGGAGAGTACGGCGGGTGCGATAATATTTCCCAATTAATTGTTTTTAATGTGTCTTTCACCAGTTTAGCGGTATGAGACGGCGCGTTGTCATGTTGCAAGATAACTTTGCCATGTCTTCGGGCCAATTACGACCGTTTTTCGATCAACGCATGATTCAAATTGATCATTTGTTGTCGGTAGCGATCCGTGTTCACCGTTTCACCAGGTTTTAACAACTCCTAGGACACCACACCACAATGGTCCCACCAAATACAGAGCATTGTCTTACGGCCAAAGCGATTTGGCCTTGCAGTCGACGGGCCAGCTTCACCAGGGGAAAGCCATGATTTTTTTCGCTTCGGGTTCTCAAAATAAATCCAGTTTTCGTCCCCCGTGACAATACGATGCAGAAAAGATTTCCTTTCGAATCGTTGAAGCAGCATTTCACAAACGGTTTTTCGATTTTCCATTTGTCTATCGTTCAGCTGGTGTGGCACCCATTTTCCATACTTCTGGATCTTTCCCATGGCTTTTAAACGTTGTCAAATTGCTCCTCGATTCACATGTAGTTTTTCTGCCAATTTTTGTTGCGATTGGGTTGGATCAACATGCAATTCCTCGTCTTCGAACTTTTTCGCTGCACCAGGATGTTCATTGTCTGTCAAATCGAAATCTCCACTTTTAAATTGACGAAACCATGACTCACATGTTCTAATCACTGGAGCATCTTCACCATAAGTTTCTACCAGCAACCGGTGAGCTTCAGCTGCTTTTTTCTTTTGATGAAATAAGAAAAGCAACGAATGCCGCAAACGCGATTTACTTGGAACGAAACTCGACATATTCACTGAGGTTAACAAATATGACGCTATTATTTTGGTGAAATGTGACTTGCGTATTTTTGTAGGTTAATGTCAATAGAAAAAAATTACATACATGCCAAATCATAGAAATTTATACATATTGCTGGCGACATCTACTAGTAAAACCGGCAAACTTCAACAAACATACCTGGTAGCTCATCGTCCCATCCTTGCGGTGTTCGCCGACGCCAATGCGCAAAGGACCATAAATCGTTTTCAAGAAGATTCTCAGGGCCGACTCATAATATATCTACATCGTCCATGCTTCTGCACCATGTAGTAGAACGGGGATGATGAGGGACTTGTAGAGTTTGGATTTTGTGCATCGAGATAGGACTTTACTTTTCAATTCGCCTACTCAGTCCATTTACATTTAAGTAGCGAGGGACATATCTCAAGAACGACAGCCCTCTCGCAGCCACACTTCTGGTGAATTGACGTATAAAAAAGACTATTGAACTCTTGAACCGGATATTTTGGTGTGGGTCGATTCCCTCTCCTCGCCTCTAAGCAGTGAATTAAAAAAAATTGTTAACCGTATTTTTCGTCAGTTATACAAATTTTTCCATATAACTATCTGTATTATAAGGACGAAAATTAATGTCGGTTTCTTTTTATTCGTTTAAAGTAAATGTTAGATGTGTCATTAGTTCCCCATTGAGCTTTTTTAATTTTCGACGAATTATTGAAAAGGTATTGGATCTGGCGTTGTCTTTATGGATGAGAGCAAGTATTGCAAATATTTCTATGAAGTAGACTACGCCTTTCTTCTGGATAATGTAAGTTTTAAATGTGAATTGTGGAAGCCATTTGGACGAATTTCCTGGGTTCATGATCGTGTTTTGACTATGTAATCATAAACATTCTAATTTACATCAGTTCTCTTTAGAAATGGATCTTGCGATATTTAAAGCGTTTTTCCTTTAACTCCTGAGAAACCAAAATATCTTTTTTGTTTATACAATAAAGCTATAATAATGTAATCACGCGAAGTCAACTGTTCGCCTATTAACTGCTTTATAAAAAATGGGAAGGTTTACGCTTAGATTATATATTTAAATAAGATACCATTTTCCCTACATATGTATATTTGTTTTGCATGATTTCTTCTCTAACTCTCTCTTTTGCAGAGCCACAAAGCCAGCGACAAAGATGCTCTTACGAATTATGTAAATAATTCACTTTTAAATCGTTTTTCAAAACTTAACATAAACCAAATGCGTAAAAATGCATTAGGTAAGCTTGGTTACGTGAAATGTCGATGAAAACGCGGATTTCTTTTCTACTGTTACAGGCTGATATCGATGCGGACGAGTTGGTGGCGTTCGATGAGTTTGGCGGTGTCATAACTGATGAAGAGCGTTTGCGTAAAATCAAAGAGGAACGACGACAGGATGAAGAGGCAGAGCGTGCTTGGCGTAAGAAGAAGAAAAACACAAAGTCAAAGACGCCAAAGAGTGATGAAAAGCATGAGAAGAGAGTTAAATCAAAGAAAAGAAAGCATAAATCGAAAAAGCGTAAACGTACACGAACACACAAGCATAAGCATTCTTCCAGCGATTGTTCTGAGAGCGATAGTGAGAGTGATGCCACTCAGAAGTCAAAAAAGCGAGTACGTAAACTGTCTTGTGATTTTGAGGATGGTGAGTTGTCGGAGTCCAGCAGCAGTGAAAGTGAGAGCGCTAGTGAGGATAGCAGCAGGAATAGTGAAGGCAATAGTGTTGGCAAAGATGGAAAGAAAGTTGAAACGTTTTCCAGTGGTGGACGCTTTCAAGGTTTGTTCGTTGCATTTATTTTTATTCCTTGATTAAGATATGAAAAGAAATTCGCGTTTAGGTCATACTTAAATGTCACAACTGTAAAATAATTATGTATACCATATTATTTAGTGGCTAAAACTAAATTTCATTTCTGTATTTTAGATATAGCCAAAAAATACCCGCCTTCTTTACGCGTTATAGTGCAAGAAAGCACTTTGGAAAGTCTAAAGGTTGGTAGCCTCAGTTTAATCACTTACAAAGGCGGCAGCTTGGGACGTGAGGGCAAACACGATGTCATTATACCGGACGTGAATGTATCTAAAGTTAGTCCACTGGCAATAAGACAAAAACAAATTCATATAATACAATTTTTTTACTTTTACAGCTCCACATGAAATTCTATTACGACCACAAGAAGTCCATTTATAAATGCATCGACTTGGGTTCACGCAATGGCACTGTTTTGAATGGCACTCGCATGTCAGCTTCCAAACAGGAGAGTTCCGAGTGTGATTTAGTACATGGCAGTGTATTGCAAATCGGCCAAACAAAGTTGTTATGTCACGTACACGAAGGCAATAGCACATGCGGTCTATGTGAGCCGGGATTATTAATTGAAGCATCACGTGAAAACAGTACATCCATGGGTAATGCAACTGTGCTCACACATCGTGAACAATTAAAGAAGTTGCAGAAGAAGTATGGCTTAGAGAAAGAGAGTGCGTGATGGAAAGCTTATAAAAAATGAAAAATATTTACGTTTTTCTTTATTCATACCTTTTTAGAATTTGTTGAGGCAAAACAAAGTACTGGCAGTTATAATGATCGCGCAGCAACGCGACGTACACAAATCGGCAGTTCAACAGATGGCGAAAAGACACAGACAGCTTCGGTTAATACGTAAGAATTAATTACTGTTAATAGCGCTTCTCTTATTTATTCATAATATTTTTTTTCCACTTATCTAGGGAAATATCTGCCGAAAATAAAGGATTCAAAATGCTCTCCAAACTTGGCTGGAATAAGGGTGAGGCACTCGGTAAAGCCAATGATGGTTCAGGCCTTCTGGAACCGGTATGTTTTATCTGCACTTTTTCTAAGCGCCATTACATTTGCAAACCTTTTATTTTTTTTTAATTCTTTAGATCAATGTCTCATCGAATGAAGGTAAAAAAGGTTTGGGCTGTGAAGGCGGCAAATCTATTGGCGTTACGCTTACTACCGCGGATAAGCGTAAAATTGCGACTTGGCAAAAAACACAAGCACGATATCAGCAGACCGATATTTTTGGTGAAAGCGATGATAGCTCTTAATATGCTAAATTATCCTAGTTTATGTCTTGACCTTTAAATATGCTAATAAAAACAATAATAATAATAATAAAATTAAAAAAACTAACTCTTTCCTTGACTTCGTAAAATAAAAGGTGTGCAAGTATGTAGTTTACTACATTGCTTTCATTTTTCCCTTAAAGCAAATTATTTATTTTTTTATCCAAAGCCAATATTTGTAAACACTATAATTAATTCAGCAGTGGAATATTTCTAATGGCTTTAGATAACATACGAACCTCGTTTGATTTACATATCTGAAGACGACTTTAGTATTGTTGCGTTCAGTAATAAAACTTAAACTAGAGATATTATAACCACAGCATAACAGCTGATTCAATGTAATTTGTTCAACACTGTTCTCGATTATTGGTATCATACCATAGGCGTAGCTAAGAATTTAATATTTTTGATTTGATTGTTTGCTGCTACAAGCCCTGGTTAGTTTTATTTTGTATTATTATTTCTTTCCATAAGGTTTCATTTATACCAAATATTATTTTTATACAAAATTAATCGCTAAATTCGCTGTTTGTAGCTATAGTACCAATAATATATTACTTTAAATGTGTGGTTATAGCCGTGGTTTTACAGTATGAAAAGTAGGAAGTAGGAAAACTGATTAAGATCTAGATAGCTATCTGGACTTCGTATCACGTTTAGGAGAGGGAGCAAAATATTCAGTATGTAGTAATATATGCTGGATCCAATCAGGAAGTTATTAAACACCTTCTGCTCAACAGACATAAAAAGAAGAAAAAACGAAGCAATACATTTTAAAGCAAGTTATTCTTCTCAACAATACAATTTCCATTTTTGTGTACACTCATTTTCTAATCATCATTTCTAATTGCTAAACATATAAGCTATTTTAACTCTTTTTTTTGTTCTGTTTTACACCTTGCTAATTAATTTCGACCATTTTAGTACTTTTAATACTTAAAATAAAAAGTAAGTTTTCTTGTTTCAATTCTTTATTTAAATTTCTTTAATATTCGCACATAGAGAGATGGGTTAGTTAATTATTAATAAGATGTTGTATATTTATTTATGTATTTATATATTTTTTTCTTCGTTTCATATTTTATTTAATAATAATTTAATTTACAACTTTCAACAATCAATTAAATTTCATGCTAATATTTTTTTTTAATGCTTCGGTTAATCTATCAGTCAGATAATTAAATTTTAATTGTAAATAAATACAATTGACAATATTTTTATGTATGTATGCATATGTGTATTTGTTCATACATCTACATGTATTTGCATTGTATTTTCTTTTTTGTTTTATATAAACGAGTATTCATACATATTTTTATGTTTATAATAGCATCAATTATAATTTAACGGTGACATTTATTAATACTTACTACCATAATGACAATTAATAAGTTAATTTATTTAATTATAAACTATAAATTTTATTAAACTACTAATTCGTTTATACTACACAAATTGTGGTGATTTGTATGTATGTGTGTGTGCACATCTAACTGCCGATATTAAATGTGAAATGTTAGGTGTATGTATATATGTATGTATCTACGTTAATTAATTACATTTAAAAGCCTCTTAAGATATGTTTTTATTATTAGTTTATGTTGCCGTTTATTTTTATGATTATGATTATGCGGGCTGTATGAGAGTGTATGCGTGTGCATGTATTTATTTATTTATGTAAGCTGTGTTATGTTATATGTGTTTTTTTGTGTATATTTTATATCAACGTATGTACTAAACATTTATAAGTCGCTTGGAGACTCTCTAAATTTGCTAACTTATGTAATTACAGCATCATTAAATATGTTTATATGTATATATAGTATATATATAATAAGTTATTATTATTAATAATTTATTTCTAAAATTTACTACCATCTATTATAAATAAATTAAAATAATAAATATTATTAGTGTCTATGATATTGAAACATAAACATATATTATCTTTGGAAGCATCTAAGGACTAATAAGCAAAAATAGGACTTTCTGGCACAGGTAAAAGGAGGAAAAGGATATTAGTCAGTTTTGCCGATTGTTCGAAATGCAAATATAACATACTAATGCATATGTATGCATAAAAATTTTTAATAATTTCTTTTTTAGCCAATATTTGCTGCATTCAGCGCGGGTTTTTTTTTATTTTTTTTGGAAGACAAACTAATGTTTAACAATTTAGCTGCAGCTGCAGTTACACAATATATACATATACATATGGTTTGGAATTTATGTTATATATAATTTGTTTTTCTAAACGCCTTTTTATTACTATTATTATTATTATTATTATTTAGTATTAATTATCGAATTGCGTAAAAGTTGTTCCGTTTTTCTTTTCTACTTCGTTTTAAGTACACATACATATGTATAATACTTCCGCTATACATATTTAATGACATTCACCGCCTGCCTTCACATCGATGAGAAAACCGGTGTTGCACGAATCACGCCGCATTTCGCACCACGAATTGTATGTGCGATTGTTAACGCCACAAATTTTGCCCTCCTCAAAACGCAGCGACTAAAGGAGACAATTAAATTGAAATTACATAAATAAATGAAGGAAATAAACAACAGGTGGCAAATAAAATCGAATTGAATTTACACTCCCCACTCACCGTTGGACGACGTTTACGCGCGCATTTATAACTGCAGGATACGCAACGTGGCTCATGCGTAAGCAAATCCACCAGACAGGTGTGTTTGTGGCCACAATTGATTTCACTGCAAGTGGGACGATCAACTGGAAGGGAAAAATTAAAAAGATTAACTATGGTATGTGTATGAATTAATATATTAGTATAGTAAAAATAAATCCATTATTTTTGAATGACATTGAATGCTTTAATTTTTACTTTTCGTATCCAGCCTTATTCAAATGATTGCAAACAGTTTTTATGCAATCTTTAGCTCTTGGGCAATCGAAACAGTGCTTACGTGACAGTCGGACTCGACAATGTCCATGATTTTTAGCGACATTTTCGACAATTGGCCTTCCAGTGCGTGGTGCATCTTTTACATCAAAATTACCGTAATGAAACCGAAATTGTGCATGATTGACTGTAACAGTATCGGGACCATCAACGCTATTCGCGCCTGGCTTGTGTTTTCACCCTTATCGAAAAAAAAAACTGTGACCATCTTTGACTCACGCTCAAACATAACTGAATTAACCAATCACAAAACTGTCAGAGAAGCTTTTTTAGTACGAAATGTCATCTTTGTAACACCATCTAGCGGAACCTGATTGGACTTATACAACGTGAGATACAGACAAATAATGCCATCTATTGGAAAAATAATTGATTTATTTTTACTACGCCTAATATTATAATCTATATTAAACTAAATGCAGAAATACACTCTTTGGTACTAGTGCTTTCCGGTTAAGTCATTCAGAAGCGATAGAGGCTCTTTGATTAGTTGACACAGCCATCCGATTACTGATTATACATACATAGGTATGTATTTACATATGGGTTCAGCGTACCAAATTAATAATCTTAGTTTATTGGAAATTTTGGTATGAAATTGAATATCTGAACAATCATTTATATGGGAGCTATTGTTGTCCGTTTATGCAGGTTTCGACTAAATAAAGGGTTTATATTTATTCAAAATAGGTTCCATTTGACTCAACACAACGTTTGGAACGATCAACCAGCGCATGCATAGATTTTTTTATGTCATTTATAGAAATGTTCTTCAGTACCTCGGTTACGGCTGCTTCATTTTTTTCAATTTTTTTTTTTAATTTTTTAAACTTCAATTTCAATTTTTTTTCAAGTTTGACACAAAATATAATATTTTCTCTTTGTTCCATTTTTATTTTTGAACCATTAGCACACTTTTGGTTTTATTGAAATGGCTGTCACTTTTACATCTGTCATCCGACTTACATGAAGTTAGGTGCGTTTGAAAGAGGATGAATGTATCTTTTTAATGTTTCAAATTTTCAATAGATGGCGCTGTACACGTATGTTGTATGATTTAAATATAAAGTTCGGTTATTTTTGGGACACACCGAGTAAGACTAGGAAACCGAATCGTTAAAAATTATTAGAGATTATCAATCGATGAAAAGACTAAAGCTTGCGGTGCAAAAAACAGTAGCGGAAAGTTGCCGAAGGTGATAAATATTATACCTGGGTCTAAGTTAATCACGCCTAAATCCGCAATAAATTACCTTGGCGACAACCGGTTATGTTTCGAAACTCGTATATAGAGTAGAGCAGAGCGGTGGATAATACCTTAAAAGCCCTCACTGCCGCGACTGGGCGAGGCTTTGTCAATTCATATAAAAAAAACTGACTGCTCTAAGTTCTACAATATTAGGGTTATTTGTGACTTTCGTACGATATCTTTTGTTCCAGCTGATCTAATCCCAGTGCAGAAGAAATAAACAAGGCTATCGGCTCAAAATCAGGCCGTGAATCGTAAGGAAACATCTTAATCGGCCATGAAAATTCGGCGTTTTGCCCAATAATTCCAGAGGGCGAAGATAATGCGCTGCACGTAGTGTTTCGCTGCCTATAATATTTATCACAAACTACTAGGGTTCTAAATGAAGATAATTTTAGAGAATCTCGAAAAGGTATGCCGATTTTCAGGAGATAAAAAAGAGTACAGGCAGATACATATCTTTAATAATGGACTTAAAATGTTAGTGCCCTTTATGACGAGTTTCCATATACGGAATATCACCAGACCGAAAAGAAAACTAAATATGTATTTCCGTCTGCCCGCTCTACTTCGAATTGTGAAACTCTATGTAAGAGACCAGACAAATAGTGCGGGTGCGCTATCAAATCCGACAATGATCGCAAGTTCGTTAACAAGGCCAAAAGCGGAAGCTGTGACTTTCCGCCCGCAGCACAAAATGGTAGACTGGAGACCAGGTCCTAGCTAGTTTATGCATTATTCATGATATATGTAATCCATTGTGCTAACCAGTCCCGTGAAGAAATTGGTAAATGCAATAATTATATAAGGATATTGGGTATTTACATAGTTGCTTTGCGATCTGTATTTCCCCTGGGTAATCAGTAGACCACTATAAACTTTATCATATCTGGTACTTCAGGTTGGAAGAAGTTAGCTGAATTTGGTAGACGCTAATAAAAAGAGTTGCTATCATCGACCGAGATGGTATATTCCTCTAGAATACCTCTTCTCCATTTATATCAAGCGGGTTTTCTCACGTGGAAGCCACTATTGAAAACTAATCCTTGGGAGGATATAGGCTAATTTACGTAAAGGTGTGACAAGTTTGGTTTTGTAAAGCGTTATATCCATATCATTTTTTTGATCCAGCATCACTTTTTCTTAGGTTTGCGAATGAATGTGCACAAAAGTCCTACCGAAAACCAAGAAAACCGGAGCGACAAGCAGCTTCCGCATAAATTTTAGGCAACAGGAAGAAGTAAGGAGCTACTCCCCAAAAAGATCAGGAATAAGTGAAGAACTATTCCTCCTCTGGAAAGTATGGGTGAGGTGGTATTCCCCGAATTTATGAATAAATTTTGGCGAGGATCTATTCTCTCTGAGAAGGCACTTGAGAGCATATTTTTCTCGAACAATTCATAACGGACTTCAAATCTTTTTATTTTTGTAAAAGAGACTGCTATCCAGCGATAGGCCGAAGTTGGAAATTGCAATCCATAAACATATATCTGTCTAGTAAAAAGTAATCCAATATATTTTTCAATAGATGGCGTTATTTATCTCACGTTTTATAGTCCGATCTGATCGGGTTCCTCTCGATGGCGCTAGAAAGATGTACTAAAAAAGCTTTTCTGACAGTTTTGTGATAGGTTTGATTCAGTTTTGTTTGAGCGTGCGTCAAAGATGGACACTAGCAAAGAGAAAATACACTATATTTTACAGTTTTTCTTCGAAAAGTGCGAAAACACAAGCCAGGCGGCTGAAAATGTGAATAGCGTTTATTCCGGTAATTTTGATATAAAAGATGCACCGGGCACTGGAAGGCCAATTGTCAAAAATGTCGATAAAATCATGGACATTGTCGAGTCCGACCGTCATGTAAGCACTGTTTCGATTGTCCAAGTGCTAAAGGCGGCGCAAAAAACCGTTTGGAGCCTTCGAACGTCTGATCGATTTTAATGAGGAACTTTTTATTTCATGTCGGAGATACAAACGACAGGCTTGATTTCCCCTGTCGAGGGGCGACGTAATTATAAAAATTCAATTTATACAATTTTGGATGTTGGTCGGATTGGTACTCGAACCCTTTTCTTCCGAATGGTGTGTTTGTTGAAGTTTGCCGGTTTTTTCGATAAAGAAAACACTTAATTTTCAGAGTAATCCCAAAATTTTTTTATTCAAATGGTCAATTGGTTTCTACACATTTCGCCCATCTCTCAGGCAAATTATGGATACCATTCCAAAAAAACTTTCTCTTTCGAGGCAAACCATTCGACGAGCCATTTTTCGACTTCTTCAAAATTAGCGAAGCACTGCTCTGCAAGGGAGTGTCCCATCGATGCGAAAAGGTGATAGTCGGACGGGGCAAGGTCTGGAGAGTACGGCGGGTGCGATAATATTTCCCAATTAAGTGTTTTTAATGTGTCTTTCACCAGTTTAGCGGTATGAGACGGCGCGTTGTCATGTTGCAAGATAACTTTGCTATGTCTTCGGGCCCATTCCGACCGTTTTTCGATCAACGCATGATTCAAATTGATCATTTTTTCACACCACACTGTTCACACCAAACACAGAGCATTGTCTTACGGCCAAAGCAATTTGGGCTTGCAGTCGATGGGCCAGCTTCACCAGGGGAAAGCCATGATTTTTTTCGCTTCGGGTTCTCAAAATAAATCCCCCGTGACAATTCGAAGCAGAAAAGATTTCCTTTCGAATCGTTGAAGCAGCATTTCACAAACGGTTTTTCGATTTTCCATTTGTCTATTGTTCAGCTGGTGTGGCACCCATTTTCCATACTACTGGATCTTTCCCATGGCTTTTAAACGTTGGCAAATTGCTCCTCGAGTCACATGTAGTGTTTCTGCCAATTTTTGTTGCGATTGGGTTGGATCAACATGCAATTCCTCGTCTTCGAACTTTTTCGCTGCAACAGGATGTTCATTGTCTGTCAAATCGAAATCTCCACTTTTAAATTGAAACCATGTCTCACATAATCTAATCACTGGAGCATGTTCACCATAAGTTTCTACCAGCTACCGGTGAGCTTCAGCTGTTTTTTTCTTTTGATGAAATACGAAAAGCAACGAATGCCACAAATGTGATTTACTTGGAACGAAACTCGACATTTTCACTGAGGTAAACAAATGTGACGCCATTATTTTGGCGGAATGTGACTTGCGTATTTTTGTAGGTTAATGTCAATAAAAAAAATTACATACATGCCAAATCATAGAAATTTATACATATTGCTAGCGACATCTACTAGTAAAACCGGCACACTTCAACAAACACACCTGGTACGAATATATCTATCGGACATGACTCAAAGCCATTTAAATTCCTGATAATATACTGCTGTTCACCAAACCAAAACTAAATATACAAGACTTGATCTAAGAACGGCCTTGTGTATTCATATCTCATACGATTATATGTTTTTCATTTGGTTTTAGGTACTCAGGGGACAAAGGGGTTTCAAGGCCGCTAAGTGAAGGAGGATTAAATTGGCGTATTTTGTAAGTTTCTCCCGATATCCGCCACCGACGTAGATAGTTCGTGTGGCTAAACCACTGAATGTTATGATCATTCTGCTCATGAGTATCGATTGCAGCCATCTCAAAACCATCTTAGCCAGTATGTGACAGATAACCACTGATTTCTATGTTGTTAGAGGTTTTTCCTATGTCTGAAAATTCTGTTATTGAGTATGTTTATTCTACTAAATTTATCATTTATCACTTTATATGTGACAGTTTCTGTTGATCGCGTCTTTCTAGTATGCATATTGGGCCGTCGATAAATTAGCCTCAGTTTGGGCTGATCTTATGTGAATATTTATTAGCATCTGAAGAAGGAAAAAGTGAAGTTTATGGTTTCTTTTCAGTTAGGAATTGTTGTGGAATATCTTCTGAGCACGAAGAAATTCGATTTTTTTTATCAGTTGAGGAAATTTTGACTACAAAAATGTAGTTTACCCACATCCCCAGAGAAAATAATTATGATTACTGAAATATTCAAATTACACTGTGGCCATCAAGAACTCGCACCGAACGGTTCTTCAATTTGTCTGCAACGTTGTTGTTTTCGCGATAATTTTTACTTTTTCAACTCCTTCATTCGCACGGTTTGTTGTTTATGCGTCTGGCACATATCAACTTAACGCACTGGCAAAGGAATAGGATTTTCACGACAACTGCAACTCCAGCCACTACTCACGTATGTATGTATATATGTACGTATATATATTCTGTGAACGACAATGACCACATGGCGCGAGTGCACTCACGCGCATGCGTTCCACCAGACACACTGGTGTAAAAAATTACCTGTCGAATGGTAAAGTTCGGTGACTGGCCACAGGCCAACAACAGACGCGCACAGCACAATGCAGACGTAAAATTGCACCAAAAAAAAAAAAAACAAAAAACAAAAGCAAACAAAAAATGCACGAACAAACAACAAAAACAAAAAGCAAAAACTAAAAACGACGAACGAACTTGTCAAAGTTGTTTTTCACTGTCTGGCGCGCGCACATTAGGATCCTGTGTACGCGCGCGCGGACAGCGGTGTATTGTGGCAAGGCAGCTGTTTGTTTGTTGTGCCTCATGAAGAATGCGCCGCCGCCGCCGCCGCAAGTAAGTAGAGAGACCGATTGTATCACGGCAATGCACCGGTCATATATTATGCATGCATGCAGCAATGAACCGAACCTTTTCACTGACTGCTACATATACTCGTGTGTGTGCACGAGAAAGGCCGCGAGATAACGGCGGTGAAGGTGGTGTGCGCGTGCGCATGCGCAACACAGTAGCTGTGTGCGACATGCCAGGAAAGAAATGCAAAACATTGAAAATGGGCGTCGCAGCACCATAGACTGCAATGACTGCGATTACCGCGATTGTGTGACTGTGACTGCGAATGTGGCTCCGACTGACACTGAGTCTGTTACAGTGGTACGGGCTCGGCCTTTTGTGCTTCTAGCTGCAGTTGATGGTGAGTTGCTGGTAGTACATACATACATACGAGTATGTAGTGTGCGTTTGCGGTTATGGCTATGGCTTTGGCTGCAGCACCATATGTATGTATGCACGAGTATGTATGTACGTATCTGGCTGTGACCGCGACGATCATAATGGGCAAATACTCGTGTTCGAATAGCAGGATCGCGAGCATTGGCGGGTGGAGGTGAAGGCAATGAATGTGTCTGGCGGAATGGACAGGCAACCGGTCGTCTGGTCGTACATATGTACGTACCTAGTTTCGATTGTAGCGCCTGTTGCCGGCTGCCTGCCTTCCAGCCAGTCTACCAGCCAGTTAGCCAGTACTTGGCAATGTCGTTGCAGTTGTTTACGCGTTGAAACAACGGCAACAATGTGGTAATAACCATTGCATACATGCGCGGATTTGAAAAAATACAAAAAAAAAAAACAAAAAAAAAACGACATATCTGTTCGTTTGTGTGTGTATGTATTGCAAATATGGTACCTCCACTGCAGAGCTCAGTGCATACAATGTAACGACGAACTCAATCACCTTTGGGCCAGACATTATTTTGACGGGAAAATGTGTTGTTCGCATTAAGGTGCAACATTTCGCAAATGAGCGCACGACACGGTGAGACGAGACGAAATGCGCAACTTGGTTACCTTCACAAAAAGTCCATAAGTGCACGTGTACACGCACACATGCCACCACCACCAGTACCAGTACCAGCAGCGGGTATGTCTGTATGTCTGTGTGTCTGTGTGTGTGTTGTTTATGTCATGCTACGCAACCTTGCCAGACAGCCTCAGACGGACGAATGGCTGGACGGACGGACAGACAGGAGCATAGACCGTCCTACGGCCTGGCGACCCGTAACACCGCGTCCGCGTTCGCGTCTGCGTCTGCGTCTGCAACTATATAAAAAACAATTTGAATGCTTGAGGTTTATTAATTTTTATTATTATTTGCGTTGTTTTTCTTATTGTTTTTGCAGCTGCACACAGCAGAAGTTGTATTGAATAAATAAATACTTTAGCAGTTTTCAGACTTTGTATAACTTTTTTGAGCATAGCATGAAAGGCACACTTCGTAAGACCAGAAAACGAAGAAGAGAAAACCATCAAAAATTCTAACAATTTAATGTGAACCATGAGCTGATCTCATTGATCTGGTCTGATTTGTGGGTTTATCCGCCAGTTCCATCGCTTTTGCAATTTGCACAGTCGTTAGTTGTTAACTTTTTTGGTTCTGTTTGGATATCAGTCGGATCAGTTTCATCATCCAACGCATGTTCAGTACCAAAAGTTAATAACATTTCGTTTTTGTGCGTTGTCATCATATAAACTTAACAGTTCATCGATATCTTCAATCTCCAATCTTTCAATATTATTTCCCCTAGCTAGGTTAGCAATTTTTTCACGAACAATTGGTATATCGTTAATCGGATTATTGTTTTTAAGCAAGCACTCTGGCCATATACACAGTATGTCCCAAAAATAACCGAACTTTTTGGATATAAAATAGTAAAATGCACATTATATTATCTTTGAAAGTTATTATTTATTCAAAATAGGTTCCATTTGACTCAACACAACGTTTGGAACGATCAACCAGCGCATGCATAAATTTTTTTATGTCATTTATAGAAATGTTCTTCAGTACCTCGGTTACGGCTGCTTGAATGGCTGGGATATCATCATAAAATGCTCCCTTCATCTTGGTTTTCAGTTTTGGAAATAAAAAATAATCACATGGTGATAGATCAGGCGAATACGGAGGATGGTCGATGAGAGAAATCCCTTTTTTCATTAAAAATTCGTTCACTTTTTTGGTCTTGTGAGGTGCTGTTTTCCTGCTGGATATTCTGGTCTAACACGACCGATTCTTTTCTACAAACGATGTAAAACGCCTAAATAGTATTTTCTATTAACAGTTTGACCTTCTGGAACAAATTCCTTGTGGACAATACCCTTTGAATCATAAAAAGTAATTAACATTGTCTTGATTCGAGACTTCTGAAAACGCAATTTTTTTGGTTTTGGCTCGACTTTGGACTTCCATTCAGCAGATTGACTCTTAGTTTCAGGGTCATATTTAAAGCACCATGTCTCATCACCAGTTACGATCGAATCAAGGAAGTCTGGATCGTTTTCAGCAGTTTCAATAATGTCTTTGCAATGCTCCACGCGAGCGATTTTTTGGTCGTCATTTAATTCATGTGGAACAAATCGCGCACAGACCTTTCTTTTCCCCAAATCTTCAGTTAAAATTCTCCAAATAGTGTTTTTACTCGTACGTGTATTCAATTCTTCAGCCAACATTCTCGTAGTAAAATTTGCATCGATACCAATGATTTCACGGACTTTTTCCTTCCACCAGTTCAGCCCGATTACTAGTTTCTGGACGTCCTGCTCTAGGGTCGTCATTTAAATCCTCACGACCATTTTTAAATCGTGTAAACCACGTATAAACTTGCGTACGACTCATACAATCATCACAATAAACTTTTTTCATTAATTCGTATGTCTCAGCAAATTTTTTTTCAAGTTTGACACAAAATTTTATATTTGCTCTTTGTTCCATTTTTTTTGGAACCATTAGCATACTTTTGGTTTTATTGAAATGGCTGTCAATTTTACAACTGTCATCCGACTTACATGAAGTTATGTGCGTTTGAAAGAGGATGAATGTATCTTTTTAATGTTGCAAATTTTCAATAGATGGAGCTGTATGTTGTATGATTTAAATATAAAGTTCGGTTATTTTTGGGACACACCGTGTACATCCCCAACATACAAGTCACTTTAACTTCTTTCCATGCCAAAACCAATATTTTCGACAGCCATCCTGATATTGTAATCCTTCCAAAACTACGGTATGGTTAATTTATATGCTTTATCAGTTGCTGCTATAAGTTGAGAAAATCTTCGCCGTAGATAGTAAGACTTAAAGTTGGATATTATGCCTTGATCCATCGGCTGTATGATAGAGGTGGTGTTAGGAGGCATAAAAACAATTTTTATATTTTCAGAAATATCATTTCAATATATTGGGTGTCCTGGAGTAGTGTCCACCAGTAATAGAATTTTAAAATCAATGTTTTGAGAGCAATAATAATCTTTCAGTTCCGGAACAGCGCAATTTTTAATCCAATCTGTAAATAGCGCGGCAGTCATCCGGAATATCATCTTTACAAACATTTTTAAGCGCTCTTGGATTTTCAGATTGGTAAATAACAAAAGACCTGAATTTAAAATCCCCTTCTGTCGGCTTCCAGAAAAAGTGTAAGTCGATCTTTAGAGGCTTTATACCCGGAAGAAGATTTTTCGGATTCGGAAATGTAATTTTTTTTTTTAGGGAATCGTTTCCAATACAAGCCAGTTTCATCGACATACAGGATCTGCTTTGAAAATAGGTTGTAGTTCAAGTTTAAACTTTCCCGCAGCTGGCTTATTAGCGCTACCCGATTTTCCTTTCAGTGAAATATTATACAACTGCGACTAACTTAAAATTTTTCAGAACATTCACTACTTGTTGATGGAGTATCATTTTGTAGATAATTAAAAATACTTATGGGCTTATTTTGAGTTATCATTTTACTCACGGGCGCCTTTCTTTGATTTCCATTTTCAATCCAAACCGAGATAAGAGCTTCCATTTTAATCAACAGCGGACTTCTTATCTTGACTTTTTGTGACTGTTGCTGATTTGTTTGCGCTTTTGACTCATTCTTCGCGTGATTAATAGCCAACTGAAACCTTAACTGCGGCAGGAAATTCTCTGCCGAAATTCGTATTTCTATGTGAAGTACTTGCATATGCAATGCTTCAGGAACTTATGTATTATTTCCTTAGGACTAACACCTAAAAGAGCTAAAAAGGTCTGGTACTCTTGACGCTGACTTCTTCGTGAAAACAAGCCAGCACCGGAGCGTTTTCATTGGTACTTTGTCTCCGTTTGATTAGATACCCATCCGCCAATATATATTCGGGTGATCATGAAAGACCCCTCCTGCTCTAATAATATCTCCCCTGCTACTGTTGCTTACTTGAGGTGAGATCTTGCCTATAGCCAATTGATCCATGAACAGAAAGGCGCATTTTCATTTCAATATTCATTCTTCAGACTTTTCTTCGTGCATGAATGGTATAATGAATTCGAACACTGCGACTTTTTTACTTTAGTTTTTTTATTTAATTTTTTTCAGCAAGCCTTTCTTATGCCATACCTAAAGCACCTTTTGCCCTTAGCGAGTTAAAATGAAAATTACTTTGGTCAATTTGGACGTTTGCTTTCTTCTTCTTCTTCTTTTGCTCTTTAATTTTTTTTTTTTTTTTTATTTTATTTCGTATGCTTTTAACTCGTCGCGAGGATGCAAACTTTGTTTGTTTACTGCGGCAATTGTCTTCAACTTCTTCTTCTTACCGATGGGTAGTTATTGTAATTTATGATGGATTCCCATTTTGTGTATTTAGCGGTTGCTCTGTTGATATCTGCAGCTGATAAGCCTGTAAAGAAATTTTCCCGTAAACGCGCTTGGACGGTTGTGTATGCGCGAGTGTGTGTGTAATTTGCGAATTGCCTAAAAGCATGAAAACTAGTAAAAGAAAACGTTCATCGCTATTACAACTATGCAACGTATAATCCGTAGTATGTTTGCTTTTGGGCATATACGTATGTATGTATGTACTCGTATGTGTGTTATCATAGTCTCATTTGTATTCTTAATCCCGTTGATCTTGAAATGTGTAATATTTGAGCGATTTAGCCGCTGGTCATTGTTGAAAGAGAGGAAGCGGTAGATGTGTGTATTCATACTCGTATGTGTATATAATATAATAATCCTCCTTCATATCTTGATATTTTTCCAACAAAATGGAGAGACCTACAGTTTTTTCCAAGCCGTCTCCAAAGGACTGATGGTTTTGTATGAGGACCTTTTTAGTTCATGTCGGAAATATACTCGGAAGGCTTGCCATTCCCAGCCGAAGAGCGACCGCAATTAGAAAAATTAATTTTCTATAGTTTTGGATGTTGGTCGAATCAGGATTCGAACTCTGGCCATTCTACGCTAGGAATTCTCCTTTTCTTTATAGTCGAGTTTACAATTAACTAATCATTACTTTCTAAGTTCTACATCCAGGAGGGCTCTAGTCATCCAGGAGGGTTATTAGCAATTTCAAAGACGTATTAAAACTCTCAAAAATTATTCATTGAGTACCGAGTTTTTGCTTCGATGCTGAAATGATACGAGTTAGTGATTTTCGGGCGCTTCAATTACAGGCTTAACCCAGAATGGAGCAGAAGTTCACGTAAGTTAGGAAAATGGAGAAACACATATTTTATTTAATTTTTTATTTTTTGGTTCAAGCTCCTCACGACTTTTGGTCTTGGACCAAGTATTTTCTGGGTAGCAAACAAACACTTCTTACGACGCGAACTAACATGAGAATGCGGACACGTTTTGGTTGTGCGTAGAGTTTGAGATCAACCTGGTAATAAGCCTGGTAGAACCACCACTGACTGGATATTCATCATCCGGATTTTCGACACACACCACCTCTTTTTCGAGTCTTCGACAGCACGAAAAGGAGTTACCTCTACGTCGCTATGTCTGAATTTGGTATCGCCATTCATCCTGGCCGCAAAACTCATACGACTACGTAAACTAACGCTGGATAATACCAGAAACGCAGTCAGAATTAGGAGGGACCTCCTCAACCTATTCGATACCAAGCGTGGTCTTTATTTTAAAACAAGCCACAATTTTCCGATAAATTTGCAAGATTATCTTGTTGCTCGTAGGTCACCCTCAGACTCATTCTGCTCCCGCGTGTTTCCCAGATAAGCATTTACAAAAAGCATGCTCAATATTACAAATTCTTTAAGTTTCTTCCAACTATGCGTGCCCACTTGCGTGAGTGTGGAGCTGGGAGCATCGGTATCTTCAGCTGATTCTCGGCATTAATTGTCGCTTGAGTGTCAACCAAAAGCCTGATAGATCTGCCCATTGATACCTTCAGGAATGCCCACAATCTCTGCTTGGAATACATTGTTGTAGTCATTGGGTTGGATGTTACCTTGGTTATTGACGAGGTCACAAAAATACTCTGCACACATTTAAGCCCATCAGTGTACATATGGATATTCATTGGCCATGCTTCCCTACTAGAAAAGGAGTAGGTGGCTTCTACCCGTATGAGTCTTACGACGCTTGTAAAGATAACGCACCATGGGGTCATAGCCTCAATTTGGCGCAATACTTCTTTTGCAGATTTTCTGGGAATACTAATATTAACTCTTAAAGGCGTTGGTTTGAACTGAAATCAGCCGAAGCTGCGGCTAGATCTTATGGGTACCACTTGGATTGTATTCAACTTTGTTATCTCGCTAACTTTGTTGGGTCTGCAGTTTATCCCTTGTGCCAACGTGGACGGCTTTTCAGCGGGGATTCTCGCCGTCATCTTCCTACTTCCAGAGCGCTTATTAGAAGCCGATCGGAAATGTAAAGAATATACATTTAGATAAAACTAATGTTAGTCAGTCCCAGCAGTGTCTATGTGGTTTATAATCTGACTTGGTTCCATCTTTCTTATTTTTAGATTAAACTTATTGGCGCGTAATAGCTCAAGGATTTATGCACCACTCATAAAAAGAGGCTGAGCTGTAACATCCATGACATGACTTTGCTCATTGAAGTGAATTGTACGCACTTCCACCCAATGTCAGTCAAGATCCGGAACAATAGATCCACTCCTTCGTTAATGATAGTAAATTCTACTTCAAGTCTGAACAACGAGATGCACATGGTTATGGATAAAGTTATTGAACTTTTTGTTGTAGCGGTTCGCTAACCCCGCTTAGGGGCAGGTTGGATCAGTCTAAGCCATCGAGGTCAGCTAACGGGAGGTCCAAGAAACGAGATTTTTTAACTGTTCGGGGAGTTAGAGGAGTTGGGTTGAAGGGGCATGCAAAGAGGTGGTTAGTGTCGTGCGTGGACTCTACATACTGCTACAATATCCAGACTTAAGTTGCGCCAGTATTACGTGGGACTCTCTAAGCAGCTCGAGCTCTTCGTCTGCTAATGATGGTGGCTTGACTCCGAGGACGTCATTCTCAGGTAGAGAGTTCTTGAAGGTGTTAACTGACTCTTGGTGAATGGCGTTTAATGTCTGTAGGTAAGCCGTCCTTTCCAGCGGTTGCTGTTTTTGTGCTGAATGCAGTCCTTGAGGTCATGTACACACTTTCTGATGTGCCTGGGTGGTGGCTCAGCTTGTAATAAGTGTCAGTTGGGGTGTTCCTTACGGTAGCATCCCAGCAAAAATTGCTTGCACAGCAAATCATTATGCTTCTTAACTCGTAGCATAGTACAAGTGATACCCTGGTGACGTCAGAAGGTTTCCTGTCACGGTACTGAGGGTGGTGTTTTTGCAGTTATGTATAAAGTCAAGCTTAGTGGTATGTCCAGTAACCGTTCTGACTAAGCCGATATCATTCCAATAGCTTTTATGCTTCAAGTACCAACTGCATAACTTTACTAATTCTCAATGAGGGCACCCATGTATTGTATCATACATATGTACGAGTATTTAATTTATTTCTGAATTTCTCAAGAGATCGCGAACTAGTAATTAAGCACCTACACGATCTCTGAGAACTCAATCAAGCCCCTTCACTGTGTGGCAACGGTTACTGAAAGTGCGAGGAGCGATTAAAACAATTACATATATACTCCATGTAGACAGCAGACACCTTTATATGTAGACTTTATTACTTTGTAGTTATTCGTACAACAAAAAAAAAAATTAAAATTCAATTCATTGTACTACAAGTAGCTCATGTTTAACATCGTTGTTATTGTTGTAATATTATCTGAGAGGAAAAATATTGTCATATGTAAATTGACTAATCGCCGTGTTGAATTTCTCAGCAATTAATCAAACGACATCATGTAGCGAGACAAAGTTGTTGAATGCAGCAACCCGCATACGATCGAAAAAAAGTGAAAAATATAACAACAACATGAGACCAACTATTAAAATTTAATTACACAAATTAAAGCCCCCACGAGCAGGTAAAAACAATCGCTGAACAAGCACTTTGTCTGTATTTCTGTGCCAGAGAGAAAGAGCGTGAGCAACCTCAACCCAGCAATCAACAGCCAACGAGCAGCCAGTCTGCCGTTGATTGAGTGTGAAACTCGACGATTTGTGTTGATGCGAGTGCTGCTGATTGCGACGATGACAATGATGTGAAGCACATTGTATTGCTGCTGTGATGGGCAGGTAAATATACATACATACATACATGCATATGAGTCGACAAAAGTAAGGTAGAACACGTTGAAGGGGAAAATCCAAAAATAGAGCATATATTTGGCTGCAAATGGCCAAGTTAAAAAGAAAGGGTCGTAGGAAGTACGAGGGGATTAACAAAAGTTCGGTAAGTTGACCAGTAAAAAAAGGAAAAAAATTCTTTTTGTATTTGTTCGAAATCTTTGTACTTTTTTTATCTTCTCTGCATAGTCGCCATTGATTTCAAGGCATTTCTTAAGCCTATAAATCCACTTCTGAAAAAAGTTTTCTAAAATCTTGACTTTTAAAGTTATCAAGTTCAGCATTAACCGCATTTATTAACTCCTCGTTGCTATTAAAAACCTCTCCTTTTAAATTTTTTTATATTTTTGTCAATAATCAGAAACCACAAGGTGCTATATCCAGGGAATATGATGCTTCTTCGTTCCCAGAGATCGCAATAAAACTATTTCAGCAGTGTGGGATGGCGCGTTGTCATGCTGGGAAAAGTAGCGCCGCAAATCCTCTTTCTTCCTGTTTTCCAACAAATTTTTGAAAACTTGTGGTAAGCACTCTTCGGTGTACCATTTTGCAGTTACCGTCTGACCCTTTTTCAGTGGAATAGCAGCTGCGATTTTAGATCGGGTGTAATAAACTGACAGCATTACTTTTGCTACTTATTTTTGTTGCTTAGATTTTACGGGTGGGTTTGCTCCTGTTGGGCTCCATACCATGGACTGCTGTTTGGTTTCTGGATCGTACTTATAGAACCTAGATTCGTCACCAGTAGTGACTTTAATAAAGTTGCTAGATTGACCATTTTCGAAATTGTTTGCGAAAAATTGAGCAAAATGCACTCGAACCTGTTTTTGGGCCTAATTTAAATTGAAATGTCTGGTCTGGAATCTTCGGAACCACTTAGAAATAGTCTTTAAAGACGGTGTAATCGTTCCATATGCAATTTGGCATTCACTGAATATTTGTATGGGCTGTAAATTACTCCGAAACTCGAAGAGAATCACATGAGGAATTTCTGTTTGCGTTCGTGGTGGAATTTCGTCTGACCTATCCTGAGCCGATCGTTCTAAAATTTAAAAGGTAGGCTAATAAAGTAATTGCAAAGGAGTTGGTATTTTTAAATTTAACAAAAACAAATTGAAGGTCATTAACTAATCGACCTTTTGTTAACCCCCTCGTATTGAATTCCTGACGGTCATTTGCCAGCAAATCATCTGAAAGATGGCTCCGTGGTTAACTGTAAGATAAGTTTATAGGTGGGTAGTTGGAAGTGGCTGCCAATATGTGACAATCGACACAAAATCATGGCGTGATACCACAAAAAATTTACACTGACCCTGCGACTAGTTTTTCATCCACCAGATTTGCTTATGAATTCTATTAGGTCTTTTAATTTAATTTCCGTTACATGGCAAAAGCTATCCCTAAAAGAGTTTCTAAAATGTCGAAGTCTACTTTTGCAGAGAGCAGGGCAATCGCATAACAAATTAAAAAATCCTGACTTTCTCCTCTTCATTCCGGCTGCTCTTACTGCATCTGCTGAAAGTGAGTTTTGCCCTTTCTGCTTCGTTTTCACCAGGTTCGTCATTACTATTGAAATGTCTTGCTTTTTCATATTTCGTTTGACCTTTTCCGGTACCATATCGGCTAAATTTTCCTCCACTTGGGATTTGCCACAAGTCGAGTTTTGCTCTCACTTTAATGCGACCGGTCTGTTCGAGTATTATTTTAGTAATTTAGTTTGTATGTGGCAAGACGCATAGCAATGTGCTCTTTATTTTTGGTCGTACCTTACCTTGCCGTAGCAAATAGGTCTGCTTTGAAGTTTTATTCAGTTATCTTCTGAAGATCTGCGACTGCCCATTACGATTCTATAGTTTGCGTGATCGAGTCTAAAGTTTTTTTTGTTGGCTAACTACCACTGAAGGTGAAGATGTCTCTTACATAGTATTCGTTTCCAATTTCGTCCTGGAACATATTGCAAAGAAAGGTTATGCTAGATAGTATCACCTCCCACCTACCATTAAGATTTGAACCAGCAGTGTAAACTTCAATGCTGGTCCAGTCTACTCTGCCGGGAGTCAGCATCAAAAAGTTGGAGCAGGTGTGCGGGTGGTTCCACTTGGTAACAAAGTATCTCGAGACTTTCTTTGAGAGCATACTGAGTCGGTGGAGGGAACACTTCTTTACCCTAAATGCGTTCTCAATAGATTCACCCGACCTGTCTTTGTTGACGTTCTACCAACAATTACGCATAGCTGTTGTAGTCGATGATTTGCCTGGCTGCTTTGGCTAAGCTATTCAAATGTAGAAGAGAGAAACTGAAAAAGATGAATGTGCCAGTTCCTTAACTCTGGTTGGATCATTGACTAGATATTTATCTACTTATTGAAAATTTCCATGAGAAAATAATTGATAAAGATCATATTTGTTCTAAAAACTCACAGCGTAGGTAAGCTGAAGTCGAAAATTACAAGAAGTTCTTTTAGAAATTGAAAGGACCTCTCCGAGCCGTTCATAGCCAAGTGAGGTTTATATCGGGTGATTTCTTCATCACAGCATTAAAGAAAATGATAGCTCTGCTTTATCAAGACTGGACAAGACGAAATATCAAACAAGCAGTCCAAGCACTTCTATCTGGGCTTCCAAGCCACTGTTGATAGTCATAACTTTAAAGTCGTGTACAATTTCCTCTATACGAGAAACAGTAACAACAACAAAATTATTTCCATTCTGTTATGATGTGCTGCACCGATCTGTGCACCGGGGACAAACAAGATACAGTTGAAGGAGCTACAGGCATGCCAATTACCGCCTTTAGGACCGCGACAGGAAACATTCTGATGTTGCCGGAGCATCACTTGTACAGCGAAGCATCTATGGTACAAGCTAAGGAGCATAATGCTTTGCTGTGCAAGCAGTTCCTATTGGGATGCTAACGTAGAGAGCACCCCAATAGCCACCTTATTGAAGCGAACCTCTACCTAGGCACATCTGAACGCCATTCACCAGGAGTCAGTCAACACCTTCAAAGAATCCCTTACCGTGAATGGCGTGCTCGAAGTCAAATCACAACCCATAGCAGACATGCCCTCTAAAACCGACACATCTAACCCCGCTCTCACTCTGGTCCGAAACCGTCTGTGTGATCGAAAACACCCCAGTTTTAAAAATATTCTTTGCAATACTCTCTTGTTGAAGTCGAAAAAGAGGATGTTCCCCACAACGTTGGAAAGATCAGATAGAGAGGAACCTAGCTTTATTTGGTGTTTCACATTGACGCCGAACTATGAAGAGAAGAGACCACTGGAGTGCTATAACGAACTCGGTTATAATTGGCGATTTGTAGCCGCTGAGGCGATTTTCTGGCCGAGGTCCTCCAATTGGAGAAGCCTATATAAATTCTAAGTCGCTGCCGAACGACCGATCGCTTTTTACGAGAAGCTTTTCTTTCATGTCAGAAATATACTCGGAGAACTTGACATTTCTTGTCGAGAGTTGACCGCAATCCGATTTTTCAATTGCGAAACCCTTCCCAATGGAAGTACGCACTGTTAATCACTCGGCTATTGCGGCTGTTTGATTTTTCCATCTGCACCGTAAAGCGAACAAATTGGATGAGCCTTTTAGCGACCTTCGAAGCTCGAGTATTGAAAATGTGGTATTTTTGACGCGACTCTTTTGGTTTGGCTTTGTTTCGTGTTAGTTGAGTGGTGACCTAGGTAATTGTTCTCGAGTTCACCTATGTTTACGTTTGTATGAGTACGAGTATGATTTTCATAAACAATACTCACAATGGGTTAACTGGTTTAGTGGGACAGATTTTTCTTTTAAAATTATTTGCCGAACTACACACAATTGAATTAAATGAATGAATCGGTAAGCGTTCGCTTATGTGCGTATGTATGTATGTATGTATGTATGTATGTATGTATGTATGTGTGTATATGTATTTATATTCATATCACGGTCATACCAATTGGTATAGAACACCACAGCACGTAATTATTGTAAGCAAGTGCAGCTAAAACAACAACAATGGCAACACCTGCAGCAGCAACAAGCCTACAACATCATCAACGACGCTTACATATATACATATGTACGTTTATCTGCAACTGCAATGACAATAAGCAAAACAAAAGACATATTTAATTACACGCTCCGTCCAACTAAATGGAACTCTTAGCCCAACGGCTGCGAGTTTGTGAGTTTTGTGAGTTTAAACTCGTTCTTGGACGCCTGCTGCCTGCTGTCTGCTGCTCTGGACGAGGCGTTGCTATCAACCAACAACATTTGAGAAAGAACAGCTTCGAGCAGCTTGAGCCAAATACCCTCCTTTTTCGTATACCTCCACTTTTTCGTCGTCTTCTTCCTCCTCCTCCTCGGTTAGCACTCATGCCACAAACAGCATGCAGCAAGCAACAACAACAACAACAATTATGATTTGGTTTGCCGTAAAAATAGTGAAATAATGCATACGGCATGGTAAGAGTTCGAGAAAAAATTCCAGTAGTTGGTATTTTTCGTAATTGATGCTAATAAAAAAGCGCAATTAAATATTTTACGGCACTTTTCTACAAACAAATGCAACACCAGCCAACACCAACACCAACACCACCACCACCACCACCACCAGCAACAACAACGAGAAGCACAAGTCTTCACATGACTAGAATTGTCTCGCTGGCAACAAAGAAGAATGGTTTGCCGTCGGTTCTAAGTCCTGTCACTCCCTCTCCTCTCCAGCTGGGGAAGAAAAAACCAGTTAAGTTGATTTCTTTAGTGTTTTGTTGCAATCTTACGTCGTCATCCCGAGCGTTGTTTTGGCTAATTGCCTTGCATTTATAGCTGTCCGACTGGCTACTGGAATTGCTTGTTCGGCCTTTACGGGAAGTGGGTGTTAACATGCCACAATTCATTCCGATTACAGTGATAGTTAGTTGTGCAGAATGCAAATTTCACATGAAATTATATTTGATTATGCGTGTTGGCAGCGTCCAAGGGGGTGGAGTATTGCTTATCAATAGCAATGAGTGTGTTTATGTGTGTTTGGAATGCTTATAGATTAGTGATTTCATATATTTCCGCTGCTACATTGCAAACTATTATAAATTTCAGACGTCGTAGAGTGAAATTGTAAACTGAAAACTTGCGCTCTGCAGAAAAACTGACTGGAAACAGAGGGTATGGAGAATATTTTCGGAGGAGATGAAACAATAAAATGATCAATGTTGTTGCTGAAGTGGTTCGCTAACCTCGCTTAGGGGCAGGCTAATCAATCTAAGCCACCGAGGTCATCTAACGGGAAGTCCAGGAAACGAGCTGTTTCGACGTTCGGTTCGGACCAGAGGGTTAGATACGTCGGTTTCAGGGGGGCATTTAAAGAGGTGGTTAGTGTCGTGCGGAGACTTTCTACATACAGGAAATACGGTGGGTATGTTGGGATCGAGTCTGGTTAAGTAGGAGTTTAACCTGCTACAGTATCCAGACTTAAGTTGCGCCAATATTACGCGGGTTTCTCGAAGCAGCTCGAGCTCTTCGTCTGTTATGGGCTGTGATTTGACTCCGAGGACGCCATTCACAGGGCGGTAGTTTTTGAAGGTGTTAACTGACCCCTGGTGAAATAGTGCTCAGTGTCTGTCTGTACGACGTCGTGTCCAATGGAATTTATATATGATTGACGCTTCGTGACTGCTAAAGAAATTTTCGGCCGATCTCTGGTAGGCGTCTATTCTAAGCCGTCTTCGTTTATTCTAAGCCGCCTCCATTTATTCTAAGCCGCCTCCAAACACCCGATGGATTTTTATAAAGAGCTTTTTATTTCATATCAAAAATACACACGTAGGGCTTGACATTCCCTGACGAGAATCGACCGCAATTAGAAAAATCAATTTTCTTTAATTATGGTCGAACCAACACTCGAAACATGACCTTCTGAATGGTAGTACGTAGTACTAACCACGTGGCTATTGCCGTCCTCGATTGCATTCATTTGGAAGAAAAACTCAGACTCTTCTGATTGGTTCGGACTCTTAGAATTGTTGGGTAAGCTTGGACCTCAAGTGATAAGTTGATCTTTTTAGACTGACTCCATTAAAATGAGAAGAAAGGGTCTATATTAAATATAATCACGTTATGATCGCTTGAAAGTCTTGATTTGGTGGAAGTGGCGGTGGAATCATTAGCAACCTTTCCTTAGCAAGCTGTCTTGTTAGCTTTAAAGTATTTACTAGACTTTATAGTGAATGTCTTGGGAATGTTCGGAGAAGTCAAAAATTTAATTGAATTGTTTAAGCAAATCTTCAAGTTCTTTTCATTTCCTTCATTAGCGTAGGCTTCGCTTTTGCGATTACAGCAATCAACCACAGTCCGCCGTTGTATTTTTTTTCGCTGGAATGATTTCATCTGGCCAACTACTTATCGCAGCGGCTATCTCTTCCTGCGCTGAACCATGCAAATGTCGCCATATCATTTATCATTCCATCGTCTACGGCATTCGTTGTTGTGAATTCTCAAAGAACCATAAATCTTTTGCAAAATCTTTCTTTCAAAATCTCCTACTGCCGACTCCTCGGATGATGTCATCGTTCGAGTTCCTACAACTTACAGCAGTATGGGAACAATGGGCTACTGTATGCCATGGTATTTGTTCGTTCAGTACTTTACTTTTCAATAGCCTGCTCAAACCAAAGCAGCACTTGTTGGCAAGAGTGTGATTCTGCGTTGGGTTTCCAGGCTGACATTGCTTTGGTGTTTATGCTGGTTCCTAGACCGAAGAAATCGTTATAACTTTAAAGTTATAACTGTCAACAGTAACGTGGGAGCCAAGATGAGATGACAGTACTAGATATTTCGTCTTGTCTTAATTCACTACCAGACTCATACACTTCGTTTCCCTATCCAATCCGGAAAAAGCAGAACTCGCGATGCGGTTGTTGAGCCCAATGATGTCAATATCATCGGCGTACGCTAGAAAAATAATATACCTCCTAAGTCTTGCGAGGATACCAGATTAAGATAGCGGGGTAACCCCGTTTCACGGTATCAAAGGCAGCTTTAAAATAGACAAACAGGTGATGTGCGCTGACCTTTGCCACAGAGATTTTTCCCGCTGAAGAATTTTTTGGCGCTGAAGAATATCTGGCTAATTGCAGACTCGCCAGGTCTGAAGCCACAATGTTAAGGCTCAATCAGTTCGTTGACGGCGGATTTTAGTTTTCATACAGTATGTTCGATAAGACTTTATATGCGATATTAAGAAGGCGCAACTATTTGGGTGATCAGTCCGCTTAACGGGGTCAAATACTTGGGAATTATCGTAGATAATTTTCGAGCACTTTATGTCACATATTTGGCGGTTTCCCAATTATACCTGGACGAATGTTTTCAAGTGCTCAAGAGTTAAAGGTTTATCACACGGTTTTTTATACAAACCCACATAAAAGTCCAAAGATGTGAAATTGTATGATATCGGTAGAGAATTATCATCGCCAAGACGAGATATTACGCGGCTGGAAAATTTCTCTAGCTATAAAGCCATATTGGATCGTGTTGTGTGGCATGTGGCACCATTTTGTAGAAACCACATATTGTCCAAGTTGCACTCTTCAATTACATGCCAAAAAATGTCGTTTATCATACGTATACGACCACATACGCAGCGAACTTTCAGTGGCAGTAACATTCAATCACACCTCTGACCTAAAGAGGGCAACCAGATGTGACATTTTTGCTCATTTACGTATCCCACGAGTGAGAAATGTACCTCGCCGCTGAAGAAAATTTTGTCTTTGTATGGATGCTTGAAAACTTCGAGAAATACACACATTCGGGTCTTCGGAATACAAAATACAGCGCTTTACTTTTGAAACCACAAACCACCTTATGCTAATTCGAGATTAATTTTTTGGGTCTAGCTTTTGTGCGGAATAATATCGTTGCTTGGAAGGAATTTAAATTAGTGGCGATGACAACACTTGATGGGAGAATTGGCAATAATAGAAACTGCGAATTTGGTTTACACAACACAAACACAAAGAAATTTTTTTTGTGAATAATGAAATTACACGAAAATAAACTACTTTATAATTGCAATTTGACGCACGTAATCTGTATTTTATATAGAAAGAAATGATTGGCTTTTATAGAATTATCGAAAATCGATAAACATCTGGCATTATGATGCAACTAGACTGCAGGTGCTATGCAAAGAATTACGTTGTGTTTACACGGTGAAGAATTTTTGATAATGTAAATTTGAATTTAAAATTAAATAAAAATTATGCTTGCAATAGAAGAGAAAATTCTTTTTGATTCTATATATATAAATATATATATATTTGAAATCAACACAACACGGTAATTACTTGACACACCTAAAAGAAGTGAAATTATGATGAAGGCAGTGTTAATTTCAATTTTCCGTCAGACTAAAAAGATTTAGTGGAGTGTTGCTGCAACTTGGAAGCTCTTACAAATATCTTGCCTTTTTTATTCATTATTTAAAAATATGCTCGCAACAATTGCATTCCAAGCGCGCTACTAACCCAAGGTGTTAATTGTAAAACTTTCAAGACTATAATTTCCTTATTTTATTGAGTGACAGTCCGAGACTCTCGTCATGCCAACGAGGATGAGCACTTTTGCGATAACGATGACATATCTCAGTGAATATTGCCTTGAAGGCAGTGTCTGTTTATGTGAAGACCTGATTTCCAGCTGCTACATAAATATTTAAAATTCATGTACGCGTACATAGTACATATGTAGATATATTATGTGTTAGTATTTTGTATGTAAAAATGTATACATCATGGATATGGATGTAAGTATCACTATTAGTTGTAGTCAACTTTGGCAGCTGCTGCGCATAAACTCTTCTCTATCCTTGTTTAAACTGAACACATTATTGCTATTTTTTTCCTCTTCTTCTTCCGCTCCCTCTTCATCTTCTGCTCCTGTTGCTACTTAAACTCCATCTGCCTGATAGCGTTTCTACCGCATCGACCGATAATATATGAGTATTCTAGTATTTAAAATTAACTTAATGGTCTGAGAGAAAATTAAGGCATAAAATACAATTGCAACTGCCACGTCCACAGCTACTGGTCTTCAACATCGACACTTTGGCCAAGCAGCAGGTATGCAGGAAGGAAGACTGCAGGCAGGCAGCCAAGCAGCCAGTCAGCCAGTCAGTTAATCGTCAGCCATCTAGCTAATTCATCGATCGTTGGCAGGCGTCTTCAGTTTACTGGTGGTGAAGGGGTGCTTCAAACCAATAAATGACTACTGCCATTCTATTACGACTGCGATAGTTAACTGCTGCTGGTACTAGTCAATAGTTATTATTGTTATTGTTGTTGCTGTTGTTTCGGTTGGTGATGTTATTAAATGTTGGTTGAGGCAAGGCAAAATGAGTAACTCATAAATTCTACAGAATGCATTGCCGGCCGCAACAGACATATTCCTATGTATGTATGTATGTACATATGCGATTATACTCATGTTTGTTTCTATATGTATGTATGTATGTGCATGTGTGTCGCGCAATGTGTAATACAGGTAGCGAGTCAAACGTCGGTTATCACTGACTAACTTGTACTCTTTACTACCTTCTTCAGCTATAGTTGTTGTTGTTGTTGTTGTTTTTTGTTGCAGTTGCACTTCCGATGGCAGACGCTTAAAGCTTTACAACACCACGAACAACAACAACAACGATCTTAAGTGAGTTAGCATAGAGAAGAGTGTATGTATGTTTGGTCTGTATATATGTACATACACATAGGTATGTGTGTGTGCATGTGTTTTTATGGTTTACTATTATGCATTGTTTTTGTAATTGCAGCATAGCACGCTGTTATGGTGGGACATTATAAATTTTTATGATCATTGAGGATAAATGAAAATATTTTAAGTTGATTCCTTCGCGACAGGAAGTCCAGCCAGCAGTTACATTGAGTTGTGTTGTTGTGTTCTTTTTAACGATTTTGTTAGGGCTTTTTTTCTCGTTTTTTTCTCGTTCACTTTCTCGCTATGAATGAGACTGTAGTTTGTATGTACGTGTATACATACATACACGTATGTATATCCTCTTTAATTCTTTATTATATACATACTAATGTCAATATATATACATACATACATACATACATACATACATATTTTTTTATCTTTTAATTTGAAGAAATCTTGACAAGTCTTTGCAGTAATTATAAGTGGTTTATATAGCTTGGACGATAAAAGGGCGCTTAGCTGGCGGATGCATAATTCATCAATATTATACTCTTGGATAACCAATTTTTTATTATTTAAATAGAGAGGATTTTTTTAATTGGAACAAATGTAAGTAGTTCTTATAATTCTTCTACTTCTTTATTGCCATAGGTGTAAGCGGATTATAGCCGAATCAACTTTTCAGTTATTTATTCTCTTCGTAGCTTGTAGCCAATTTGAAATAACAAGTGAAGCCGGATCCTTCAGCACCAGATCCTTCCTCTTCTTCTTCTTTGACCAGTGGGTACTACATCGAAAACTTTTAAATCTGGAGTGTTTGTGTTTATCAGGATGACATGAATTACGCCTTTATGTCGCCGTATATCTTGTACAGCTCAAGGTTCTATCTCATGAGGTTTCCGCCGTTTCCAATGTGCGGCTGTTGGGGTCAATGATGTTAATATCATTGAGATACGCCAGCAGTTGTACCTTCTCTATTCTGTTCTGCCGCTTGTATTATTTTTTTCAGCATTACGTTGAAAGGGTCCCACAACTAAGAGTCATTCCGTTTGAAAACTCCTTTAGTATGGAACTGGTTCTAAGATAGACGAACTTGTCTACCACCTCGAAGTTATGAATGTCAACAATGACGTGAGAGCCACTACCAGACCCATTCGCTTCGCTTCTTTACCAGCAGCTGTACACTCTTATAGAAGATTGTACCTTCTCTTTTCAGCTCTGCAGCTGGTATTATTTTCTCCAGCAATAAGTTAACAAAGTCAAACGATAAGAAATCACCCTGTCTGTAACCTCGTTTGGTATCGAACGGCTCGGAGAGGTTCTTCCCTATCCTGACGGAGCTTTTAGGCAGCTCCTACTCGTGCTGTCGAAGGCGGCTTTAAAAAAGACGAAGAGGTGGTGGGTGTCGATTCTCTTTTCACGGGTCTTTTACAAGATTTGCCTTATGGTGAATATCTGGTCAACGGTTGATGTACTAGGTCTAAAGCCACACTGATAAGGTACAATCAGTTTTTTGACGGTGGGCTTTGGTCTTTCACACATCGACAGGACCTTATAGACGATATTAAGAAGGCTTATCCCACGGTAGTTTGCGCAGACTGTGGGATCAACCTTTTTGTAGATTGGACATGGTCAGGTAGCGGAATGTCTGTTCCATCGTCATCGATTGGGATTTCGGGTTCACCATCTCCGGAATCTCCATTTTCACTGCTATTCAGTAGGCTGGAGAAGTGTTTCCCCATAAATTCAATATGCTCGGGACATCGGTGGCTAGATCACCTCTTTGTGTCCTACAGGAGTCTGCTCCGGTCTTGAAACCTTTTATAAGCCGTCGTATGTTTTCATAAAATATTCGAGCATTACCCTTGTCGGCTAGCTTCTCAATCTTTCCATACTCACGCATCTCGCCATCTTTCTTTTTTTGTCTGTACATGTGATCGCGATTCGAATATCAGCATAGTCAAGTGATGGAACGTATATAACATACTATAGGTATCGATTGCTTTACCCCTGTCGGGCAGCTCCTGAAATCTTAAGCATTTCGGTCTTTGGTTTTTTCAGTCTGCAAATGCGTCTCGCTTATTTTTTCAATACTGGAACAGTAGAGGCAGGTCCTCCATCTATTACATCATGATCGATGTGGTCATAAGATTATTGATCCGGAAGCAAGCTTGTAGTTTGATGAATATTATTTTTCTTGGGTCCCGTTGAAGTCGATCAACCTCAATAATTTGAAGATGCTTCGTCATGAGAGCTGAATTTTTCGGTGCGTCGGTTCATTGTCCGTGAACTATGACACTAGTACTCCTTAGTAAAACATATTTCAGTACAATAAAATATTGCTAACGACGTTGAAATTTTAATGACGATGAGGCTAGTAACGCTACCTAGTTATCTGTTTTGATAGGTCTAAAATGGTCCCATAGACAAACTTATATATGTTAGTCGAATTTCAGACCCAAATTGTCTATGAGATCACTCTTATTAAAAGTAAAAGTACTGTTTTCAAGTACTTAGTTAGAAGGTCATCCAGGTCAATCCATACAGACTGTTCTTCAGCCAGATCCTTCACCACTCTTCTCTTTCTAACGAAGTGGAGGTTTTCTTCTTTCACTGGATACACTGACCTGTAATGCAACGAAAACTTTCAAAGTTGGCGCATTCGTATCTATCCGGACCACGTGTCCACGATAGCGTAGTCGCTGTCTCTTGATTCGGTAACCTATGTCAATACCGCCGTATATTTCGTACATCTTATCGTGTTATCATCTGCGGTATTCGACGTTCCCAACGAGCGAAAGGCCGACCATGAATTTTATGCAGAACCTTTTTATCGAAAAATCCTACTTAAGGCTCATCAGATGTTGTTGATTGTCTATGCCTCCGCACCATATAGCAGGACGGGAACTATGGAGCGGACAGTAGAGTTTGGAGTTTCGAATTTACTTTTCAATTGCCTACTCAGTCCAAAATAGCAGCTATTGGTAAAAGGGTGGTTCTGCATTGGATCTCGAGGCTGTCATTATTATTGGTGTTAATGCTACACCCTTTTCACGTCTTTTTATACCGGATTGACATGCGTTACTAACCTTCATCGTGTTGAGTTTGACTAATGACCTCTGAGACTAGGTAACATTTGGTTTCCGAGTTGGGTTCGAATACCTTTCTATGCCTACATTTATAGATCCCCCTCCCCCCACATCTTTATCTTCTTCCAAGTGATTAATCTCTGCTCACACTGTGCTGCTGTTAAAAGTATTTGTTCGGAATTCGCACAGAGCGCGCACAGCGATAATTATCTTGCAAATCATATGTATTTGCCACCAATCATCCGAACCGCTGCATGCTACTGTTGCTGTTGCTTCGCCTCTGCGCCGTATGCAATGTGTAATATAATAATAAAATAATTGAAAAATTTACCACTTCGCTGCTGCTACATCCGCAGCCACAATTGCCACAGTTATCACAGTGTTCATTATAGTTGTTGTTGTTGCTAGTGTTGTTATTGCTCAATAAATTACCTGCTCAATACTTGTGGCTGCCATGTTTAACACAAGACTGACTCTGCGCCAAAGCAACAACAAGCCATTTGGAAATAAAAAATCGAATGCAAAATAAAAACAACAACAAATCGGCAAGGAAGAGCTGCACCCGACTGTGCCGAAGGCTCAATAGCCTTCACGAATGGCGGTTGGTTGAATTTTTAGGTGAACTATGGTCATAAATAAAGTGATTAAAACTCGAAAAAGTTCAGTGTTGTTTAATGCAGTTTCGCAAAAAATTAAAACAATAGAGTTACCACCTGTTTGGATATTTAAGGGGAAATAAAAATGAGTAGCTATGAAAATAATACATATAGAGGATTGTCATTTCAATAAAATTTTTAAACCAAAGAAATTGCTTAATTAAGTAAAATATTACAATATGGAATCAAACTCAATCAATGCGAATCGAGAAAGAATATCTCTTGAGGTAAGTCGAAAATATTTTTGAAATTTTTCGTTCGATAAAATTAATTATTTATTGCAAGGTAGATATTTCGGCATGGTTGCCACATGTTAAAAATTTTTATTCAAATTTTAATAATTTAATTTTATTGGTTTTTAATTAATTTTTATACCATTCATGTACATGAAATGGTATATTAACTGTAGACCGAAGTATGTAAGAGTTTGAGAAGCTGCCCGACAAGGATAATGCTCGGGAATTCTAAAAGAAGATACGACGACTTACAGAAGGTTTCAAGACCGGAGCAGACTCCTGTAGGACATAAAGAGGTGACCTAGTGACGAATGCCCAGAGCATTTTGAATTTATGGAGGAAACACTTCTCCATACGGAGATGGTGAACATGAAACCCCAATCGATGACGATGGAACAGACGTTCCCCTACCTTATCATGTCCAATCAACAAAAAGGTTGATCCCACAGTCTGCCAACTACCGTGGGATAAGCCTCCTTAATATCGTCTATAAGGTCCTGTCGAACGTATTGTGTAAAAGACTAAAGCACACCGTCAATAACGTGATTGGACCTTATCAGTGTGGCTTTAGACCTGGTAAGTCAACCATCGACCAGATATTCACCATGCGCCAAATCTTGTAAAAGACCCGTGAAAAGAGAATTGATGAATCGATTTTAAAGCCGCCTTCGATATCACGATTAGGAACTGCCTTTACGCCGCTATGTCTTAATTTGGTATCCCCGCAAAACTTATATGGCTATGTAAACTGACGTTAAGCAACACTAAAAGCCCCGCCAGGATCGGGAAGGACCTCTCCGAGCAATTCGATACCAAACAAGGTTTCAGACAGGGTGATTTCCGCAGAGCTGAATAGTGAAGGTACAATCTTCTATAAGAGTGTACAACTGCTGGTGTACGACGATGATATTGACATTATTGGCCTCAACAATCGCGCCGTGAGTTCTGCTTTCTACAGACTGGATAAGGAAGCGAACGGGGGCAAGACGAAATATCTACTGTCATCACACAAACAGTCATCGCATTCGCTACTCAGTTCCCACGTCACTGTTGGCAGTCATAACTTTGAAGTCGTAGATAATTTCGTCTATCTTGAAACCAGTATTAACACCAACAACAATGTCAGCCTGGAAATTCAACGTAGAATCACTCTTGCCAACAGATGCTACTTTGGACTGAGTAGACAATTGAAAAGTAAAGACCTCTCTCGACGAATGCAAACCAAACTCTACAAGTCCCTCAGCGTTTCCGTCCTGCTATATGGTACGGAAACATGGACGATGACAACATCTGCTGGATCGGCTTTAGGAGTTTTTGTGTAAGATTTACGGTCCTCTATGAGTTGGTCGGTGAAAGTAAGTGACTAATGTAAGTACCAAGTGCGTCTTGATATTTTTTCAAGAAATGAAGTTTCCTAGAGTTTTTTCTAAGTTGATGATGGTTTTTCATGAGGAGCTTTGATTTCTATGGTAAAATCTCCGCAAAAACGTGCCGAAAAATTTGTGCAGTCTCCAGTGTCGAGTAAGTGAAACTTCGCGATCGGTAGAGCAAGATTAGTATGCAAACTTGAGGAGATATCGGAGGCATTAGGCAACACTAAAGAGACAGCTTGGAATCAATTGAAAAAGGCTGGCCACTTAAAGAAACTCGATTTTTAGGTGCTCTTCGAAATGACGCGAAAAAGTTTGATTGACGAACCATTTCTGAAACGACTCATCACGGGCCAAGAAATATGGGTTAATAAATACCCTACGGCTCTCAGAACACATTGCTAGTCACTTCACTACAGCGTCCACCACAGTAAATGTATTTAAAACCTATCGCACGACTGCCTATTTTCAAAGAGAAAGACTAATCATGAGACTCGCAGATAAAACTGAGTAAATTTCGATCAGGTCGGTACAAATTATGATGAATATATCTCTTTTTCTTCCTTCTTCCTGTTACGCACGATGAGTTGAGTTGTTTTGAGATGTCTCCAAGCCTGCGTCCAGAAAACCTTGGTCTATTGGCCCAAAGCGGTACTACAATTAGTATTTTCTGAGAAAGCGATGTCGGGAGGTGTAGAGCGTTGGACTGTTATAGCGGTTTGAGAGACTTTTCCTATGTCTATGCCTTTGCAGTTGCGTCAAATTTTTTTTTGAATGTTCTGCTCTTATAACAGGTGTCACACTGATTAAGAACAGCCATAGCAGTAATCTAGTAGTCTAGTCTAGTATGCCCGCATTGTACGGTTGCTCGTCCGCAGTGTAATTGCCTCATTGGTATACCTCCAAGTTCGGGCACCCAAGCCACGATCGTGCTGTATATGTACTAAAGAGTATTCAGAGTGCTTCTCCATTTTGACGTGGAATGGTTCCAATTTAAAAATGTAGATTTAAGCAACTGTTCGCGGTTTTGTGATAGTAGTATGTTCTGCTTGGAATACGCTTCTGTAGGAGTTCCGTTGTTTGAAGGCGGGTGGCAGAACTCTCAAAAGTGTAATATTAAAAGTGGTTTGCCGGAGAGTAAACGGTGACTATCACTTTTATATATCCAATTGTGCTTTTCTTGAACTACTATGTCAGCTACGGAGCTGAAGAGTATAGAAAAAGACCCGAATGAGTCCGTTCGCCATCACGCGCAACAGTTGGAGCTGTGTCCAACCACTTTACGGAAGTTTTTTTGGAATAAACTTGGTTTGTGGGCTTATAAAATCCAACGCTTGTAGAATAAAAGTCGAACCACCATCGAGTGCGTCCTATGTTTATTGAATGGGTTCAAAATGAGATGACCACTGAACCCAATTTTCACAAGAAAGTTTTGCTCAGCACACTTTTGGTTGAATGGTTATGCTAATAAATAAAATTGTTGCATTTAGAGTGACAATCCAATCCACAAACCATTGTTGAGACACGTTACACCCTCAAAAAGTCACTGATTGGTGATGTGCTCTATAGGAAGAGGGAATCATTGATCCATATTTCTTCAAAAATGAAGCCCGCCGTAAGGTGACAGTCAATTGGGAGCATTGTAGAGTCATGATTACTGACTGTTTCGTGACTAAATTGGAGTATGTTTTATGTGGATGACCTTTGGTTCCAACAAGATGACGCCACATGCAATACAGCCAACGACACAATCGATTTTTTTGTTGGAAACATTTGGTGTGGCCTCAAAGATCGTGAAATTTAAGGCCACTGGACTCTTTTTTGTGGGGTTACATGAAGTTGCTGCTCTGCGCAGATAAGCTCGAGACGATTGATGCCTTGGAAGTGTATATTCGGCACGATATTGCTAACATACGGACCCAATTGCTTCAAAAATTGTTCGAATTGTGGTCGGTTGGAATTTACTAGAGACTGTCGCGGGTCTTTATTGTACCGTGGTATTGGATGGGAATGTCAACCCCTCCGAGTGTATTTCTGACATGAATTAAAAAGCTCCTCATAAAAATACAACAGCCGTTCGGAGGTCCTTCCATTTGTTGGAAAACACCCCGAGAAGTATACCACAAATTCTAGAATAAGCTCGGCTAAAGGTCTAGTTAATTATGTAAATATTGGAACTCAATAAAAAGAGCGATCTTCGTGCCACACGATGATCGGCCAAGAGTTAAAATAACATTTCCAGCTTGTGAAAGGTATAAAAGCAGCCAGACTATAGTTTTACATAAATACTCATACAAACAGGCATACATACATACACGTACATATGTATGTGGCAGCAGAAACAGTTCGCCAATAGCTACGTGATACTCAACCGCATTTTTGCATTTGATTGACTCTCGAAGTAATAGTTTCAAATAATAACACACACGCACACACACGCACGCATACACACCACATGGTGGTAAGCTGGAAGCAGCAGCAGTAGCAGCAGCAGCAGCAGCAGCAACAACAACCACAATTGCTGATTTGCAGATTGAATTTCCCGTAGTCGGCACAAATTGATTACCGATGTCGCATTGTTGCCACAATTGCTAGTTACAGTGTACAATATCTTGTTGTAATTGTTGTTGTTGCACATTGCATGCAAGTATGGCATCTGTTTGGGGTGAAAAGCACACAGTACAATGACCACATTAACTAAAATCGCAAAGCTCTTCTGTTTGTTGCTGTTGGTGTTGTTGTTGTTGTTGATCTAGTATGACAATGTCGCCACAAATAAAACCGCTGCCACTGCAACCTCAGCTTGAGTCTTTTTCTCAACAAAACTCTGCACTTTAGTTACGCTTGTTGTTGTTGTTGTTATTGTTGCCTACTTGATGTCATTTGATTCGATGCCATGTGACATGTTGGTCGCGCCACCCCACACAATCAACATTCAAGCAATCAAGCAATCAACAATCAACAATCACCGAAGAGGCCCACAATAGCCGCAATCTACTTAACCAACTAACTTTAGCCGCACTCTGCTCTATTCTACTTTGCCTCAGCTCACTGTGGCTGTTGTGGTGAGGTTGTTTGCGGCTTCGGCTTCGGCTTCGGCTTTAGCTTTGGCTTTGGCTTTGGCTTCTGTGCGATTATCTTACTGAATTACATAGAGAATAAATCGTGTTTACAATGTGGTCGCTTGATGGAAATTTGTTACTCGGGTTTCACAATTAATTACATTCGCCGATTGCTCGTTATTATTGCCGCTTGACAATTTTATTGCTGATCAATTTACATACGTGAGTGTAGACATACATATTACAATTGAATAACTCAAAGTGATTAGTGCTAGAATCTTCTTAGAAAAATTATAAAGTGAAACGATCATGATCCATGCATACACACATACATACTCGTATAATGTATGTATATGTATAGGTGTATGTGCGACGAAGATCATCTGCAACATTGACTTTACCCTGCTGGAAAAGCGTTTAATTAGTATTCTCATTTCAAGATTTCTATCACGGCAATTTCCTACGAATTGCAAATGGTCCGGTCAAGCATCAGCATCATACTAGTAAAATACCACTCCGCATGTTTATGCGGATTTCCCACTTTGCGGTACAATGTTTTCATGTCATGCTTTTGGGTTAGCGGCTACAATTGGACGGACGTATGATGGGAATGTTCTTGTCGCACACACTGAAAACGTTTTGCGACCGCAATTACCGAGAAGTTAGCATAACATACTGCCATTTGGAAGACCAGGGTTCAGGGTTAGTTTTTCTAATTGCGGTCGCCCCTTGGTTGGGAATACCAAGCCCTTTGAGTGTACTTCTGACATGAAACCATCCTAAGTAAAATCCATCGGCTGTTCGGAGGCGGCTTAGAATAAATTGCAGGTCCCTCCATTTGTTGAAAAGACATCAAGACGCATACCAGAAACTGAAGGAAGAGCTCGATCGAAAATCACTTCAGCAGTTAAAAAGCGCAAATTATATTGTATATACATATATAACCATCTTGTGTAGCCAAGAGGGGACTGAAAGAGTTGGAGCTTTAGTAGAGAAACCCCGACATTGTCAGTGTAAAGGTTTTGTTCAGCAGAGATGCGGCTGCGAGTGGACATCGGTCTAGAAGCAAGCGGCTCCTATATGATCGATTTGCTTACTAGTCTCAGAATACATTCGCGGTTAAGTCGATTAGCTTCAGCTATTTGGAAGGCCTCGAAGAGATGGCTGAAAGTTATGTTCGTTCACAAGAGTGTGCGATGTTAATCGCCGACAGTGTCTTCCTCCGAGTGTCATAAAAGTCAGAGGGATTTACCTTCTTCCGTTGTAGCTGTTGTCAGCTGGCTGGAATGAATGATTGGAGTAAGGGTCTGAAACATGCAGACAAAGCTCTTCATATTTTTATATAGTAGTACAGCATATGCAAGAAGAAATCTTGCTTCGTTAGGCAAATAGACTCTGGGAACGAACCAAAGGCTGCAAGTTCGCGAAAACTATGTATAAAACTTATTATGCTAAACTTACAAAATTATTACTATCGGTAAAGAGGCTGGACTTCAGGCTGCTGGTAAGGCCGTCAATGTGGCATTGCCTTTTGGCGTCGCTTGCTTTTAATAAAGGTTTGATTGGTAATGTGTGGAGACAGTGGAGTACATAATCTGTTAGTGTTCAACATTCGGCATTCTGCTTGGCGCAGAAAAGCTACAGCATCTTCAATCAATGGCCAAGGGGTCAAAACGACTAGTGTGTCTGACCACACTATGAATGTCATATCGTCTATGTTCGACCCGATGGGTCAGCCAGTTAAACAGAACCTAATCTACCTTCATCCGTCCTTGTTTCGTTCATCGAGAGCACATTAGTTTAGAATATTAACCCACTGGGCGGTGGAACTCAGTGATAAGGCCGAATATTCCAGATGCCTCGCCTCAAATCATAGTTCTTAGTACTTCTGACATGGTCGTCATCAAAATTTAAAGTGAGAGAGGTATGTTGGATAAGTAGGGCTTTAGTGGACATTCAAAGAGTTTGCTTCTGTTGTACGGGAACTGATTGCATATAGGATTTTCATTAAGTATATCGCGTTCACTTCTGGATGGGTACAAGATGTGTCTCCTACAGTATTCAAATCTTGATTTCGGTCTCGGGAGTCAGCTTCTTCATCTGCTATGGCTAGTGGTTGGACTCCAAACGTACCAGTCAAGCAAGAGACTTTGATAAACTCTCTGTGAATGGCGGTTGGTTATTCTGTCCAGTCGTTCTGTTAGGTGCTGCTATATGGAGTCCAATAGGTTAAGTGTTCCCTTCCTGATATGGCTAGGTGGTGGTGGTCGGCTTTCAGTCAAATTTGAAAGCTCGTATCTGAGGCAGGTTTCTCGTTCTACCTCCCGAATTGACCCGAATTGAATTTGACCAAAAGCTATCACTTTTTTTGGCGGCTTAGCCCCATTTACCGTTTTGCCTCTTTTTCAGTAGAGTAGTGGTTTATTTGGCTCATCCTAAACTCAGCGTACAATCAGGCTACGTGTGAAGTTTAAATTTTAAAGGCATTTCAAGTTCGCTACGAGCCACCGACAAGGAGTAAAGAGAACGACTTCAACGTGTGCTATTGGGGAAATATATCGGGAGGTAAGGAGTGAACCAGGTCGCATTTTTAGCATGAAAGAATCCGAAAATCTTAAGGCTAGTTGAAAGTTCGACAATTCGGAGATGACAATTAAGAAGGTTTAAGAGCAAAGCTCTTTCCGGTAGGAATGAGAAAGGTGAGGAAAATGCTGAGCTTATAACGGCAGCACTTATTTGGCCAACATCAGCGCACAGAAGATGACGAACCTGAAGCTCCAAATAGACGGAATATCTATCAATGCATTATGATGCAGCCGAGGGCTTACCGATAAAGCTAGGTTTCGGAAAACTGACAAAGTGCATACCAAAAACTCGGATAATAATCTCAGCAGTACCCACTTGTGGAAGTCGAGGAAGAGGAAGATCTATACTCCTTTGAAAGGACCAATTGGAGAGCAATCTGGCTTCATTTCGTGTCTCCAATGGGCCCCCAGCATAGAAGATCTTGTTTCTGTTGTCTGGGAGCATTATATCACAGAAAATAGAAGAAATGGCTCGCGTTGTCCAAAAAACAGACACATCCTTATATGAAGCAGTGTCAACATTGTTGCAGAAGTTCAATTTATTTTAATACATGCCTACATACATTATATGATAAGTACATGGGTATGTTGCAAGCGAGAAGAAAGTAAAATTTACGAATGAAAAACTAATGTAAATCAATTCCAAAACGGAATTGAAAATGTAAGAGATAAGAAATAAATCGAATAGACACAAACTTCCAGCAAACCCGTACATACATACATACATACTTGTATGTGTACTTAATGTTGCAAATATGCATGTACGCATATCATGCAACCCATCAAATAACATACTTGTAATCGCTCGCCAAAGCAACATTTGCATTTTCTATCATTTTACATTCATACTCGTACCAACATCATTTCAAATATGTACATAAGTATGTATGTGTGTACCTCGACTGTCGCTTGGTCTTTGTCAAATGCTTTTTTGTCACTTACCTCGACACGGTCCCGGATATGCGACGGCAATTGAACGTCCACTTTTACAAATCATTCGATTTATATCACAAACACTGCGATATGTCTTGCCATCGACACCGCAGACAGCTCGCGTCGGATCAATTGCGATTGATGCCATCGCAGCAGCATGATCTTCAGGGCAATCAATTTTACAGGCAATACAGTGGGGTATTGTATATTGATCTTCGACACATGTGTGACCGTTCAGGCATTTGACGCCATTGCAGGAATCTGGAATGAGAAAAGAAGTGGGAGAAATAAATAAGTGAAGAGAGAGAGAGAGAGAGAGTTAAAAATTATGGAGCTACTGAGGCCACAAATCACATATAGGAAAGTGGGACATTTTTGAGATTTCTTGGAAATTCTTTTTTAATATTAGCGGGTTTCTAATTAAATTTATTGTATTGGACTATTGACTATTTTAAAAACTTGGTGAAAGAATTTGTCTTTTAAGTTGATTGGGATTTTATTTCCATGCTATGACCATGAAACTCCAAAACAGGACTGTCAATAGAACTTTATATGCGATCTTGCCCTTAACTCGCATGCTTTCATCCATATTTTGCAAAGAAACTGATGCAAGCAACTTGCCACTTCTTCGTCGCCGTATTTGATTAGCTCGACCGGCAGTAAATCTGTCTCCGCCGCCTTGTTGTTATTTAAACGGGCAATTGCTAATCGAACCTCATCATAGTCGGTGTACTTGGTAGGCTTGAAAAGTGTTCCCTCCATACACCAGATATGGTCAGGGCATCGGTTAACAGAGGCATCTTTCCATAGAATTTTCAAGCACTGCTCTTGTCGTCCAGCTTGTCAAGATCTTCATACTCATGCATTTATTTTGTCAGCAAATGTGTCCTGCTTCCCTCTTTAGCTCTCGGTATCTATCCCACCCCGCATGTGTTGTGTTCGATCGCAATGTTACAAGGTAGGCAGCCTATTTTCTCTCCTCTCCAGTTTTAAATTCCTCATCGTATTAGCTCTTTTTCTGGCACTGCCGGAAGCCAATTGTTTCCGAGCGGCGGTAAGTAAGGAGTTTGAGATGACGTCCAACAGTTCCCTGATAGGTGCTCTTAGAAAGCAGATGTGCAAGTCGAGTAGAAAACCGTTAGAGTGTTTGTTATAATTGCAGCTTATCGACCTCGAACCTTTTTTGTATTTGTTGACGGGCATTCCTTGATACACAGAGACGGGACGTATCTTCGCTGCGACACCTAATTAATTCGGTTCGTTCTTAAAAGATGTCTACACCTGTAAGTTGTGTCTGTGATCGTGGAAGTGAATCTGCGTTGAAGAACAAGTCATGCCGAGAATGGTTCCAACGCTTCAATAATGGTGTGTCCTAGCTAATCCAAAAATGTTGAAGGTGAGAAACTGCAGACTTTACTGGATCAAGAGCAGAGCTAAACGCAAACTGAGCTCACAGAATCGTTGGGAGTGTCTCAGCAAAAAATTTCCGTTTGCTTACAGCAAGTGGATTTATTCAAAAGTAAGGGAATTGGGTCCCGTACGAGTTGAAGACGAGGGATGCCGAAAACGATTTTTCACCTAGGAATTGAAAGGCATCAAAGGAAAAGATTTTTTTTTTCGGTTATTGACTGGAGATGAAAAGTGGATATACTATGATAAATAAAAAAAAAATGCTATGACAAGCCTGAACCCATTCCGTTATATAAAGCGACGCCAAAAAAAAAAAAAAACAAATATTCACGATACAAAGGAAATGCTTTACATATGGTGGAACCAAAAGGGTATGGTTTACTATTAAGAGCTACTAACATCCAGGTGAAACTATTAATGCGAAACGTTTCCGACTACAACTAATGCGTTTGCCCAAAAACCGGCCAGAAACAAAAGACAGCCATGACAAGGTGATAACGCTCGACTCCACGTGGCTATAACGATCAAAAACTACCTGGAGGCGCAGAAATGAGAGGTATTTTCCCACCCGACGTATTCTCCAGACCTTGCTGCTTCAGACTATTGGCTTTTTCGACGGCTGCATCCCGATTTGGAGGACCGGCTCAGGTTTTCTGAAGATTGGCTCAATGATTGAATAGAGGGCAGAGAGGACTAATTTTTTAGAAATGATATTTCGAAAATTACAAATTAGTCGATTCCGACGGACAGTACTCTGCATAATGATTTTTTTTTACCTTTTTTCAACAAAACTAGAATTTTGACAAGTTTGCAAAAACAATTTGGTCTGAATGTTACTTTTGGTCTTATCTACATCTTGGCTCGTATCAGCCCAACCAAAACCAATTTTACCTTATTCCCACTCCAACTTGCATCAGTGCACTCAAATCCGGATCTTCAATCTCATTTTGTTAGCATGTTCTTCTTTGATCCCCGCTCATGTTCTGTCACAGAAATCATTTGTTTAAGAAGAGATATTGACTGATGAGGCCCATTTCCAACTCGATGGCTACATCAAAGAGCCAACCTGTTCAATCTGGGGCTCTTAAACCCCAGGTTTTATTGTTGAAAAGTCTCTCCATTCTCAACGTGTAAATGTTTGGTGCGGTTTATGATCCGGCGGGTAGTTCGACCTTACTTTTAAATAGAAATGTATCTATTTCATGGCCAGAAGCAATCGTGCGTAAAATAATACCAAAGCGATGAATAAGTAAATAGTTGACCCCAGTTATTTGAGCAGCTAAATCAGGTTGTTGGACAAATTTTCTAGCAGTTTTTCCATTATTTGTTGTGACTGTTCCGGGATATAAACCAATATAGACATTTCTTTCCTCATTTTGTTTTGTATTTTAGTTTGTTTTTCAATCACTTTTACTTAATCCGATTTGCGGACTTGCCATTTTTGGATTGGAATTCTGTAGGGAATATGCAGAATACACTCAAAGAATCGAATCCAAGAGTGCAGGGTAAATTTTTAATCATCTTTAAATAATTCATACCTTTTGGCGATATATATATCACAAATTCTACATTTTTGGCATGATAATTATCGCGATAACACTAAATATCTTCTCATCGATCATGGTCATATGAAACTGATGATAAACTGTGAGGTTTACGAGTCTAACGAAAGCAACATTGCACCACTCGTTTCTGGTTTCTGCTGTTTGGAGCCAATTGGAAAAACCGAGTACAGACAGGTGCTTCTCTACCTGGTCTTTTCAACGAAGTGGAGGTCTTCCTCTTCCTCTACTTTCACCGGCGGGTACTGCTCAAAGCTGGAGTATTCGTATTCATCCGGACCATATGACCTAGCCAGCGTAGCCGCTGCTACTTGATTCGCTGAACTATGTCAATGTCGCCGTATAACTCGTACATCTCATCTCTCTATCGTCTACGATATTCACGGTTGCCAATGCGCAAAGGACAATAAATCTTACACAAATCCTTTCTCTCGAAAACTCCTAACGCCGACTCATCAGATGTTGTCATCGTCCATGCTTCTGCACCATATAGCAGGACGAGAACGATGAGGGACTTGTAGAATTTGATTTTCGTTCCTCGGGAGAGGAGTTTACTTTTCAATTGCTTACTCAGCCCAAAGTAGCACCTGTTGGCAAGAGTGATTCTGCGTTGGATTTCCAGGCTGACATTGTTTTTGGTGTTAATGCTGGTCCCTAGATAGACGAAATTATCTACGACCCCGAAGTTATGACTGTCAACAGTGACATGGGAGCCAAGTCGGAAATAAGATAACTGTTTGTGTAATTACAGGAGATATTTCGTCTTGCCTTCGTTCACCACCAGACCCATATCCTTCGCTTCCTTATCCCGTCTGGCGAAAGCAGAACTCACGGTGCGGTTGTTGAGGCCAATAATGTCAATATCATCGTCGTACGCCAGCAGCTGTGAACTCTTATAGACGATTCTCTATTCAGCTCGTATTATTTTCTCCAGCAATAAGTTAAAAAAGTCACACGATACACGTTTGGTATCGAACGTCTCGGAGCGGAGGTCCTTTCCGATCCTGACGGAGCTATTAGTGTTGCTTAACGGCAGTTTACATAGCCGTATAAGTTTTTTCGGGATACCAAATTCAGACATAGCGGCGTAAAGGCAGCTCCTATTCGTGCTGTCGAAGGCGGCTTTAAAATCGACGAAGAGGTGGTGGGTGTCGATCCTTATTTCACGGGTCTTTCCAAGATTTGGCGAATGGTGAATATCTGGTTGACTTACCAGGTCTAAAGACTCAATCAGTTTGTTGACAGTGGGCTTTGGTCTTTCACACATAACGCTTGATTGGACCTTATCTGCGATATTAAGATGGCTTATTGGCGTAGACTGTGGGATCGCCGTTTTTGTGGATTGGGCAGAGTACACTTAGGTTCCAATCGTCGCGCCTGCTCTCATCCGACCATATTTTGCAAAGAAGCTGATGCATGCACCTGATCAGTTCTTCACCGCTGTATTTGAATAGCTCGGTCGGTAATCCATCGGTCCCTGCCGCTTTGTTGTTTTTTAAGCTGACGATTGCTATTCGGACTTCTTCATAGTCGGGTAACGCGGAACAACTTTTCCATCGTTATCAATTGGAGTTTCGGGTTCACCATCTCCGCGTGTTTCCTCTTCACTGCTATTCAGCAGGCTGGAGAAGTGCTCCCTCCATAAATCGAGTATACTCTGGACGGTCATTTAGCTGATATTATTTTCCATTATTAATTTTACTTCCGTCAAGACTCTATCCCTCCGGGGCATGCAACTTTTCGATATCTAAAATTTTCTTGCTCGCCTTCAGTGGTTAACCAAGTTAGACTTGTTGCTTATACGCAAGAATGTTAAAGACCGATTACTATGGAATTAACGCCAAAATATTTGTGTACATACGATAATAAACTAGCTGCATAAATGCAATAATAGCAACAACAAACACCAAATAACGAGTTGCTAAAAATAGCAATTAAGTTTTCCTTCTACTTCTTTTCGTGGTAATTTTTCCTCACACATATGCACATACATACATACATACATGTACCAATGATCGCTCCAAATTGAATCATATTACAACAACAATTACGCACAAACAGCGAAAAATTAACGAATGCAAAACCAATGGCAACAACAAAATGACCAAAATAAAACCAAAAAAAGCAAAAGAAGCGTGGAACAACTAGTAAAACCAGCGAATCACTCGTTTGCAACTAATAAACTGTCAAATTTATCATTGAACATTGCCAACGAAACGGCAACGCCTTGGCGCCATCTGTGACACCAACAAATTTGCAATATAATTTTTCATGAAATTATTTTACGCATCGCAGACGATGAACAGACAGACAGACATACGAACAGACGGCCGGACGGACGGACGACAGATACACGGCCAATAAGCCGCAAGTGGCATTACAACGTGTTTTTTTCTGCTGTTGTTATTATTGTTGTGGTTGTTGTTGTTGTTGTTGTTGGTTTTCTAGTTGCTAATTGCAGTGGACATCATTTGTGGCACCGAGCTGGTTTAGGCCAACGCGCGCTGTTGCCAGTTGCTAGCCAGCTGTTGGTCGATTGCGAGTTGGCGACAATGTCCACGCCGGTATATCGATTGCCGGATTTGCTATTTACAACTGAGATTTTTTTTATTATTATTGTATTATTCTATTCGTACTGGTTGTTGTTGCTGCTGCTGCTATGTGGCGCGTGGCACGAGTCAGCGTCATTAGTTGTTGGCGACAATAATAACAACATTTGGTCGGGAGTTGTTGTTGTTGTTGCAACAGTTCAGGCACGCGCTAAATGTTGCTTACATGCACACAAGCATACAAACGCCTGTACGTGCATTCTCCCGACTACGTTGTTGTTGCTAAGCGTTGAAAAAAATTCCGACAATTTCTGATTCAGTTTGAAAGTGCCACAAGTATTTTTCCACAGGAAAATTACAAACTCAGTTTGGCATTTGCGTCTAATCTTTATTAGCCAATTGTGCGCGAAGCAGGACGTTCGATCGTTCGATCATCCAATCGGCTTCCTGCTGCATAAACATATGCAAATATACGCGAACAGACAGCGATAGCCAGTGCTTGCTGGTATTTTTTATATGTAATCGGCGTCAACTAACTTAATTTATTGTTGTTTTTTCCGTGTCTCACAATGGACTTATGTACGTGCATACATACAAACACCCGTGCGGAAAGTTATTGGCAGGTGCATGGTGAAGGCCAGCATTTTGGCATTTCCTGTGTCTTAGCGTTTGATCACTAATGTTTACTGTACGAGCGTTGTACTCATCCGAGAACTGTTTTAGAATCATAAAATTAAACAACTCAGCTGTAGTGGGTTCAAATCCCGGTATGATCAATATATGAAAATGACAGAATAATGTTTTTCTACAGCAGAATGTATCAATATAGCCATACGTGGAAAGCTGCTCTGAGTCATCCTCAAACTCCGTTTGAAGGAAAATACAAATCCAAGTGCTTTAAATGTGGTTACCTCTCGGGATGATTCTTGTATCGCGTGGGCACCGCTTACGTGATTAATGCCGAATCCAAACTATAACGCACCTTTGGCATTTGGCGCCAGTTGGAAATATGAAGGGGACACATGGCGCTCTCCACCTGATCCTTCCTGCAGGTCTTGCTCTTCATCTGCTTCCACAGGCGGGTACTGCATCGAAAACTTTCAAAGCTGGAGCGCTTTCATTCATTCGGACGACATGACCTAGAACTATATCAATGTCATTTTAATAACTCGTACAGCTTATCCTTCCATGGTCTGCATTAATCGCCGGTGACTATGGGCAGAGGACCATAAATCGTTCACAAAAACTTTTCTTGCAAAGACTTCCAAGACCGCCACATCGGATTTCGACATCGTCCACGCTTCTGCAACTTATGGGAGGACGGGAATGATGAGTTACTTGTAGAGTTTAGTTTTAGTTCGTCGAGAGAGGACTTTACTTTTCAATTGCCTGCTCAGCCCAAAGTAGCACCTGTTGTCTGTTAAATCATTATCTGAGATTGCAGAAGTTGGGTTCTCATATTTGACCGTAGCTTTAAACAAAAAAAGACGTTTCCGAACCAGGTTTGATGATATCTGCTCTCGTACCCCTGTTAATGAAGGGCAGAGTTTATAGGAAATCTTCGAAAAATACAAAAATTGGCTCGCTCATATGCTGCTTTGACGAATACATAGGTTTCTGTTGCACTTTTCGGAAATGAAGAGGAGTTTATATGTTATGTGGGTAATATACTACGAGGGCTGCTATATATATTTCTGGCCTAATAATGAAAATATGAATATTTATCAACGAAAATGGTTTTATTGTTTTTCAAAATATTCTCCATCAAGATTTATACACTTTTGCATGCGCTCAAACCAATTTTCGAAGCACTTTTTCCACTCCGATTGAGACACCTCCAAAACATGGTTTTTGAATGCTTCAACAGCATCTTCTGGTGACGAAAATCGTTGACCACGCATTATTTTCTTGATGTGTAAGAATAAAAAGAAGTCATTGGGTGTACGGCGGATGACCCATCAATTCGACGTTTTGGCCGGTCAAAAAGGCGCTGGTTTGAGCCGATGTGTGAGAGCTCGCATTGTCATGGTGCACAATGATTCGTCTTCTCTTGTTCGTTTTTCGAATTTCTCCGAAGACTTCAGGCAAACAAATGGTGGTGCACCACTCAGAATTGACCGTCCTACGTTGCTCAAGCGGAACAGTAGCTACATAACCAGTTTTGCCGAAGAAACAGGCGACCATTTACTTCGAAGTGCTTCTTCCACGAACAACTTTCGTTGGATTTGGCTCATCTTGGAAGACCCACACGGTCGATTGCTGTTTTGTTTCGGGCTCTTACGCATAGATCCATGATTCGTCACCTGTGACGATCTTATAAACGTCTTTTGAAGCACCGCGATCGTATTTTTTCAGCATTTCTTTACACCAATCCACACGAGCCTTTTTTTGAGCGATTGTCAAATTGTGCGGGATCCAACGAGAACAAACCTTTTTTACGGCCAGGTGTTCATACAATATCGAATGTATGCTGGTGGTAGAAATGCATAGGCATGCCTCTATCTGAAGGTATGTTACATGACGGTCTTGCATTATCAGTTCACGTACGGCATCGATGTTTTCTGGCACAACGACTGTTTTTGGACGACCTTCACGGAATTCGTCTTTGAGCGAGCGTTGGCCACGATTGAATTCGTTGTTCAAGTTTTTCACAGTGCTATAGGATGGTGCTTCATAGCCATACAAAGATTTTAGTTCATCGATGCGCTCTTGTCGTGATAATCCACATCGAAAGTTGTGAAAAATGATCGCACGAAAATGTTCACGAGTTAATTCCATTTTTTGGCCGAGATGAATTTTTTAATTCCCTGTAAATAAAACAATTCACGATTAAATGACAAAACGTTCTGAGTGATGTTATGCTAAAAAATGTCAAACTTTCCAATGAAAATGTCAGATTGCACCTGGCAACACTTAGTGTTGCCTAGGCCAGAATTATATATAGCAGCCCTCGTATCTACGTTCGTAGCCTATTCTTCGGAACAAACAGTTAAACCATTTCTCTTTATAATATTAGTCTAGATATATTTTCGAAATGCTCTTAACAAAGCATCTCCTATATCCCTACAAGGTGACTGGCATTTTCCATAACATGTTCCATAAAAATCGCTATAGTCGTGTATCAATTTTCTGCTCATAATCGGTTTTGCGCGAAGAGGCGGACTCTTTGGAATTTTCTTTTTTTTACAGTAAAAAACAAATATCTATGTAATTGTTTCTTTGATATTGAAAAGGATATCAGAACGAATGATGATAAGAAGTCCTAACTAATAGGCCACTTATCGACTCAATCTCATTGTCTAAGCCTGTGGGGAGTAGGAGGGAGAGGATGCTTAAGAGCTGGGAAAGCTAACGAATTCATTTGGTGGAGCAGGGCGGTAAGGAACTGGCACCATTAAGCCATTCTTGGTGCTGGCACACTGGCTACCAGCACCCCGAGTTTAGTATCTAATATTTATACACTTTATAACCTCACTGTCAAGTTGAGAATTGCACTGCATGAATATGTAGTCGAGGGTTAATCACTCTTTTCTAAACAGTCTTAACAAATCAGATCAGAGGTGGCTTAGGGAATGTGTAAATCCATATTCTCATCTAATTGACACCTATCCTTCCTCGATTCTCCTTTGTTGCTATTTGGCTCTTTGTAACCACTGAGCTATTTTCAGCCGAGCTCCCCCTCCAATCTGTGGTTTGCGTCTTGATGTTTTTTCATTAAATGGAAACGGCTGATGGTTTTTTATGAGATGCACTCGGTAGGCTTGACATTCCAATTTTTTATTTAAATTAATTTTCTTTAATCTCTTTTTTAAGGGTCGTCGAACCAAGACTCCAACCCTGGCCTTCAGAGTGGCTGTACGCAATGTTACACAATCGTCGCCCCAAGCCTGAACTTAGTTGGTAAATATTCCTGAAACATTTTCCTTCAACTAAATTTTTATCAAGCTACGATTATTTACTGAATGAGCTCACTTGTCCATTCAAATTTCAAAACCCAAAAAATTATTCCACCCCATAGATTGAAATCTATTATCCGGAGAGTGACAGTTCTTGGCCGGATAAAAGTCTGAGACGTTCCGGTATGCAAATAAGACTGTCGTGGGAATTATTGGATTTTAGTCAGCTCTTACGACAGGCATGCCTTACTGTGGGTAAATTCCTGAACCTCTAACCCGCAGTGGTTATTATTTATATTAGCACAAGCTTCCTATGGACCTTTTGTTAAGTTAAAATAACAATTTAAAATATATTTTTACTCACTTCGACAATGTCCTCGATATGCAACAGACAAAGTTGGATTGTTGCTGCGACATGCGCGTTTCTTCAGTTGACACTCTGTGTTGTAGGTGCGACCATCTGTTCCGCAGACTGGATGTGGGCCATGGAAATTTTCTACCTACGGGAAAAAAGAAATATTAAAATTTAAAAAAATCGAGGAATACAAGAAAGATTTTTAGGGTAAAAAAATATTTATATTGAATTATAAATAGTCAAAAGTTCATCAGTTCCTAGGAGCCTTAGGAAGCATACTTTTAACTAGATGTAAAACAAGTATAATTTGGCTCGTTGAATACATAGACACTCCATGAAGCTAGGCAGATCACAAGACAGCGAACCATGCAGTAAATTCCGTAAACGACGCGGATTATCTCCTCGCTCAACAAAACACCTGTTAAAAATGATCTTCGAAGAGAAAAATGCCAAGAGCAATTGGCGTAAGGAAACCACAACATGCAAAATGGTTCGAAGTACGTACATATGTTTTTTAACTCAGATTCATAGTTAGAGGATGAATTGTTTCTCTAATGTTATGTGCGCGAGAGGCATCATCAAGTATCAGTGCTCTTGTAATTTTTTATAAAATACACCAAATTGTTTGAGCATCTCAGAAGGCGTGTAGGATCTTTCACAGGCACAATGACAATGAACCTATCACTCATATAAACTCTAATCAATTTAAGTAGGAACCCTAGAACCCCTACCTTCTTTTTCTTAGGAAGTTGTCATGAGCTATCGTAGATTCGGTAATCACGGGGGATCCTAGTAGAGGTACTTTTTTCAATAGCCTTTTTTTGACAGGTCACGAGTGAGTCGTGTTAAGGTGTCATATTAATTTTATTCAGTATTGTTTGGTATTTCATCATGGAAAGACTTCGGCTTGAACAACGTTTACAAATTGTTCAACTTTATAATGAAAATTCACGTTCTGTAAAGAATGTGTTTCGCGCGCTTCGCCCAACTTATGGTCAACATAATCGGCTTCCTGCGCATACTATTCGCAACACCATCACCCATATTGAGACCCAGCAATCATTGTTGAATAATATTCGACCGAATAGACCACGTCCATCACGCAATGAAGAAAATTTAACGACCGTAGCTGAGAGTGTACACAAAGACCGTGGAGAGTCGTTTCGGCGCCGTTCGCAGCAACTTGGACTGACGTATGAAACGACTTGGTGCATTTTACGTCCAGATCTTAAATTGAAAGCGTATAAGAAACAGCTTGTGCAAGAACTGAAGTCGCTCAACCTTCCCAAGCCACATCGCTTCGCTCAATGGGCTCTTTAAAAGTTCCAAGAAGATTCGACGATTTCAAGCCAAATTTTGTTCAGCGGTGAGGCTCATTTCTGGCTCAGTGGGTATGTAAATAAGCAAAATTGCCGCATTTAGGACGAAGAGCAACCCGAAAAGATTTAAGAGCTGCTATTTCATCTGAAAAAAAATGGTTTGTCCATATTTCAACAAAAATGATGCCGGTGAGAACGTAACCGTCAATGGCGATGGTTATCGCGCCATGGTAACCGATCATTTGATGCCTGAAATTGAAGCTCGTGAGCTCGGCGACATTTGGTTTCAAGAAGACGTCGCCACTTCCCACACATTGCTCCAATCAATGGATTTATTGAGGAAAGACAGATAATTCCACGTTTTGGGTTTCGACTTTTTCTTGTGGTGTTTGTAAAGTCTAAAGTATATGCGGACAACCCCGCTTTGACTCGGGCCTTGGAGCAAAACATCACGCGTGTCATACACCAATTACCAGTCGAAATGCTCGAACGAGTCATCGAAAATTGGACTCACCGGAAGGGACATCTGAAACATAGCGCCGCAGCCAACATTTTAACGAGATAATCTTCAAAAAATAAAATGCCAAAGAATGTTCTTTCGAATAATAATAAACATTCCCCATTAAATTTAAAATTTCTGCGTTTTTTCTTTAAAAAAGCAGGAACCTCGAAATGGGTCACTCTTTATAATCAAGATTTGAGCTGTCTGCTTTAAACTAACTATTGGCATTTAAAAAAAAATTATATTCTCAATGAAGCTGCATATGTATGTATGTTCCCAAAGGCCTTTTGTGTATAGCCATTCAAGGTTTGATATAAGATAGATTCCAAGTGTGCTGCGTCGAATTCGAGACAGAACTGAACACTTGCAGAGAAAATAGAAAATTGCTTCCTTATTTCGGGCTGTTTAATAGGTCTTTTGATTTTGTCCTGTCATACTTGGGCTAAATCTGTTTGATTATCTTACAGTTCTAATTTACATCCATTCAGTGTTATTTGTTCAAATTGTAATTGAAAATTTCTCTTAATCGTTCCCAACGGTCATGGTAATTTCTGCGCTTCAGATCCGTCCCAAAATGCTCCCAACTTTGCCAACTCGTAAGATTTCTTCGTTGCTGAAAATGTTCCTTAAGGTGGGAACAAGCTTAAAACCTACAACTGTTGAGTTGATGAGGTTTGTATTCACCATTGGTGACGATAAGGCACCCATGACACCTGTCTATCAGAGTATATGGTTGACTTCTGTATTATCCAAGTACTTCCGCTTGGCAGATGCTAACTGTATTCGGTATAGTCAAAGAGAGGAAAATTTTAAGTCTTTTCCACCACCTTCCTGCAGTCCATCTTGGATCTGTCGGCGTAGATTGGGATGATACCCTACTTTCCTTTCTGTAGTGTATCTTTATCTAGAAACAGCTTCTGAAATCTAACCTTAGGGCCTTATGTATCTCCTATAGGTGTTGCCAGCTTTCACAAGTATAAATAAGAAAAGTTTAAACGACTACTAAAAAATGGGAAAACCCCATATTGAAACCTTTTCCGGCTTGACGCATGTACTTATATCCGCAACCAGCGGCCATCTGCTCCTTATTGGCCTTTCAAATGCATCAGAAATGGCCTCTTAAATTATAGGTGCACCACGCAATATCTTGTCCAACAAATTCTAGACACAACAATGCATTTATGCCACTATTACTCTGGCGGCCACAGTAGCTGAGTGGTTAGCAGTGTGTGCTAATATGCATGGAGCCATGGACTCGAATCCGTATCCAAAACCAAGTCACCGGATGAATTAATAACCCCTTTGAATACTCTTTGTGGCGGTTCGCTAACCCCGCTTAGGAGCAGACTATATCAGTCTATGCCATCAGATCACCTAACGCGAGGTTCCTGGAAACGACCTGTTTTGACGTATTCGGACCAAATGGAAAGGGATGTTAAATGAGTTAGTTTAAGGAGACATGCAACTCTCATGGCAGTTGGTACTACGCACCGGAGTAGACTCGGCCAAGGGCTGTCACGCTTTCAGCGACCTAATCCCGTTTAGGCCAGCAGGTAATATTAGAACCATCCTCAATCAGACTCAGCTGTTTGCATAGTCGAATTAGCTCATTATCTGAAGCTTTCGTTAACAATCACTAATTTACTAGCTCCAAAGAGTCATGTACGATGAGTTTTCCGTTGTTAAACTTAAGTATTTCCTTCCTCATACTAACAATTTTACTACACCTAAATGTGTTACAATCAGAACATCCGCATGCATTAGGAAATCGCACAAAAATGCTAAAAGCACAATAACGTTTGGCTACAAAAGAAGAAGAGATATAAAATCCAACTCACCGCTACTTCAAATTGGTGATTCGGGAAGCCATAAATATTGAAATCATCATAAATTCCCTCCAAAAGTGTCGAGTCATCGGAATTAAGAGATGATTTGCTAACGTCAGCAGAAACACCTTCACCGCCAAAAAACGCCATAGACGACGACGATGTGCCGATTTTGTGCTTCTTTGTTGCACCTCCTATCGACGAGGTGGATGAGGAGGAGGAGGAGGAGGAGGAAGCGGAGGATGATGATTTAGCAATATGACTTCCGTGATTTAATAAATGACGATCGTCAGACGACGGCGACATGGAATTTACGGGAGTGGTAGCATCTGTTGTCTGCCAATCCATTGTTGTTGTCGGTACAACAATTGTGGTTGTTGTTAGTGATGCTTCCAACGTGGATGTTGCCGACGATGTGCGCGTGCGCAAATTGTTGTTGTTGCTGTTGTTGTCGCTGTTGTTGCCATTGTGATCCTTTAGCTTCTTGTGCTTCTTATGTACGCGTTGATTGTGTTGTTGGCCATTTGTTTGCTGATGTTGTTGTTGTTGTTGTTGTTGATGGTGCTGTTGCTGTTTCTGATGTTTGCGTTTACGTTGCTGATGGTGATGACGTTCACGTTGTCTACCACCGTTGTCCAAATTGTTTTTGCCTTTACCTCTGTTGTTGTTGTTGTTGTTGTTGTTGTTGCTGCTGCTGCTGGGACCATTAACATTTAGTGTATCGCCTGCTGGCCGTAATACCTCTTCATGATTTCTTGTTGCTGTTGTATCGAGACGTCTGCTATTTGATGTCTGGCTTGGTGATGATGACGCTGGAACTGGTGCTGATGCTGGTGCTGGTGCTTGTGCTGCCGCTTGAAAACGTCTTATTATAGCGAAATTATTGTTGTTGCTATTCTCCTGCTGGCGCTTGATGAGCTCCATTTCATTTTCATGTTGTCGTCGCTTCTTGTGATTTGAATTTTTATTTGTCTTATGTCTAGACGGTAAATTCAAGCCTCTTCGTGACTCCAGCGGTGATTGTGTTCTTGTTGCTGAATCATCGCTACTCCGCCGATGATTACCCGTCGATGCATCACCAACGCCACTGTCATCCAACCAATCATCAATATCATCATCATCATCATTGTCTTCTTCGTGTGCCACATCGTCATCATTGTCAGCGTTAAAGGTTCTGTCCTCCTCATCCGCATCGTCTATGCTTTCATCATCGTCATCATTATCGTCGTCATTGTTGTCATGGTCTCCATTGTGGAATTCATCATCATCGAAATTGTCTCGTTTGAAATTGTTGTTCTTGTGATGTTTTCTGCTATGCGTTCTTACATTACTAAAAATCTGTAAACGTCGTTGGACGGGTTTCTCTGTGTCATGTTCGATATTGGCCGTTATTAAAAGTCTTCCCGGTTTCTCTACACGTCTAATATTCATTAACTGAGGCTTCTGTTGGCTTTGTTGTTGCTGTTGCTGCTGCTGTTGACTTTGCATAATATTTATCATTTTATTTCTTTGGTTTTGGTTTTGATTTTGTTGTATTTGCTTTTGGTGTTCAACACCTAAATTAATATTTGTAATTTCGCTACTTAAACTACGTATGTCACGTGGCGACTTGCCCTCAACAAAAAGGGTGTCTTCCACATCTTTTCTATCACCCGCGATCCCCATGCGATCCCCACCTCCAACTCCACCGACACCAAATCCGCTGCTAAAGAACTCACTGCCCAACACAATATGCCGATTCATTCGCAATTGTTCGCTGTGTGGTTCGTGTCCACGATACATCTTCGGCTGTGCTCGTTGCTTGTGTCGCTTAGCCGCTCCGCCACATTCTGGCGCACAGACACACTTTGGACGGCCCTTGCGCTTGACACACTTTTTATTCCAGCCGCATTGCATGCTCTTGCAGCTTACTAGTTTGGAAAATAGAAGAAAAAAGAGAAGAAGAAGAGATTAAATGATCAAAAAAGTCCACCTAAAGACGAGTTTAATCTTTTAACATTTTTTAAGTATTCCATTTACTTACAAGCACAAGGTGAGCAGGTCATGCCATCGCCGACAGTTGTTGAGAAAAAGAATTCCACATCCGTAACATCTCTGTCTGTGTAGAAAAGCTCCGGATAACGACAACACTCGGTTTTTGTGCTGTTCCGCAAATAAATCTCACTGCACTTGCCATTGCTTTGTGAGGAACGCCAGCAGGCGCCGGCTGAAAATTAGAATGAAAGTAATAGTTAATATAATGAATCTAATAAGACACGCTTCTTTTTCTGCGAAATCTCAAGAGCAGGAATGGGAAGAAAAGGATGAAAGTATCTCATTACAACACCTTTTCAGTTGAGCATTGGCTACAAAGAGTTTGTGGGAGCTACTATGACCTCGTTCAAGTAGGTGGTACCTTTCGACCTGTACAGCAATCCCTAATTTGAGTGAGTGGGAGTAGTGTGCACTGCAGACGGCCATGGGTTTAAATCCCGACAAGAAAAACTTCTTAAAAATTGTGTAAAATATATTAACTTAATGCGTTCGTCACCAAGAACTGAATAAGAAAGCAAGACGCCGATATGCGTGAGTATGAAGAGCTTGAGAAGCTGGCCGACAAGGGTAATGCTCGAAAAGTCTATGAAAATATACGACGGCTTACAGAAGGTTTCAAGACCTGAGCAGACTCTTGTAGGACACAAAGAGGTGATCTAGTGACGGATGCCCAGAGTAAACTGAATTTATGGAGGGAACATTTCCCCAGCCTTCTGAATAGCAGTGAAAATGGAGTATCCGGAGATGGTGAACCCGAAATCCCAATCGGTAACGATGGAAACGACCTTCCATTACCTCACCATGAAGAAGTTCGAATAGCAATCGCCCTCTTAAAGAACAACAAATCGGCTGGAGCTGACGGCTTACCGGCAGAGCTATTCAAAGATGGCGGTGAAGAGCTGACAAGGTGCATGCATCAGCTACTTTGCAGAATTTGGTCGGACGAAAGCATGCCCGACGACTGGAACCTAAGTGTGCTCTGCCCAATCCATAAAAAAGGGTACCCCACAGTCTGCGTCAATTACCGTGGAATAAGCCTCCTTAATATCGAGTCGTAGAGAACTTCGTCTATCGTCCATAACTCTGTATCGATTTTTTCTCCCATCGATTTTTTTAATATGCCCAATAGATATTTTATGGAGATTGTGGCGTCCAGTTTAGAGTTTCTATCCCTTTGTTGTTTTGAAGCCAGTTGGATGTTATCCCAGCCGTATGGTTCGGATTGTTGTCTTATTGTAAGGCAATATCAGTACCATTAACTCCCAACATTTCTATAGTTACCAATAAATTATTTTCAAAAATCCCTATATAGGACTCTGTTCTCATTCTTCCTTAAATTTTCGCCAGCCTATCAGCACCGTTGGAAGTCATGCTGGGGTTGCACCCATGATTGAACTCCTTCCAAACTTCACAGTTCAGCTGATATGATGTGATTGCAATTTCGAGCCTTTATTTCTTCAAATCCACTCTCTACTGTCCGATCTAAAATGATTTATTTTTGTCCCATCCGACCATTTGGGGTTTTTTAAAGCCAGTATATCGTAGAAAATTTTTGACTGTCTCTGCTGAAACTATGATATTACCGTCCTTTTTTGAACTATGGCTCATTTTCCTCGCGCTTCTTACTTTCCCGCTTCTTATCTTGCTGACAATGACTCGCTCCTGGACTGGAGCGGCCTGTCAGTCGATATTTTCAGTCTAGCCGAAGTTTCTCTGTAGGTTTTACAATTGGAGTCTAATTTCATATATATAACGGTATATGAAACTTTAGACAATAGAAATTCAAAGCCAATTTGTTCCTGCGTTTTCAGCAGTAGGAAGAGAATGACATGATCGCTTTTGGGAGTTACTGCGAATCAAGAGACCGCGACTACGCAGAGAAAGACGTTCACTCCGTTGGAAAGCCCTGGTTGAGAAGGACCTGGCTGTACTTGGTATTTCCAATTGACGTTGAACAGCGAAAAAGAAGGAAGAAATGTCGTACTGTTATTAATTCGGTTATAATCGAGAAAACGGTGTATACGTCAGTAAAGAAGAAGAAACTCGTGTATGGAGCATATCCTTACAGCAACTGTGATGGGTTTGAGTTTAATTCTTGTTCTTGTCCGCAAATATATTTCCATATCTGGCTTGAAAGACTATTGCTAAAATGGAGTCGGTGTGAAGTAGCTCCTCTGCAAGTTGGGACGTGACCCGCCGAGAGGTAATGCTAATCCAGTATAGCCAAGTGAAAGAATATTATTTCAACAATGTCGTATACATACATACGAGTACATAAAACGGAATGCCAAACTGCCTTCTTGACTTCAACATCGGTTATACATTTTTTACCCCTTAGCTTTTTTTTCATTTTTGGTAATAATTACTCGGAGCCAGGTCTGACTATAGGGTTGCGTGGTTAAAAATTCCGAACCACACCTTATGTAGAGCAGCCAACACAACGCGGCTGTTGCTTTTGCGGAGGCGTGAGTATTCTCGGCACCCCCCTGCGCTAACCGTACTCATGCCAAGATGATCGTATATAATTTTTAAAGTGGTTAGCATTGCGCACTGAAGACTAGAGTTCGAGTCCTGGTTCGACCAAATTATAGAAAATTAGATTTTTCTAATTGCGGTCACTCCTCGGCAGGGAAGGTTTAGCCCTCCGAGTGTATTTCTGATATGTACTTGTACTTGTATGAAATGTCGGTTCGAACATATAGATGTCTCGCAAACGTAAATATTTATCGATTGTCATAAAACTTTGACCTTGTGAAGTGTCAACCTTGACTGTCGAACCACCATAGTTTTGCGCGAATCGAGCGTCATTATCGTTTACTCTCAGTGCAGTCAACATGTCGAGTTTCGTGCCGAATAAAGAGCAAACGCGGACAGTGTTAATTTTCTGTTTTCATTTGAAGAAAACAGCTGCGGAATCGCACCGAATGCTTGTTGAAGCCTTTGGCGAACAAGTACCAACTGTGAAAACGTGTGAACGGTGGTTTCAACGCTTCAAAAGTGGTGATTTTGACGTCGACGACAAAGAGCACGGAAAACCACCAAAAAGGTTCGAAGACGCCGAACTGCAAGCATTATTGGATGAAGACGATGCTCAAACGCAAAAACAACTCGCAGAGCAGTTGGAAGTAAGTCAACAAGCAGTTTCAAATCGCTTGCGAGAGATGGGAAAGATTCAGAAGGTCGGTAGATGGGTGCCACATGAGTTGAACGAGAGGCAGATGGAGAGGCGCAAAAACACATGCGAAATTTTGCTTTCACGATACAAAAGGAAGTCGTTTTTGCATCGTATCGTTACTGGCGATGAAAAATGGATCTTTTTTGTTAATCCTAAACGTAAAAAATCATACGTTGATCCTGGACAACCGGCCACATCGACTGCTCGACCGAATCGCTTTGGCAAGAAGACGATGCTCTGTGTTTGGTGGGATCAGAGCGGTGTCATCTACTATGAGCTCTTGAAACCCGGCGAAACGGTGAATACGGCAAGCTACCAACAACAATTGATCAATTTGAACCGTGCGCTTCAGAGAAAACGACCGGAATATCAAAAAAGACAACACAAGGTCATTTTTCTCTATGACAACGCTCCATCACATACGGCAAGAGCGGTTCGCGACACGTTGGAAACACTCAATTGGGAAGTGCTTCCGCATGCGGCTTACTCACCAGACCTGGCCCCATCCGATTACCACCTATTCGCTTCGATGGGACACGCACTCGCTGAGCAGCGCTTCGATTCTTACGAAAGTGTGAAAAAATGGCTCGATGAATGGTTCGCCGCAAAAGACGATGAGTTCTACTGGCGTGGAATCCACAAATTGCCCGAGAGATGGGAAAAATGTGTAGCTAGCGACGGCAAATACTTTGAATAAATGATTTTTTCTTTTTCCACAAAATTTAACGTGTTTTTTGATTTAAAAAAAACGACATTTCATACAAGTACACCGGTATGTAGTTCAGCGAATGAAGAGACAGCGGCCACGCTGACTAGGTCATATCGTCCGAATGGATGAAAGCACTCCAGCTTTCAAAGTATTCGATGCTATTATCCGTCGTTGGAAGCAGAGGAAGAGGAAGACCTCCACTCCATTGGAAAGATCAGGTGGACCGAGTTTCACTTGGAATTACCAACTGGCGACAAACAGCGAAAAGAATGTACGAAGGTCGCGCCAATATTAATTCGGCTATAATCTTGTTAGCCAATGGAGAAGTTCACATATGAGAATCCCTCAAAAGAACATCTAAGAGCGTGAAAATTTGGTATTCTAAAAAACGTATAAGGAAATAAATATTTATTATATTTCATGTTTTTATATATATTTTTTTTTTGTTTTGTTTTTGTTTGCTTTAGCTATTCGACCTTTACCGTCTGATCCGAAGAAATTAAAGCAATAAGTGTGTAAATAAATGAGTGAAAAGGAAAACATATAAAAAATATAGAAATAATATGAGAAATAAACTAATTTGCGTAAAATAATAAACAAATTACTTATAAAATTTGCCGACCGACGCAGTGGCCAAAGCGTTTACGAGTGCGTAGCGTAAACAAGCGTGAAGGCGCGGTTATTAATTCCCACGCACGGCTGCCAATTCATCATCGCGTAGAAATTCATAGAAAATCCAAATAGCCGGCGCCTACTCGCACACATAGGCAATAGATACATTTATACATATAAACAAACACATATTTATATGCTAATTTATTAACACGATTCAGGATCATTTCTAATGCGTTGGCCGTAAGTGGAATTTATTTATGCTTAGCATTCGCAGCGCACAGACCCTCTGTTTGTACGCATTTAAATTGCCTGCTTGGCTATTTCTATTCTTGTCCATTTCTTTGGGTTAGTCTATTTTTATCGGGTTTAATACAATGAAGAATGGATTAGCTATTTACAGCTGTGAAATTTCGCAGAATTCGCTAAATTGTTATTGGGATAAACAGATTGTGTTTGATGCGCCGTTTTTTCGATTAAGGGAAGCAGATTGATTGAGGAAATAAGACAATAAGTTCACTCTAATGCACAAGTAAATATATAAAATCATTTTAAAAGAGTCCAAGTCGCTAAGAAACGTGATATGGTAGGGTTCATGGAAAGATGAAAAATAACTAAAATTCTTAGAATGATAAAATATCTATAGACTGCTGAGCCTACCTAAAACTAATATCACACCAAAACTCCATTTTTTAATTTTATTACTTTTCTCAGAATTCCGCAAGAGCTTGTTTTGTAAAAAGTTTCATCTTAAATGGTTATTCAAATGTTATGACCGATACCTTTTAAGATTCAGTAAAACTATCACGGCTTGCAGGGACATTTCTTTACTTTATTTTAAGCCACAAAAGCGATAGGTGAGTTGAAGTGAGTAGCGAATTTCACTCATCCCACTATGATCCACTTTAGTACCTTCCAAGCAGAACTAATTGTAATAAGAGAAGACGCTTTGTGAATGCTTCCCTTTCAATAATATGCCATTCCATAATGATATACATACTTTGACAGTTAAGTTGTCTTTAAGTCTGTAATATGAAATGCTATACAACTCGACTATTGGAGTTGTGCGCTGAGCTTGTGACCCGTCACATAGAAATCAGCTCCAATGAACAAGATAACTACGCCCCGGATGAGATACTCTACTTATGATGACGTCTACTGCAAACGTATTAAGCACTATGATGAACTATGATTTTAGGGCAAGCCATAATTGAGAGGGTGTCGCTGCACACCCGGTTGATGACCTTATAAGACTAAAGACTGATATTACTGCCTTCTCTAGATCGAAAAACTCACAACCAGATCGATCATGCTGTGATAGATGGTCGAAATGTCTTCAGTATTCTGGACGTGCGTACGCTCCAAGGAGTTAAAATCGACTCGGATAACTATTTAACAGCAACAAAACATGCACTCGCCTCTGTGCATTTAAATTGCCTGCACAGAGCAGCAAAGAACGAACGTCAACAAATACAAGAACGGTTCGACATCGAAATGCTAGCCGACAGAAGCGGTGAGCTACACAAGGTTTCAAGACCGGAGCAAACATTTGTAGGACCCAGAGAGGTGATCCCGTAACTGATGCCCAGACTGTACTGAATTTATGGAGAGAACACTTCTCCAGTCTGCTTAATGGCAGTGAAAATTAAACATCATCGATGACGATGGAACAGATGTTGCATATATATATATAAAATTGGCGCTTTGTAACCGCTGAAGCGATTTTTCGGCCGAGCTCCTCCTCCAATTTGTGGTTTTTTGCATCTTGATGTTTTTCCAACAAATGGAGGGACCTACAGTTTATACTAAGCCGCCTCCGAACGGCTGATGGTTTTTTTTACGAGGAGCCTTTATGTCCATGTCCGAAATACACTCGGAGGGGTGAACATTCCCTGCCGAGGGGCGACCGCAATTAGAAAAATTTAACTTAATTTTTTTATTTTAATTTAATTTTCCATAACTTTTGGATGTTGCTGGCACTGGGATATGAACCCGAGCCTTCCGAATGTCACTACGCAACGCTAACCACTCGGCTATCGCGGCCGCCAAGATGTTGCATAGCCCGACTATAAATATGTTCGAATAACAATTGCCCACTTAAAAAACAACAAAGTGGCAGGAGCCGATGGATTGCCGGTCGAGCTATTCGTAGGCGCATGAAGCATGACCATCGATTGGAACCTAAGTGTATTCTGCCCAATTCATAAGAATGGGGACCTCGCAGTCTGTAGCAATTACCGTGGGGTAAGCCTTCTCCATATCCCCAATAAGGTCCTATCGAAAGTGTGAAAGGCTAAATCCCACCGTCAACAAACTGATTGGGCCATATCAGTGTGACTTTAGGTCTAAAAAATCTACAATTGACCAAATACTCACCATGCGCCAAATCTTGGAAAATACCTGCCTAAAGGACCTACATACCATCTCTTCGTTAATTTTAAAGCAGCAGTCGACAGCATGACAAGGAGCCACTACGTCTGAATATGGTCTGGTATTCCCGCAAAACGGCAGTAAAGCGAGGTTAAGCAACAATAAAAGCTCCATGACGATTGGAAAGGACGTCTTTGGACAGATCGATACCAAATGATGTTTTAGATAAGGTGATTCCATATCCTCATCGATTTCGCTCCTCATTTCGGTTGCCATTCGGAACTATATTCCGCTTACAAGCAAACAGTTGCATAAATAATTTTGGCAACCGATAAAAGCAACCGACAAAGAAGGAAGTAAGACAAACCTAACTCCCAGGTTACTTACTTAATACTTAATTTCGTCTCTCTTGGAACCAGTATTAACACCAACAACAATGTCAGCCTGGAAATCCAACGCAGAATCACTCTTGCCAACAGGTACTACTTTGGTCTAAGTAGACAATTGAAAAGTAAAGTCCTCTCTCGACGAACGAAAACCAAACTCTACAAGTCCCTCATCGTTCCCGTCCTGCTATATGGTGCGGAGGCATGGACGATGACAACATCTCATAGGTAGGTGTTGGAAGTTTTCGAGAGAAAGGTTTTACGTAATTTTTGGTCCTCTGTGCTTTGAGAAATGCAACAAAAGCAGCTGATGGAACAATGAGCTATAAGAGATATACGGTGACATTGATATGGTACAACGATGAAGAGACAGCGGCTACACGGGCTAGATGATGTAGTCCGGATAAATAAGAATACTCCAGCTTTGAAAGTTTTCGATGCAGTACCCGCTGGTGGAAGCAGAGGAAGAGGAAGACCTCCACGCCAAACCACGAGAAGATGAAATGAATGTCGCACTGTTTTTAACTCGGCTATTACTGCGTAAGCGGTGTCTACGTCTAGATGGTTCTATTAAGATTTTTATTGCTTCTACTGTAACTTATAAACGACTGTGCTAAAATGTATGAAAAGAAAGAAAAGTTTTTCTCAAGTTAGTCTAAGCAAAAATCTATCTATCTACGTCCCAGATATCAAGCAAATCCAATTATGAACACGATTTTTCCGATTAAATCGGTCTCTGGTTCACTTCCTGAAAGAAAAATTGTTATCATCATATTGACCATAGCAAAGAGCCACCTATATATACGGGGGATTAACAAAAGTTCGGTCTGTAGGTGTTTTTGCAATTACTTTATTAGTCTTCCTTTCAAATTTTGGAATGATCGACTAAAATGGAGACGAGAAAACGCAAGATAGCTGAGGATAGGCCAGACGAAATTTCACCACCATTGCAAACAGAAATTTCCATGTGCTTCCCTTGGGGTCGGCGTAATTTACAGCCAATACAAATATTCAGTTAATGCCAAATTGCACATGGAACGAATGGACCGTATTTAAAGACTTTTTCTAAGGGGTACCGAAGATTCCAGACCGGTCCGATAGGTACCACGAATTTTAAATGAGGCACAAAAAGAGGGTTGAGTGCATTTTTCCTAAATAAACTCGAAAATGGGATCCAGAAACAGAAGTCCATGGTATGGAGCCCAACAGGAGCAAATCCACCCGAAAAACCTAAGCTACAAAAATCAGCTGCCGATCTAAAATCGTGGCTGCTATTCCACTGGAAAAGGGTCAAACAGTAACTGCAAAACGGTACACCGAAGAGTGCTTACCAAAAGTTTTCAAAGTTTTTTTGGAAAACAGGAAGAAAGAGGATTTGCGGCGCTACTTTTTACATTATGACAACGCGCCATCCCACAATGCTGAAATAACGAGTAATTTTATTGCGATCTCTGGGATCGAAGAAATACGTCCAGCACCATATTCTCCAGTTATAGCATCTGGTGATTTCTGGTTATTTCCAAAAAGTAACAAATAATTAAAAGGAAAGGTCTTTAATAGCAACGCGAAGATAATTAATGCGGTTATTACTGAACTTGATAAGCTTAAAAAGCAAGATTTTGAAGACTGTTTTCAGAAGTGGTTCTATAGGCTTAAAAAATGCATTGAAACCAATGGCGATTAAGTAGAGAAGATAAAAAAGAACAAAGATTACGAATAAATACAAAACGGATTTATTTTTCCTTTTTTTCTGGTCAACTTATCGAACTTTTGTTAATCCCCTCATATATGTTCCAATTGGCCCCTGTCCCACTTCCCATATTAATTTAGGCCTAAAACCACATCTATAGCGATAATTAAAAAATTTTTGAATAGGATAGTCCAGAGCTATTTCCCGGAAGTTTACTTTTACTTAATTCTCTTCCTACGTTGTGCACACTACTATTATTATTCCATCTATTGTTTTTTATAGTATATGTAAGTAATCCAAAATTCACACCTATAATCAGCATTTCGCTAATGTCTCATAAATGTACGATTTGTATGAATTTGTCCGCCTTGACATGATGGCTGAAAATCAGTTAAGACATCAACGTCACTCATTGCTTAAGATGTAAAGAAAAAAATACACGCACCAGAGCATACGCGCTAACATCCCAATTAAATATATATATACACATATATAATATGCATGTATGTACGTATGTATGTACATACTCACATACGCATTCGCACAACATTGATTACTCACCATCAACCGGCGGCGTCGCGTTGAATGCCAATGCCATAAATAATATTGCCGCCAGTGTTGAGAGCATATTAATGCGTCCATTGCTGCTGTTGCTGCTGCTGTTGTTGGCTATGGCTGTAGTTGGCGATGTGTGCCGCAATTGTGCGATTGTTTTTGTCGTTGTCGTTGTTGTTGTTGTTGTTGCTGGTGTTTTAGTTGACAGGCTTGCGACCACCGGCGATAAATCTTGCCAATTGCTGTCATTGCTGCGACGGCTGAAGAAGCTTCGTCTGTTTTGATTACCCACAATGCGCCTACTCATACATATTACTTGTTGTTGTTGTTGTTGCTGCTGTTGTTGTTGTTGCTGCTGTTGATGCTTCTGTTCACGCTGCTGCTTTGCTGGCCGAGTTTGGCTACTGTAAGCACTTGTTTGTTGCTGTTGTCGCCGTCTTTGTCTCCATTGATGAAGCATCGCTTTTTGGCATCGCCTGCTTGACACTTTATCATAATTTCGCTGTTGATGGCTCGTATCATCAAAGTTCGCACCACCACCAGCACCACCACCGCCACAGCTACCAGCAACAATAACATCGTCATCATCTACATTGTCGCTTTGCATTAGCGCCACACGGCCGCTAGGAGTGACGACAGTAGTATTGGCACGCCTGCGGCTCTGGTTGCGTTCGCTTGTATGGCAAGTTGTGTGCGTCAGTAGATTACCGACAAACAAAATAAATAATTTAAATATTAATTTAATTTCACATTTTATTCGATTAGTGTTGATTATTTGATTAATTGCATTATTTAATGTATTTTTGGCATTAATGCAACTCTCCTCCGCCATCGCCAGCTTCACCTCCTGCGCTTGCTCACCCGCCACTGCAGTGCGTTTCAATTGCTGGCACTGGCACTTTGCTCGCTTCGCGTTCGCATTTCTCATGCTTGTGCGGTATCTGCGTTTGTATTTGTAGTTGGATTTGAGAAATGTTAGTGTATGCGTTGTGTTTTTTGTATTCCTAACACTTTTCATAACAGACGCATTTTGGCACATTTTCACTAGTTTGCGGTATTTATGCGGATTTTTCTATGTGAGCGGAGAGAGCGAGTGAGTTCTTTCTTGGTTTTCGGTCGTGTGAAGAAGTCTTAATTTAAAGTTGACTCATAATTATCACTGGAATGAGAGGAGAAATAATTCAATTGTTAGATGTTTTTGAAATTATTAATTTTTTTTTCAGTAAAAATATATTTATAGAAAAGTTTTTTAATATAACCAAAGGAGAACATGGATATTATCTCTATAAGCTAGGTAATGTGGAATCAGCATTGTTTTGAGCATGCACAGAGGATGACGAAACAATGGCTAACTAGTTCGGCGAGTGTCCGGCCTTCAGCCGATGGAGACGTCACATCTTTCACGATGCTCCCGACTCCAAACCGACGGTGGTGCGTACGCATGGTTGAAAGAAATTAAAACAATTTATAAAACCGAGTGAACTTTTCGTAAACGCTTAGTTGGGATCTCCCGTTCGGGAGATTTTCCACTCGAAGGTAAGTCACGTTCAGGTCGGCCAAGTGAAGTTGATAAAGACGATATCAAGGCTTTACGCGAATCGGATTGTCATGTATCATATACGACGTCTTAGACTGGTAAAAAACTTGATATTTGGGTACCACATGAATTGAAAGAAATTCATTTAATAAGCCGCTTCAACGCTTGTGATATGCATCTTAAACCCAATGAATATGATCCGTTTTTGAAGCAAATCATAACTGGAGATGAAAAATGGTTTGCTTACAATAACGTCAATGGAAAACGATCATGGGCTAAGGATGATGAAGCGGCACAAACCACTTTAAAGACTAATATTCAGCTGCTTCCAAGGAACCAAGCGATTAATTCGGGTGTCTACTGTAAACAACTGGATAAATTGAATACATCCATCAACGGTCAATCGTAAAGATGTCATATTCCACCAGGACAATGTTAGACCGCACACATCTTTGGCCACTCGCCAAAAACTGAGAGAGCTTGGCTGGGAACTGTTGATGCGTCCAACATATAGCCTTGACCTTGTATCGTCAGACTACCATTTGTTTCGATCTTTGCAGAACTCATTAAATGGTAAAACTTTCGAAAACGACGAGGCTATAAAATCGCACTTGGTTTAGTTTGTTTTTTGCATTTAAAGGCCAGAAGTTCTATGAGCGTGGAATAATGACGTTGCCGGAAAAATGTCGAAAGATCATGGAAATTACATAATTGATTAAAGTTCATTATAAAATTAAAAAAAATGTATTTACTTTCTTTTAAAAAATCGTTAGTTTCTGTTGGGGACACCTAATATTTAGAGTCATCTAAATTAAAATTAAATAAAAATAAATTAAATTAAAAATAAATTAAATTAACACTAAAAAATAAACTAAATTAAATAAAAGCTAAAAAAATATATAAAATAACAATTCACATAAAATATAATAAAAGAAAGTAAATTTAGATTAAAGATCAAATGATAAAAAAAAAAAAATTAAATACAATAAAAAACAATAAAAATGCAAACAAAGTAAAATAAAGTTAAAATATATACAATACAAAAGAATTAAATAAGAGTAGAAAAATTAATTAATTAAATTAATTAGTAATATAAAATAAAATATAGTAAAGAAAAATAAAATAAAATAAATAAATAAAATAATAATAAATAAATTGGGGTAGAATAAAAAGAAAAAAATAAAAATAAAATAAAACTAAAAACAAAATTAAATGAAAAATCGAATAGAATAAAATAAAATATAAAAACAAAAGAAAATAAATTACAGTAAAATATATAATTAAAAATTGGATTAAAGAAAATTAAAGAAGCTAAACTAAAATCAAATAAAATTATAAAATAAGAAATTAAATAAAAAAAAATACAATAAAAAATGGAATAAAATAAAATAAAAAATTATAATGTAAAATAGATTGGAGTAAATTAAATGGAATAAAATAAATTAAACAAAAAAAAAAAGAAATAAATAAAAATAGAATTAAATTAAAGTAAATAAATTAAAATATATTATTTTTAATATAGTGCCGATAGTTTGTGATATTAAAAAAAAACTCTTTGGCTTTGCAAAGTGCCATGGCCAGTGAAAGAGACTCGAAAGCAGCAAAAGTTAAAAGACAAAAAATATCTAGAAATTCTAAAGTCTGAATCATAACAAGAATGGAGCTGTTTAGGCGTACATATATTCGTATGAGCATATAGGTATATGTATGTATGTATGTGTCTATGCAATGGCATGCATGCGCTTAAAACAGCAGTCAAGCTAAAAATAGCAACAACGTGCGGCAAAAGTGCCCTCATTGGCGGCCAGCAGCATTTTTGGAATGCCATAAACCAAGCGTACGCTATGCAAGCAAAATGAGGAGGCGAATAGTCATCAGACAGCGGATAAACGGACACACGGACATACTTAAGACCATCGGTCTGCCAGTCGACCGAACGTTCCAATAACTCGGAGAGAGAGAGAGAGGGGTCAGGCCAGCAAGGCGCGTAGGAAGGGAGGTGATACAGGTAAATGCAGACGCATGTGGGCTGATTGCAACACAAATGAAACAAATGAACATGCATACAAACGTACAAACGACTAGTGAACCAGCCAGCCAGTCAGTCAAGTAGCACACCAACCAACCAACCAAGCAATGTTTGTCTGTTCAACTGGATGGCCTACGAATGACCATTGGCGCGTGCTCAAATGCGTTGGTGTTTGTTGACCATATGCGTACCTTCATAAGCATATTTAGTATAGTTGTTTGTGTGTGTCAACGCCTGGGCAATACCAGGCTAACGTGTTGCTGGCTCCGTATTAATGCAATAATTTTCGGTATATACCAAGAAAGCTGCTTAGCCAGCACGTTATCGACGTCCGAAGTCCGTCGTCCGACATCGTCGTCGTCTTATTGCAACTTATGGACGATCAAAACCTACCGTCCGTCCGTGAATCTCTCCCTACGTCTGACCGCTGCTCTCCAGCCACTAAAGTAAGTCGTTAATTGTTTACGAGGAAATGTAAAAGTGTGCATTTCAGCTTTTTTATCAGAATCGAATGCGAATGGCGCGATGCCTGTTCACTGCTAGGTCGTCTGAGTGACGAGCTGACTAGCTGGTTCGCTGGTTGCAGACGACGGTGCAATGGTCAGAGAACTTAGCGCAGCTGCCGTCGCTCGTCTCTGCGGTCATTCAGTCAAAACAAGTCGTGTCCAGCCAAGCAACCGGCCGGCCTTTAGACCGGTTGGCCGTTCACTACTCAATCGCAAAATTTCTTGCGTTGGCGCGAAAAATGTAAAGTAAATGCAACAGCAAAAGTAAATACAAAACGCACACACACACACACACATAATCACTGTCTACCGCAAGTGGGTATGTGCGTTTTCTGCATTTGATGATGACGTCGTTGATGAGGGTTATTTTTGTCACAACCATTTGAGCTTTGGCTATTTCTGCTCGTATTGTTGTTGCTTAGTGCATGAGTGCGTGTCGCTCGGCTGTTTGCATGCATCATGCACGCACGCCCTTGGCAGGTCTTTATTACTGCATTTAGTCGTAGTTGCGGGCTCACGCAGACTTGGGATTTCTAGTACTTTCTGTCTTACATACATACTTGTATGTGTGTATTTACTTCCAGCGCCTTTTCGAGCGGAGACTTCTTGGCTTTAGCTTTTTTACTAAGCCATCAAAGTTGGCTTGAACACGTGTTGGTACAGAGATACATACATACATACATACGTACAAAAATTTACTAAATAATGTGAAATATTCAATAGGTTCAATTTTTATCTCTAAAAAAGTCAGTTTAATTAATTTGTTGAGCAATGCCAAATACACAATTATTATACTGCAAGCTAAAAGTGACGTTTTTCCCAATTTAGATGATATGAAAAAATGCGGATCCACCATAATAATAATTTCTCAAACTTTCATTGCATCGGCAGGTAATGGACTTTTTGAAAATTCTGTTGTGAATGAATTTATGGCCGCAGTAGCCTACTGGTTTTTACTCACGGCGCCGCGAGGTCTGCTTTCTCCAGACTTGATAAAGAAGCGAAGCGAATAGGTCTGGTAGTGAAAGAGGGCTAGACGAAATATCTTCTCGCGACTCGGCTCTCACGTCACTGTTGACAATCATAACTTCGAGGTCGCAGATAATTTCGTCTATCCAGAGACCAGTATTAACACCAATAATAGCGTCAGCCTTGAATTCCAACGCAGAATCAGTCTTGGCAACAGGTGCTACTTTGGACTGAGCAGGCAATTGAAAAGTAAAGTCCTCTCTCGGCGAACGAAAACCAAACTCTACAGGTCGCTCATCATACCCGTCCTATTATATGGCGCAGAAGCGTGAACGATGTCAACATCTGATGAGTCGGCTATAGCAGTCTTCGAGAGGAAAGTTTTGCGAACGATATATGGTTCTTCGCGCATTGGCAGCGACGAATACCGCAGACGATGGAACGATGAGCTGTACGAGCTAAACGCAATGATATTGACATACGAGTAGTTCAGCGAATGAAGGGACAGCGGCTACGCTGGCTAGGTCATGTCGTCCGAATGGATGAAAGCACTCCAGCTTTGAAAGTATTCGATGCAGTACCCGCTGGTGGAAGCAGAGGAAGAGGAAGACCTCCACTTCGTTGGTAGGATCAGGTGGAGAGTGACCTGACTTCACTTGGTTTTTAAAACCGGCGTCAGACAGCGAAAAGAAGAGAAGAATGGCGCCCTTATATTGATTCGGCTAGCCCCGATAATCCCTTGGTTATTAATTTTTCTTTTGTTGTATTTATTAAAGTTAATAAGATTTGAGTCTATGTAGACCTCGGTTTCATATATGATCAAAGTATTATTCATGATCAACGGACATTTACTGTTCGCAAACGATGAATATTTTTCAAAACTTATAGACGAAATTTCAGATAATATAATTATCTACAAAACCAGTTGGCAATTTTTTATTGGGCGTAGAAAAACAAATCCATTATTTTTGCATAAAATTTAATGCTTTAAATGGATATCTTTTTACTACGCCTAATATTTTGTATTATTATTTTTTTACGTTGCCCTAGTTTATTTAATTTAATCTTTTTCATATCATTTCATTTTACTTTCTTTTATTTCATATAGTTTTATTTTATTTAGTTTTATTTATTTTACTCCATATTATTTTATATATTTTTTATATAATTTAGTTCTGCTTAATTTAATTTTTATATATTATTTTGTTTTACTGTATTTTAATTTATATTATTGATTTTATTTATTATTAAAATTATTTTGTTTATAATTTAACTTTATTTCATTATGTATTTATTATGTTTTATTATATTTATTTTCTTTAAATTTATTTTATCATTCATTTATTTTGCTTTCTTTTATGATATTTTAATATTATTTTATTTGAGTTTATCTTATTTTTTAATGGCTGCTTGTATAGCCCGTTTAGGGAACAGGCTCAGCAATAAAAGCAAGAATGATGTCAGTTCTCTCTGTCAGTGCTCGCGCCAATTAAGAAATTTAGGTTCAGATAGAAGACATTGACGGATTAACTACTCCAGAAAGGGTTGTGTGGTAATATAAACTTTCTCGGAATATAATTAAGCGGGTATGGATGGAAGTTATGCTTGGAAAATATGACAACAGGACCATTAAGTTCCTAAGTAAACTCCCTGATAGATGTATAAAGGAAAGCTATGTATCTACTCTCTGTACTACCGCCGACATCAATCCTCCTAAATAATTCCTCTTAAGGGGGGAGACTCATGTAAATGCCTCGAAATCGGTCATTTTTTAATATTTTTTTTTACAGTGATAAAATAATTTAATTGTTTAGAACTTTTAACACAACTTTATTTAACATTTTAAGATTACAAAAAAAATTTTTTTTTTTTTTTTTTAATTCAAAATGGTGGCTCAGCATGATGTCTTGTAGGCTGCCTCTAACGCGAGGTCCGAAACTGCTCCATTTGTCACTCATCAACCGTTGATCTGAAACACCAAAAAAAAAATTTTTTTTTTTTAAGACATATAAACGGAAAGGATAAACCTATAAAATTAAAAAGAAAAGAATAAAATCCAATATAAAATCAGCCTTAAAAGAAAGTTACGATTTTGAGCTATTTTTTTGACCCTTTTGACCCCAAAAAAATAAATAATCAATCAAAAATACCTGAAGTTTTAGGTTTATCCTTCCGGTAGTAATGTAGAGAAAAGCCTCATCAAATTTCAAACAAATCGGTCAATAATTTTTTGAGCTACAACACGAGCAGTTTTTCAAAAAGTAGTTTCGAGATAATCGCGTTTAAAGTTTCAGTACACAGTACAGTTCAGTACGGCCCGCTCCACTGTATTAGCTATAACTTTGTAAATATTCGAGATTTTTTTTTTCCGGCTCGTCAGTACACGCTCAACATAGTATACTTTCAGAATATTGAAAAAAAAAAAAATCGATTTTTTGAAAATTTTACATGAGTCTCCCCCCTTAAAAACATTGAAGCACTTATTAAATTTTCATGCCAAGCGAATAGTGGATATGAGTCTACTTTAGGCAGCGCAGAATGCCGAAAGAAAAAAGATAGATCAATAGACACAGCACTAATTTGGTAGTGAGTAAAATAGAATCGGAATCCAATAAGGTAGGAATCTTTCTAGACTTATCCGAAGAGTTAACAATCGATAGAAATGAATTATATCCTTCGATCCTGGCTAAATGCCTTACTAAATTGCAGAAAAATTTATATCCAATGGAGGGAAGACGTGAAAATGCGAGGCGTACATAGGACACATTACAAGAAAAGATACTATCACCTCTTCTTTCGTAGTCAATGGATTCCTGAAGAAACTAGAGGGAAAGGTTCACATGCTCCTATGCTTACGGCTTATGCAGATGACAATTCGATTATCATAAGTGGGAAATGCTTGACAATCATTAGCACCCTGGCGAAAAAGGCACATACTTGGAACAATAAATAATAGGGCGAACTTAACGGGGCTCATAACAGCTCTTGTTCTATTTACGAGGAAAAACAAAGTATCGGCTTTGAGCAAACCAAAGCTAGGAGACACTACTTTACATTCGAAACTAAGCATTCAGTACCTGGGAATTGTGTTTGATAGCAAATTGTCGTGGAGGATGATGTTAAATAAGGCATCAAAGGATATTGGGCTCCACTTGGTGCCTGCCAATCTCCCTCTCACACTTAATCTTCGTTGCGATTGTGAAACCAATATTTTTGTACGGAATTTTAGTATGGTGGATAGAAGAAAAAACAACGTATCCAGAAAGGTTTAGAGAGTGTTCAGACTACCATTTAACAGCATCACCACAGTACTTACAAAAACACCATTTGGAGCGCTTCATGCAGTTTTCAATATATCCTTGCAAGCCTAGTAGCTGAAAACTTGACATTCATAGCTGGATTGAGGCTTAAATTAGTTGAAAGTTAGGACAAATGGGCACAGCAATCTCTGAGAAAGTCACCCCCCTGACCTTCTAAAAACCTCTGATGGCTACAATAGAGGCAGAGGAATGGAACAATGGTCTCAAATTTGCGGACAGAGCTCTGCCTATTTTTATAGGTGGTTCTGAAATGAACGGGGGCTGAAGTTTACTACGCCGAACCAGAAATAAAACGATCATTAAAACTTACTAACCACTGCAGTATATTCAAAGCCGAAATCTTTGCAATAAAAATGGCAGCAGAGCTACTGCAGAGCATAGGCCCTCAAAAAAGGAGAATACATATCTAAGTACAATAGAAAGTGTATCGAGGGCAACGAGATGACCGGCGACATGACAGCACTGTGAATGCCCAGCGTTCTGTTCGATAAATTGATGAGCGACGATAAATTGCAGGATCTTAAGTCTACAGGGGTTAAAGCCCCGCAACCTGTGTTTCAATTCGCCAACAGAACAGCAATGTCCTTCAAATTAGAGACACAGGAAGTGTACCAGCACATAGTGTAGTGTAATGCATCTGTTTACACTATGGACAAAGCATCGAAGCAACCAGTTAAACCTAACCTAACATAATGCTGAACGAGCACCGTGAAGGCGGCCGCAATAGCCGAGTGATGAGCATTGCGTACTGACATTCGGAAGACCAGGGTTCGATCAACATCTAAAATAATAGAAACTTAATTTTTCAAATTATGGTCGCCCCTCGGTAGGGAACATCAAGCACTCCGAAAGTATTTCTGACATGTAAACTAAAGCTCCTCACAAAAATCCATCGGCCATTCGAAGGCGGCGTAGAATGAATTATAGAAGGGACCATTTGTTGGAAAAACATCAACACGCACACCACAAATTGTAGGAGGAACTCGCCCGAAAATCGCTTCAGCGGTTACACGTATATATATATCGTGATGTTCCATGCGTGTACATAAACCCCAATCCATTATCTCAATGCTCAAGGACGTTGCATGCGCTTACGGAAATCAAATTAGAATTGCCGTGCATCCTGTTGCATGTGCGTCATAAAAATACACAATCAACAGTATAAATAATACTGAGAATAAAATGTAACAACGCCATAGATATAGTGGTACAATAGCAGCAACAACAAAATCAACTTGAGTCACGTTCCATTACCTCTCCGGCGGCGACAATACATACTCGGCTTGTTGCATGCAACAAATAAGCAAAACCCAACAAGCAGCCGTAAAGTGTGGAAAGGACAATGAAGCATCATTTTCGGTTACAATGAGTCTTTTCTAACAATTGTTGCATGCCTCAAACTGTCTGTCTGTCTGGTGAGATGTCTGCTGGCAATAACAGCAACAGCAGCGGCATATGTTGCTGAGGATGAGCCACATTTGTGTGTGTGTGTGTATAATCTTTTAAGCCAATATTTCTATTCTTTTGAATTTCACTCCTCCGTCCATATTCCACTTCATACGTCATCGACTTTGGGTGCTGTTGTTGCTACTGCTGGTGTAGCAGCTGCTCAACGTTGTTGGTTGTTTTCCAGGAACAGCAACAGGTTCTCTATTTTTATATTTTCATAATCTAGCACTCAAACATTTCCTGTTCGCAGTCAATCTGATTCCATCATATTTTTTTATGGTCGCTTTTCGCTTTTATTCTTCTGTTTATTTATTTGACGAGACTTTTTATTTCGATGGCACTTGAGTTAGATTGTTGTTGTTTTTAATTGTCTGGTTGTTAAGTAATGCTGTTGGCATTTGCTTTCGATTCGGTCAAATTATACGGTTAAATTGTAGTATTTAACTTTAAAATAAAAATGTGTTAAAAAATATTAAGCTCTCTTTGACTGTCTACATGATTTCTTTTCCTGATTTACTGTTCAAGGACTAAATTCTGATTTATAAAAATGTATCGAAGTGACAATTTCATCAGAGGTCTTTACAGGTATGGCCAGGATATTGAGTGATTTATGTTCGAAAGTGACGTCCTTTAGCGCTTCTTTACTCCAAGACAATTACAGTTACAACCTGCGAAATCCAAGGTTACCCTCCTCACTAACTGAAGGAAAGATTACCGGCTTGAATTCACAGTGAAAGTCGATGGCGTAAAAATTCCCGACTATTAAAAACTCGAAGTTACTGGGAGTCATATTCGACAGCCGACACTCCGCATATGACTGCAATTGCCACAACATTCCAGTGCCGCAACAAAATTCTCAAAGCGTTTGCTGGCAGTACCTGGCGAAAAAAGAAAGAAACGTTGCTGGCAACATGCAAGGCAATTGGCCGGTCGGTCGTAAACTATTATGCTACGATCTCGACGCTGCGGACTACAAGACGCAGATAAAGAAGCCTGCTAAAATACAGCCCTCAGTACGGTGACTGGATACCGTAGGCAACCTACCTATCCACACTTTACCTGGAAATACCCAACATATTTCTTGCATGCAATGAGTCCCCACATTAACCATCTCTTTGCATGCCTCTTAAAACCTATTTACCTAACCCTCTTTTCCGTTTGGTCTGAACCTGTTTCTACAGCAAGTTTCCTGAACCTTCCGTTAGACGACCTCGATAACTTACACTGAGCTTGCCGCTCCTAAGTGGTGCTAGTGAACCTTTAAAATACATAACAACCTAACCTTCTAGCGAAAATTCTTGTAAATAGTCAAGCATATTACGAATTTAATATAAAAATTCAAACCCGTAAAGGTTACTAACGAGTCAATTCTAACGCCACATTCAAAAGACCCATGGTAACTGGTTGACAAGATTCGGAAAGGCATCTTCCAAAAGAAAGCAACATTTCAAAGTCGATCAAAGACAAGGTAGTGTTGACTTTTTTATTATCGCGATGTTACACACTCGGAATATTTGCTAGAAAGTCAGACGGTGAATAAAGAATGTTATTTGAGCATTAGTGGCGTTTGAGATAGCATATTTGAAAAATGGCAGCTTTGTGAAAACCAAACTCAAGGATTTTGCGCCAGAAATACCGTCGAGGGGCCACCATAAATAGAAAACTTATTTCACTTCTTTATTTAAATTGGTTCTATATAAATTTGAATGTGACTCGTACCCAGGACCTTTTGCATGACACTTTTGATTATATTATCGAATGAATCCGAGTTAATAAAACTAAAAAAATTTAGAGATATTTAAATCGATTTAAGTGAAATCGCGGGCAACCGACAGTTATGATCAACGATTGAGTAATACAAAGAATTGTTAGCTCGGGTAGCGTACAGAAACAATTCAAAACAGAACAGAAATCTGCGTAAAATGGTAAACCATATGCGACTTGAGAGTGGCCGCAGTCCGAATGTTAGTACGAAGTCGGCTATTACGAATACCACGGTTTGCTTTTGTAGTTCGCTTGAACATTGAACCTATAGACAGAAATACGAGTTAAGTTCTTTAGCTATGTCCGTCTATCCGTCTGTTTGAAGTCAAACTAGTCCCTCAGTTTTTGACCAAACTTGGTAAGCAGATGTACTTCTATACTGTATTAATCATTTGTCGGAACAGATTGGAGCACTTTAACATATCCTAACTTCATACCGATTTTTTAAAATATGAGGCTTTTGGTAAAAAATTCCTCAAAAACTAATCTAAGGGCGTGAAATTTGATATTCTACACACGAATATACAAACAAACTTGGACACCGAAATCGGGAGACTATATCATAAAGCACCATACAACCGATTTGGTTGGTTGAAAGAGTGAGATTGAGGATCTGTCCCGAAGCAATTAAGAAATGTAATTGCGCTCTCCCGTTCATTCCAAATTAGGTTTGCGAACCGAGCGCTCGATTTTATAATTTTTTTCCTTTTCTTACAACTATGAGTGCCACCATAGAGAAGGAGCTGGAAGCATCGTGAAAGATGAGAAGTCTCAAAGTGGGACACTCTTAAGGATAGTACTCAATCGTTTTCTCATCTCCTGTGCATGCTCTATACACGTCCAACGTTGGAAGAGGTCCCAGTCATTAAGTCCATTAAAACAATATTTGGAGCCGCTGAAGGGTCTGAGGCAGTCGATCGTGACAGTTTCGTGAGCGGTGTCAGCACTTGACACCACCTGATAAAATTTCTCCCTTAAAGGGGTTGCCATATTTGACACCTTCACTATCCCTGCTTGGATGACAATCGTTAAGTTCATTTCTATCCATGTGTCCGCCTTACGCACATTCTTCCCTACTAGGCAAGGAGCTGGTAGCTTTTACTCGGAAGAAAATTTTCTCGTTTCTCGGTCAAATTTTAAATTAAGTTAAGTAAGCTCGAGTTCTAACATTATTTTCTAAATTTTCTAAATGCCATGTCCTTAACAAAATTTGGGTCTGTACGCAATTGTAGCCGTTGGTCAAACATAACTTGTATGTTAATTGACCAAATGTCAAGGATGTCTTCCTTAATGGTGTTGAGATAATCCTGATAGCGCTTGATATGCACCTGTTCCAAGGACTTAATATGGTATTTCTTCTTAAATGTCGCCCACCACACTAGTGCTCCGTATGAAAGTTACATGATAACTTTCATAATGCCAATGTACCATTTGATGTCTAAGCTCCCATATTGGCGTAATAGCTTTTCTGTTTTCGATAAGTTCCCTCCAGCTATGTTTTTGATCAAAGTTTTTCGCGAGTTAATTAACAGAGTTGGAGGGAATTATAATGTTACCTCTTAAAGATGTTGGGTTGAATTGACAAACTTCCATCTTAATCGTGTAGAGGCAGATCTTAGATTATTCTGAGTTTACTGAGGGTACTTGTCTCTTAGCCTAATCAGCAGAGATTTCAAGTGATCTTTCCTTTGCCGATGTTAGTCGGTTGGTATAAAGATAAAATTTTGACAAATGCTTTTTAACCGGATGCCTAAATCATTTATAAAATACATCCTTCAAGTTTCAGATCTCAATGATCAGCGGTTAAGACTGTACTTTACTCAGAATAAAGAGTGGTATAAACATGGATTACAGGCCATCCAATTTTTTTGACCGCTATATCTCAGATATAGTGGCTCTTAGCAAGAAAGGTATTTCGGCAACTTTAAATAATTGTTTTCATAATAAATTTACCGTTAAAAAGAAAATCGCGAAAATACGTTTTAATGGCCTTTGACCCCGGGTAATTTCTTTTTCCAGGTATCAGTTTGATGGGAACCTTTTTTGAGTTTATTTATGATGGTGTTTTGAGCAATCTCACCAACTTTCAACCAGTTGCGAATTTTTGTGACCTCGGATGTCTAAATTGACTGCTCTCTCTAGGAGAAAGCTAAGACTCATTTACTTCCTTTTCGTAACCAATCTGAAATATCTTATATAAGTTAAAACTTTCTTGTTCTGATAACGCCTCGCTACCTTTTCAAGCGTTTCAGCGCTTTCATCGTGAAAAAAAGCAATTTTCCCAAAGTTCGAAAAATAGTTTTCTTTGCTTCGACCAGAAAATACTGCAAGCACTGACTGAGTACAAATTCTGAGAAACCAAATTACAATGATTCAAAAAGGCGGAGAAAAAGAGAATAAAAAATAAATGGGAAGAAGAAGAAGAGTCAAACAAAAAGTCATGTTCCACAGGAGCTCCACCAATTTCTGTTTTGTCATTTAAATTTGGCGAAAACGCTACAGCAACAACGACATAAAAACGCCCATTACAGCAAACAGTTGGCTCAGCACGTACAAAAACATGTGAAATTGGTATACACATATGTACATACATACTCCTATGTATGTGTGCAGCCTGGCATGTGTGCGGATAATCACTCACATGTCTCGCACGCTAATGGAAAGTGCATTTGGAGAATCAGAACAGGTACCCGTGCGCTTGCACTATAAACCAGCAATTTCTTTCTTCGATCGCAATTCATCGCAGACACAAAAACTCAACTGAAACCGTCAATTTTCGTGCGTTGCTTTTATTTTTTTTTTCTGCTCCTTCCAACAACTTGCATGCAATGCATGGCTCTTATTTGCAGTTTCTCTTTTACTCTTTCTTTTTTCTTTCCATTTGATTCGTTTTGTTTTTGCGCCCGCATTGTCTTATGAATTTTACAGTTCTGTGTATTTTATTGTCGTCTGCGAATTTCCAATCGTTCGAGTTGAATTGTTTTCGGGGTTTTTCTGTGCGTGTACGCAGCGCGTTGCTTTGAGCTGCACAAATCGAGCTGAGCTTAAATGGACTTTTTCGTCACCGGCTTGGCGTCGTCCCGCGCCCCAATTTTGTCGACGTTGTCAGCCCATCGAATTGTCTGTCCATGTGTGCGGACGTTCAGTTGAAATGCAATCAGTTCTTGTTCTCGATTTTATTGTTTTCGACTTTATTTCGCAAGTCTTCTGTGCTTTTTTCTCTCTTTTCTGCAGTGACTCGTTAGCTTTGGCTGGTTGTTGTTGTTACTTCGGTTATGTCTGCATTTTTTGGCGAATTGCACTTTTGTTTTTTGCGGTCACAGCGAGCGACAATCGGTGACTGCAGGTAAGTGCAACAACAGCAGCAACAAATGCATTCTATCTGTTTTGTCTGGTTACTTTGTCAATGCCCAAAAATGCTCAGACAATTTTATTTTTTCAGTTTACATCGATGAAGAGCTTATGTAAAGCAAAAATTTAAAAACAAAAATAAAAGTAAAAAAAAAACAAAATTAAAGGTTGCATGAGTCACAAGCATACAGTTTCGAATGCCCTTTCTCAGTCAGAGTAGTTCTTGACAAGTTCCAATCTTAAGTACTTTGATTCTGAAATAATTTGGTTGAGAAAGTAGCCAGTAAAATGGTTCCACCATCTAATTAAGACTCAAGTCTTTCTATTCGAAAATCTTTTATGTCTGTATAACTTGTTCTTGAAAATTTCATTCATAAACCAATTAATAGGCAACTTCAGCCATAAAACCGCATTTATTTACGTTATTTTTAGCATTCACCGGTCAACAACAACACGATCCCTTGAGGAATGCTGAATAAAAGATTAAGATTTTGGAATCTGATACTTTTCAATTGTCCCGAAAACTGACCTAACCTAAAGTTTCATAAAAAGTTGAGCAAGCTCGGGATAAACACAAAAGTCTGTATGCTAAACATACATACATATGTACAAACATTCGCAATTTTTTCGTTGTTTACAAAATTGAAAACCGATGCCGTTGATATGAAACAAAAAAAAAAAAACGAAATCTCAAAACCAAATTAAGGCAGGCGATCAAATTCCATAAGCTCGAAGTCAGCAACCTTCTTCCGAAAAACACACATCCAAAAGAATAACAATAACAACAACAAAACAAAAAAATATTCAAATGCCAATATATGTGTATGTCCGTACGCAAGGTTTATAGAATACAAGGTTACGACTACCGTTGACGTCACCGAACCAACTTCGTCATATATACAGTGGGTGGTACTTGACATTTATATAATAAAAAATAAAAAGTTTTTTTTTTTAATTTTATATGTATGTAAATATGGAAAAATTTTCTTATACAGAAGAAAACACAAATCATACAATTTTTGTTTTCCATAAATTTAACATCTTGGGCCGATGTTGATTTTGAATAAAACACAAACTATTTAGGAAATTATTGAAATTTTATTTTATTATGATATATTGGTATTACTCAATTATGTATGTAACAAAATATCGGCCAAATGAGCGCCGCGACCTCGGCGGCACACCTCCATACGATGGTCCAAATTTTCGATGACCCTGAGGCGTAATGGAGTTTCTATGCCGTTAATGTGCCGAATTATCTCATCCTTTAGCTCTTGAATTGTTGCTGGCTTATCGACGTACACCTTTTCTTTCAAATAACCCCAGAGAAAAAAGTCCAACGGTGTCAAATCACATGATCTTGGGGGCCAATTGACATCGCCATTACGTGAGATAACACGGCCATTGAATTTGTTGCGCAAAAGAGCCATTGTTTCGTTAGCTGTGTGGCAAGTGGCACCGTCCTGCTGAAACCACATATCGTCCACATCCATATCTTCCAATTGTGGCCATAAAAAATTCGTTATCATCTCACGATAGCGAACACCATTCATAGTAACTGCCTGACCGGCCTCATTTTGGAAAAAATACGGCCCGATGATGCCGCCAGCCCATAAACCGCACCAAACAGTCACTCTTTGTGGGTGCATTGGTTTTTCGACAATCACTCTTGGATTCTCATTCGCCCAAATGCGGCAATTCTGTTTATTGACGAATCCACTCATCACTGAAGATGATTTTCTTCGAAAATTTTCATAATAAGTCTGGATAACTTTAACACGTTGTTGGATTGTGTATCTCTCCATGGTTCAAATTGAGTAAGTCTGAAATAGAGAAATGTCAAATTAAATTCGGAAAAAAACTTGGCGTTTAGGTGTGGTTCACATTCAACATCGGCCCTTACAATTTAACCACCCTTTACATACTCAAGACGACGCAGTCACGGATTTGGCGCAAAAACTAGCAAACAACAAACTACGGTGCAAGGTGTGGGTTGTTTTGATCAAACCTGGGCCCAGGTGGCCGAAGACCACCAAGTGTGAATAAGAGCTTTCTCGTTTTTTTGTAAGCAGTACTTTATTCTTTCAGATATATTATATTGCTAACTATCCGATGAATTCAAGTATCATTAAATTTATAAAATGGGGTTAACGAATATGCTAAAATACCGCATGTTTGTTTAAGTTTTGTAAGAAAATGTTAATATAAATCACAATTTTTCTCAAATTTTTGTCCACAATAGCCCGCTGCACACCTTTCCACGGCATTAAACCATTCAGAACGTTTTAATTGTTATTGTTATTAATTTAAGAAAAATACCATGCAAGGTTTTAGGGGTTTAAAGGCAAAATGCTACGCTGTTTCATAGTTTTTTTTTAAATTTTCGGCAATCCACAAATTGAACCAACTTCGTCATTAAACATATGATTTCCATCTTGTCGTAACCTTCTATTCTGTAAACTTTGGTCTGTACGTACATATGTGATGGAGTAAACTTCTGGAATTTAAGTAAGCAAAGCAATTCAGATAATATAAAATAAATAAATATAAAATAGAGTATAAAAAAATAAATTTAATGAAATCAAATAAAGTAAACTAAATCTCAATAAAAACAAAATAAGAAAATTTAACGTAAATAAAAAAAAAACATTAAAAAAAAAATAATTAAATGCAAAGTCAAATAATATTAAAAAATATAAATATATACTCGTAATAAAAAAATAAAATAAAATAAAATAGAATTAAGTAAAATAAAATAAAATATTATATGATAAAATAAAATAAAACAATATATAATCAAATAAAAAAATAAAACAAATTAAAATAAAGTAAAATAAAATTAAGTAAAAACAAAGAAAAGAAAAAAAAGTAAAAATAAAATAAAATTAAATTAAATTGAATTAAATTAAATTGAATTAAATTGAATTAAATTAAATGATATAAAATAAAATAAAATTAAATAAAATGAAACTAAATAACATAAAATAAATTAAAAAAATGAAATAAAGTAAAGTAAAATAAATTAAAATAAAATAAAATAAATTAAAATAAAATGAATTAAAAGAAAAAAGAATTAAATAAAATTATGTTAAATAAAATAAAATTAAATAAAATTAATTCCATTTTATAAAAGAAAATAAAATAAAATGAAATAAAACAAAAGAAAATGAAATAAAATGTAATTAAAATAAGTTAAATAAAATATTTAGAATTAAATAAAATTAAATAAAATAAAATAAAATGAAGTGAAATAATATAAGATAAAGAGGAAAAATAAAATAAATTAAATTATATAAATGAGATTAAAATAAAATAAAATAAAGTAAAATAAAATTAAATAAAAGAAAATAGAATTAAATAAAATAAAAAAATATATATATAAAATAAAATAAAATTAATTCTATTTTATAAAAGGAAATAAAGTAAAATAAAATAAAATGAAATAAAATAAAAGAAAATGAAATTAAATTAAGTTAAATAAAATAGAATTAAATAAAATTAAAAAAAATCAAATAAAATAAAATAAAATAAATTGAAGTGAAATAATATAAGATAAAGAGGAAGAATAAAATAGAATTAAATAAAATTAAATAATTAAAATAAAATAAAATGAAATAAAATAAAATAGAATTAAATAAAATTAAATTAAATTAAATAAAATAAAATAAAATAAAATAAAATAAAATAAAAAAAAATAAATTAAAATAAAATAAAATAAAATAAAATAAAATAAAATAAATTAAAATAAAATAAAATAAGATTAAATAAAATAAAATAAAATAACGTAACATAAAATAAAATAAAATAAAATAGAATGAAATGATAAAGAAGAAGAATAAAATAAAATTAAATAAAATAAATTAAATTAAAATTAAGTAATATAAATGTATATTAAAAAATAATTTACAAGTAACATAATGTAAAATAAAACAAAATAAAATACAATCAAATATAAATAAAAAATAATAAGAAAACTACAAAAATAATAAAACAAAGAACATTGTTGAAAAAAGTATAGTTCATTTGTATGAAAAGGAGAGTGTGTTGGCCTCCAGTCGCTAGTCAACCCGCAAGCTGCAATACCCATGTTAAGTCTGTCTACAATCACAACCTTGTCTTGTCTGTGCTGGCTGTTTCGCCCCTTCTACCGATTACTTCTTGGTATGTTGTTGCGTGTACAAAGTTGCGATTGCGCAATTCCCTAGAATGTTATTTTGTATCTCTTCGAGTTTGCTTCTGTTTTCGTTTAGTTTTTTGTTCTTGTTTATAGATTTGCTTTGTAGTTTTGTGTGATTGTGAGTTGAAAAATGTTACTTTTAAACAGCTGAGGTTCGGTGGCAACTATACATACATACATACATATATATGTATATATGCAGATATGTATGTACGTTCGTTAATAAACTTGCTACATTTTTGGCAATCATTTCGCTCTGGTTGAAATTGTAAACCGCAATATTCTACAGAAATTTTTATTATTATTATATATAGGTATATGTATGTATGTATGTCTACTTTTCTAGCGAATACTTTGTTGGCGCTTCCGTGAAACTGGAATCTTTTTTAATATTGTGGCATATTTTTGTTCAAGTTTCACTTGGATTTACTAGGAAGTGAGGATCGTCAATTGCCAATACATACAGTTATACGTATGTATCTAAATTTTTGGTTATCTTTGGTTTTGGTTTGGCTGTAAGTCACCAAAGGGCTTGAACAAACCTTGTGCATTTTCGCTCGAAGATCAGTCAGTCAGACAGTAAACACCAATCAGAGCTCTGCGAATCTCGGCTCAGAATATAGTCCGACGAAGATGGCGCAATTTTGTGAACTATCTTAAGACGAATTCAGGGTTTTGAAGGTGCTCAATGACGTAGTCGAGCAAATTGTGGCGATAAAGGAGAACTGTTTCGGAGTGCTTTCAGTATTGTGCAGTTGGCTCAGGTTTGCAGGCTGCAATAATAATCCAACACATTTGCCATGACACTCAAATCGTGCATAATTAAATATTGTTCGCACAGGCTGGCTTTTGATGAAGATCACTGTGGCACATGTGGCATATGCATAATTTCTAGACTAGAGCTTTTCTCTGTAAGAACAAGAAAGGGGATCTGGTAACTAGGAGCACCATGCCATCCTACTTAATTGCGGTAAAAATGAAATATCCGAATCTGAACCTCCCAGCGATGACGATACTAAGCACTTTTCATCAAACGACTATGAATAGTGAACGATGATGAATTTCAAATGACGATTCCTCCATTGAAGAATAACAAAATGGCTCGATAGTTTGCCGGTTGAGCTATGAACATGCATGAGCTTCTTAATAGAATATGGTCCCGCTGACGAGTGTGTGACGAGCTACATCCTTCCGTAAGAACGTTCTGGATATGGAATACCTGCTGAAGAAGTAATGCACCAAAATGGTGCATTGACATTGCACAAGTGTCGTTGGACCCATACTAACATATGGAGCACTGACTTGGTGAAACAGGAGCAACGTACCTGTCTTTTTGGTAAAGCAGGCTAGATGAAGATCACCGCAACTAAGGCTATGTATGAGTCCACTCCCTCCATTGTGAAGGCAATGGCAGCATTCAGAAAACGTAAAATGCGTCCGAAAATTGGAAGTTTTCTGACGGGTAAATGCCACCCTAGCAGGAAAGAAGAAGGTGGTGGGCCTATCGAACAGTCAAGATATACATATCTAGACTGATGGGTCTAAAAGCGAGGCAAGGTAGCTTCAAACTCAATGCCTTCAACTCTGTCTTTCAAGCTGCCAAATAGGCAACCACTTTAACAGGAAGATCTATCAGGTTTTTGTTAGGCAGTCAGCCGGCAATTAAGTGTGTCAACACAAACTCCATATGCCTAAGAACGTGCAAAGAGGCAATAGTCTATCAAATCACATGTCTGGAAATCACAGTGAAAATTACTTGTGTCCCGGGTCTCACGGATATACAAATAAGGTAATGAAACGGTGGTTCCGGCTGGCGCCGCTAATGAGATCACCACCATAGACTGCCTCAGACCCTTCAGCGCCTTAAAATGTTGCCTAAAGCAGCGGATCATGGAGGAACACTTAGAGTTCTGAAACACTTGCACCGTAGGACGTACTACCAAATTTTTGGAAGTCAGAGTGGATTATATGCAGACTAAACTGTTACTAATTTTAAGCAAACGAGAACTTAGTATTCTTGTGGGTGTGTTGCCGGGCTGAGATATTATCTCCATAAGCTAGGTAAAACAGAATTGGCTGAGTGCAGAGCACAAATGACGAAACGCTGAAGCATTACCTTTGCGAGTAGTCACCACTTTCACGGTGTTCTAAGATCTAAACCTACGGAGGTGGACACAAATGGTTCGAAGAAAGTAAAGCAGTTCATCAAAGCGAGCGTTCGTAAAATAATATGTAGTTACGTTCTGTGGCGGAGCACAAGGAGCCTTACCTTCGGAGAACAAAAAACAAGATTCATTGCCGTCATGCTAATATGGTGCAGAGGCCTGCTGGATAAAAATATCCGATGAGTCGGCATTGAGAGTTTTCGTGAGATATACGATGACAATGAACTATTCCGGCGAATAAAGAGTCATCCATATGGATCAGAACACTTCAGTACCTGCCGGTGGAAGCTAAGGAAGGACTTCACTTCATTGGAAAGAGCAGGTGAATAAAGTGGATATGACTACATTTGGTAATTGTTCAATTGGCACCGAAAAAAAGAAATGACTGAAGTGCTGTTCTCTACTCGGCTATAAAGAAGAGGGGAAGATTTAGCTTAGATATTACGTAGTAATTTTATTTCTAGAGCAATTTTTCAAGTCTGCGAAGTACGTAAGCTGCTATATATAGGTCTGGCCTAGGCAACACTAAGTGTTGGAAAGTTTGACATTTTTTAGCATAACATCACTCAGAACGTTTTGTCATTTAATCGTGAATTGTTTTATTTACAGGGAATTAAAAAATTAATCTCGGCCAAAAAATGGAATTAACTCGTGAACATTTTCGTGCGATCATTTTTCACAACTTTCGACGTGGATTATCACGACAAGAGTGCATCGATGAACTAAAATCTTTGTATGGCTATGAAGCACCATCCTATAGCACTGTGAAAAACTGCTACAACGAATTCAATCGTGGCCGACGCTCGCTCAAAGACGAATTCCGTGAAGGTCGTCCAAAAATAGCCGTTGTGCCAGAAAACATCGATGCCGTACGTGAACTGATAATGCAAGACCGTCATGTAACATACCTTCAGATAGAGGCATGCCTATGCATTTCTCCCACCAGCATACATTCGATATTGCATGAACACCTGGCCGTAAAAAAGGTTTGTTCTCGTTGGATCCCGCACAATTTGACAATCGCTCAAAAAAAGGCTCGTGTGGATTGGTGTAAAGAAATGCTGAAAAAATACGATCGCGGTGCTTCAAAAGACGTTTATAAGATCGTCACAGATGACGAATCATGGATTTATGCGTATGAGCCCGAAACAAAATAGCAATCGACCGTGTGGGTCTTCCAAGACGAGCCAAATCCAAAAAAAAAAAAAAACCATTTTCGTTGATAAATATTCGTATTTTCATTGTTAGGCCAGAAATATATATAGCAACCCACGTACAAGGTACAGAGATAGCAGCGGAGTGCAGCATTTAAGACTGAGTAGTATCCGCATTTCAAAAAAGAGGGCTTGTCGTAAGAAGAAGAGAGTTTTTTGATAATAAATTGTGCTGAAACTCAAAAATCATCGGCGACATTGCATAATCCGCTTTTCAGAAAATATGTATATTCAATTTCCTTAAACAAAAATTGATAAATAGAAGAATTTGCTTATAAAGATAAACAAAATTCATTGAATTACTCATCTGTGAAAAAAGAACGTGTGAAATATTTCATTCAAGACACACCCGTTCGACAAAAATAATTTAGCTTGCATAATACTTGCAGCTTGGGAATGTTATACACACGACAATATATATGTATTTACATACACATATACATATATACAACACTAACCGGCTGACTTATACAAAAAAGGTCATACATATGTATGTATATGTATGTATATAAGAGTACCTACTTACGATTATAACTATCTGCAGTCATTCCAGACACTTTTCTGTGGGCATTAAGCTGCAAATAATTTTTGAATGAATTAGAATATAAATATTTATTTAGATATAGTCTTAAAAAGATTAATGGTTATTCGATTTGCCGCCTTAAAATGCAAATGAAAATAATAACCATAAAAAAAGGTAAATAAATATACAGACCAGCAAGCTGGGAGCGGGTGCCGGGTGACGGATGACGGCGGACGTGTCTGTTGCTGCTTATGAGCGCCAACACAACCCACACCCCGTCTGGGTGTGAGTTGGCTACCGCAAATCGACACAAACAAAAAAAAGCGCAAGAAATATACAAAAACAAACAAATTCAAAGTCAGCCAGACGAGCAGAGAGCCATTAGGCTGGTGGAGAAAAAACTGAGGTGCTTCCCAGTCATCAAATATTTAGCGATTTCCTCAATGAGTGTGCTTGCTTATGCATTCCTCTATACATACGTATGTATGTACATATACATGTGTGTGTTGAAAGTCGCTAAATATCTGTGTGGTGGGTGTGTATGCAATTGCGTTAATTAACATTTTTTCTTACGTACATACATATGCACATACATATATGCCACCATATGTTCATTTTCACGTGCCTCACAGACAGACTTTCCGGCTAATAGACAGACTGAGAAACGCAGAAACATACAAACAAACATACATAAGGAGAGCAACAATCTTGCCTTAGGCAGTTCCGTACATTCCAACTTCGATCTTGACGTTCACTGATCACTCAATTTCTATGCAATTATTTACATACGTGTACATACATACATTTTTTTTTTCCTTTTTTTCTAATTTTCTATGTGTTTTTTCTCGCACTGCTTTATTTACTTTGACGCGCTTCATGCTTTGCCTGCGTCTATAATTATTCATTTGTTTATTTATTTGTCTTCAAATCGCACACAATTTTGCTTATGATGATTTGCAATGCTGCAAATTGTCAATATGTCTGTATGTATGTATGTATGTATGTATGCATGTGTCGCAATGCAAATAGTTGAGACGGCAGCCATCGATCGTCGTGTTGTCAATTGATCTCAATCTAATCTCGTAAATCGCGAATGGTTTGGCAGATAATTAAAATGATGGAAAATTAGCGGTAAAATATTTGTCCTCTCTTTGGAGTGGTTCAAAGGAAATCGTAAACAGGAAGTGGTAATTATTGCACTTATATATATGTATGTACATATATACCTACATACATACATAAAATGTTTGTGGATTTTGATTTTTCTTCACTTTATACGAGTAGCTATCGTCGCACCCAACTTCCGCTCAACCGAACGATAAGAGATAAGCGGAAAAGCCAGAAGACCGCTGGCCGAAAACAAGTGACAGTCCATAGTACTCAGTGAGTGATTAGTATTACTTACTGCCATTCTGAAGAAAAGGGATCCAGTCCTGGTTTTACCAACATCCAAAATTATATTATGTATATACTCGTACATACCAGGTGTGTTTGTTGAAGTTTGCCGGTTTTTTCGATAAAGAAAACACTTAATTTTCAGAGGAATCTCAAAATTTTTTTAGTTAAAGTATTGACCATTTGCTTCTACACATTTCGTCCATCTCTCAGGTAAATTATGGATACCATTCCAAAAAAACTTTTTCTCTTTCGAGGCAAACCATTCGACAAGGGAGTGTCCCATCGATGCGAAAAGGTGATAGTCGGACGGGGCGAGAGAGTACGGCGGGTGCGATAATATTTCCCAATTAAGTGTTTTTAATGTGTCTTTCACCAGTTTAGCGGTATGAGACGGCGCGTTGTCATGTTGCAAGATAACTTTGCCATGTCTTCGGGCCCATTCCTACCGTTTTTCGATCAACGCATGATTCAAATTGATCATTTGTTGTGGGTAGCGATCCGTGTTCACCGTTTCACCAGGTTTTAACAACTCGTAGTACACCACACCACACTGGTCCCACCAAACACAGAGCATTGTCTTACGGCCAAGCCAAAGCGGTGAGCTTCAGCTGCTTTTTTCTTTTGATGAAATAAGAAATGCAACGAACGCCGCAAATGCGATTTACTTGGAACGAAACTCGACATATTCACTGAGGTAAACAAATATGACGCAATTATTTTGGCGGAATGGACTTGCGTATTTTTGTAGGTTAATGTCAATAGAAAAAAATTACATACATGCCAAACCATAGAAATTTATACATATTGCTAGCGGCATCTACTAGTAAAACCGGCACACTTCAACAAACACACCTGGTATATCAAAGAAATATTGGGCCTGGCGTTATCATGGCGAAATATAACGCGTAATGTTTTAGAATTTCTTCGTTCACCAGCAATAGGCAGTAGTTCCTCGAAAGCAGCTCTAGGTAGACGCACAATCATACACTTGGAATCTCACCCTCCCGTGAGTATAAATCTCTTTTATTGCATTTTGATTTTGAATGTTGATTGAAGTGGCTCATTTGATTTTTTTCTGAGGACGAACCCAATGTTTTCCTCGTTCCGCCCAACCAACCAAGGGACACGCCTTTAGTATAATAGAAAAGTCTAAGAGACCGGTGACCGAATACCAGTGACAAGCAGGACTGCCCTGAACACGAGACCGAACGCCGTTACACTTGTCTTTTACACTCAACAGCTAAAGATTTGCTCATCAGTTGCTATAAACTACGTGGGAAAAGGAGGAAGAAATTACTTAATTATTTAAAAATCTCTTAGGGCGAGATTTCCAGGCTGACATTGTTGTTGGTGTTAATACTGGTCGAAATTATCTCCGACTTCAAAGTTCTGACTGTCAACAGTGACGAGGGAGCCGGGTCGCTAATGCGATGACTGATTATTTGATGGCAGGAGATATTTCTTTCCCTCATTCACTACCAGACCCATTTGCTTCGCTTCTTTATCAGGTCTGGAGAAAGCAGAACTCACGACGGGTTTGTTGTCGTCAATGATATCAATATGACACCAAACCTCCTTCTATGCCTGCCTCGTATTTAGACCCAACAGTATAGATTTTGATATCTTCAATGTTGCCGATGGTCTTGCCGACCGATACGAATATGCAAGGAGTAGAGGGCTTGCAACCGGCGGAAGATTTCTGTTCCAAAATGCCCTATACGTAGTAGGGTACTGCCAAAAGAACAGCGGGCTAGATGTCAATCCGAAAAAAACTAAACTGGTCCTATTTTCCACCTATTTTTTACCTATACTAAATGATCTGGAGCTCACCCTCACCGGAGTCAATAGCTGCAGAAACATGACAGCATGCAGGAAAGAAATTAATTTTAGGAGCTAACTAGAGAGAGTTCAATGGTAACAGAAGCATTGCTAACGACTCCTTCAAGAGCACTGCTAACTCTCCTCAACTTTTTTGCTCTGGACCTGTACGGCAAATAACAAGCGAGCTGCAATGCATTCAGATTAAATGCAACACAACTTTGGAGGTATTGTAGTATAGCGTACGCCAAATTTGTATCTCTTGCAGAAGTTTGTACTTCGACAATCTCTTTTCTACAAGAATCCAAAACAGGCTCGAATGGAAAAACACAAACGCCCTTGATTAGGAAGCTATAGCCATCTTTACAGACGGCTCAAAACTTAATGTAAAAGTGGGTTGTTGAATCCCCTTTCCGTTGCTCTCAATAAATATAAGCACGAGACTACCAGATCACTGGCAATCATAGAAACCGTCATGTAGTTACTCAAACGACAATCAGTTACGATTTATTTGGACAGAAGCCATCTGATGAAACTCTCGATTCAATGAAACACAGCCGTGGTCTGGATGTCTGAACTAGACCAGTGATCAAACGCTAAAAGTGGACGCAAAAAGATCAATATATCTTATATTTCTAGAACGGTTCTCCATTAGTATAACAACAGGTGTTGTAACCATTGTTTAATGAGGCTTCATGGGAAAGGAATGGGCAATTACGCTAATGATGTTTGCCGCAGCTGCAGCGACGAAGAAGAAGAGAAGTCTGTTGGACACTGCTTCTGCCACTGTCCAGCCTTGACATCTGCGTGATACAAGTTTCTCGGGAAACACTTTTTTGATTGTCTCGTTGAGCCAGTTTCAGCTGAAATTGGTAATCTCGTTGATATTATAAGAAACACGAAATGGTACTAATACTTGAGAAGGGGAAGACAGGAGCCTCACAGTGGTATCACAATGGTTTTGGTTATTGGTCTAAGTGCGTTGGTCACTGACCAACGATCGCAACTCAACTCAACTCCGTCGGCACTCATGATTTCCAATTCAAATTTATTACAATTCAAATTCCATTTAGTGATAAAAAAATCTTTTACGTATTATACAGTTTTTTTTTTTGAAAATTCACAGTTTTTAGTAAAAATTCGTAACACGTTTTGTTGGCATCAAGCTACAAAGATATCTGTGTATGCAGGTATGTAATAGCAAAACTGTTTCGTAAGTATGTGCTAACATCCAAAACGCTTTTTATGAAAGGAAACACTAAATAAATTTGAAATTTTTACGCACGCAATACAAATCGACTTCATAAATAAGAAACGAGCTCTTGCATTTGTAAATATGTATGTATGTATGTAAATACATATGTGCGGTTGTGTCTCGCACACTTCTCATTTTATGACGCGCAAATCAACGTGAAAACTCAAGTGACGTATGCAAGATCACTTTGCTTGGCATAATTTTCATTTCATTATTCGAAAACAACGTGGATTGAGTGACATTTGAAAATAGTTTTAGTATTTCAATTACTTTCCTATTTCCGGTCATCCGGTCATGCTTTCAATGAACTCTTTGTTTCAACTAATAAAAAGAGATCTTATTTTAATTATATTATACATTATAACTACAAATTAGCCGAACCGGCCACACTTTGCTGTGGTTTTCTGTATTTTGTCCAATATTTATTCCAAAAACATTATCTAAGTCAAATAGCCAAGTGGTTAGCAACGCGTACTGCAATTCGATGGCCAGAGCTCAACTCTTGATTCGACCAACATCCAAAATCATAGAAAATAAATTTTTCTAAATGCGGACGCCCCTCGACAGGAAATGTCAAGCCCTCCATGTGTATTTCGGCCATGAAATAAAATGCTATTCATAGAAATTCATCGGCCGTTCGGAGGCGGCTTAGAATAAACTGTTGATCCCTTCATTTGTTGGAAAAACATAAAATATGAACACCACAAATTCAGAGCTCGGCTATAGTTAGAATTGTTCGATTTAGATCAAATATCCACCATTTTCCTCGATATCTTTTTGCCATTTGGAAAGTAATGTGATTATGCCTCTCTCATAGAAACCCCTGTCCCTGTTGGCAAGAAGTTGGCACAGTCGATTTTCACAAGCTTCTCTAGAGGTCAATTCTTCATCAGCTAAACCATTTGCCATAGATAGGTGGATGCATAAGAACCTCCCAACCAAGCTCTCAGAGCTTCTGGCGAGTCACTATCGATGCGTTGTCCTGTTGGAACACAATTCCCTTACTGAGTGCCAATGCTGGGCGCTTCTGTACGACTGCTTCCTTCAGCCGGTCCAATTGCGAACTAAGAGTTTGGCCGTATGGAGCAGCTCATAGTAAAGGGTGGTTAAATTGTAAGGGCCGATGTTGAATGTGAACCACACCTAAACGCCAAGTTTTTTTCCGAATTTAATTTGACATTTCTCTATTTCAGACTTACTCAATTTGAACCATGGAGAGATACACAATCCAACAACGTGTTAAAGTTATCCAGACTTATTATGAAAATTTTCGAAGAAAATCATCTTCAGTGATGAGGCACATTTTCACCTCAGTGGATTCGTCAATAAACAGAATTGCCGCATTTGGGCGAATGAGAATCCAAGAGTGATTGTCGAAAAACCAATGCACCCACAAAGAGTGACTGTTTGGTGCGGTTTATGGGCTGGCGGCATCATCGGGCCGTATTTTTTCCAAACTGAGGCCGGTCAGGCAGTTACTGTGAATGGTGTTCGCTATCGTGAGATGATAACGAATTTTTTATGGCAACAATTGGAAGATATGGATGTGGACGATATGTGGTTTCAGCAGGACGGTGCCACTTGCCACACAGCTAACAAAACAATGGCTCTTTTGCGCAACAAATTCAATGGCCGTGTTATCTCACGTAATGGCGATGTCAATTGGCCCCCAAGATCATGTGATTTGACACCGTTGGACTTTTTTCTCTGGGGTTATTTGAAAGAAAAGGTGTACGTCGATAAGCCAGCAACAATTCAAGAGCTAAAGGATGAGATAATTCGGCACATTAACGGCATAGAAACTCCATTATGCCTCAGCGTCATCGAAAATTTGGACCATCGTATGGAGGTGTGCCGCCGAGGTCGCGGCGCTCATTTGGCCGATATTTTGTTACATACATAATTGAGTAATACCAATATATCATAATAAAATAAAATTTCAATAATTTCCTAAATAGTTTGTGTTTTATTCAAAATCAACATCGGCCCTTGAAAATTTAACCACCCTTTAGATAATTCCTTGCCAATCCCACTAAATACACAATGAAACCTTTCCAGCATTTAATCCTGGCTTAGAGATCGTTTGTGTCGCCCCACTGTCCTTCGGTAGATTTTGTTACGATTTACCAGCGAGTCGCAGATAGAAATTCGGTCTAAGAGATTTTTTCTCATTAACTCAATGTGGCGACCATAGATCGAGTTTCTTTATGCAACCAGCCTTTTGTAAGCGGTTTCAAACTGTTTTCTCGGCCATGTATCTCTTACGGAGAGCCAGACTTTTACCTTGTCAGGCAATGGTTATTTCAGAGAATCCCTCCACAGATTCGACCACAATGACGGCAATGAATGTTCCTTCTGCAGCAGTGCCGTAGAAAATGCGGAGCACATGTTTTTCTCCTGCTCAAGATATGAAGTGGAGAGATCTACCATAGAGCAGATAATAAACGAAAGGATGAGGCCCGGTATCGGATAAGTGACAGACCATGTGAACAATCTTTCAGAGACTATGTGTAGAGGCATCTTTAGCCCAGCTTAGCCCTGCGAAGTAGTGCTTAAGGGCGGTTCTGCAGAGCCAAAAACAAGCAAGCTACAGCGGCCGGAGTTAAGGGTTTTAGGAACGTAGGCGTATTGTTCCGAAAGTTTACCATAGTTAGATAATATTATCTGCGCGTGGTCCCGAATGAGGTGTACCTTTAGCGTACAATGCGAATCGTGCATGTCGTCTTGAAAAATGAAATGAAGATCAGCCTCTCCGAAAACAAAAAAAAAATCCTGGAGGATTTTCTACATCAAAATAACCTGAACGAACGACTGTTACTGTATCAGGACTATAAAAACTATTCACATTTTCACATTTTTTGCGTTTCGCCTTTATCGAAGAGTAATTGGAGAATTTTCTCTTTAATGCTTTCCAACCTTCGCATGCGCTCAAACACTACTCAGTGATCAACACTTCTCCCGCAGAATAATAACAATGCGCAGCGAACATACCTACGCACGGCACGATCTATGCATATACTATCATAAATATCCAAACTTTTGTTAATCTATAGGTGATCCCTTTCCCGTAAAAAAAAATTTTAATTATATTTCGAGCAAATTGAACTTGGTTCCAGTTCCTTGTTCCACTTCCAGCAAACAAAAGTATTCCATTTAGATATCATCCGAAAATTTGTTTCGTATAAACCTTCCCCGGAACCATAGAAACAATCTGGAAAAATTTCAAGTTAAGCAGTCGGTAACCTTTGGAGATTGCCTGATCCTTACCATACAGACGAACATTACATTTTTATACATTCATATGGATACGAGTACCATATATGTACAATACTATCTATAAGGTTAATTAAATTAAAAAAAAAAACTTCGAATTTTTAAAAATTGTAGAGAAGATTTTAGTTTAATTTTTCTGTCATTTTGTGCAATATTGAATTTAGTATGTAAATTTAAGTAGAAACATATTTTTTTAAATTGATTTACCTTTCTCATGTATCTGCTCTTCCGGCAATGTCAATTTTCACTTTTCATGTCACTCAGTGGCGTACATTCAAATATTCTACACTCGAATGCATTTTGGACGGTTCGACGGATCAACGGTTTGTGCGGTTTTCACTGCATCAAATTGTTTGTTGTCGTTGTTCTCTCGCTGTGAAGGTGTTGATTCTTTTCTGGTTTTCAGAAATTATTTGCTTGCCAAATTTTGTTTGAAAATTTGCTATTTTCAATATTTTTTTTTGGAAATCTCTGTTGTGGCGATTTCAAATCTAATTTTGTTACAGCTAATTTGCACAAATATACAAATTTCCCCTTTTAGTTTATTACACTGCTTGGCATTGAAATTAGAAAAGATTTTTTTTTTTAAGTATTTCTGGTAATTGGCGATTTTATTTGATTTTTGCGGTTAGATAAGTGATCTGTGATCTGTTTTGAGAATTATATTAAATACTTTTTTAAATGTTTCCGTGAAGACTTTCGCAGTCAACTGAAGAAACTAAAAGATAGCAAGACCATAGCATATTCACGATCTTGTGACCGATGTCCAGAGCATACTTGACGTATGGAGGCAGGGAAAATTCAACACCCGGAAATGGCGAGGCTGAACCCCTATCGATGATTATGGAAAAGAAGTTCCAATAGCGATTACCCGCTTAATGTACAATAAAGCGGCTGGAGCCGAGGGCTTACCGGTTGACTAATCCACCACTAACCAGACATTCACCATGCCCAAAAGACCCATAAGTAAATAAATTAACGCTGTGCAACCCCAGATGCAGAGTCGGAATCGGGAAGAAGGCCTTCGGTATTCAACGAAGTTTCAGACAAGGTGACACTTAATCGTAGAATTTCTTAAAAAACCGGACTGAAATTGTAAATGACGACAAGTCTAGAAGAAGAAACTCCCTTTTTCAGTTGATTTTTTAATCAGAACATGTATAAAATTTTTTTTTTCAATTTATGTTTTTTGAATTGATGACCATTGTAATGGGATGTGGTCCTGCTTCTGGGGATGCAGTTACAGTTGCAAGAATATATCCACTTCCTACTCTCGCGTCCTCATCGCACAGCCTAAAAAGTGTGCGAGATGCGGTAACCAACTTGTTTGGGTCCTTGGATCACTGCCAAAAGAGAGGGCTTAAAGGTTCACTATAGTCGTATTGCATTGTCTTTTCATCAGAAGTGGACTGCGAGCGGGTGTCGTCCTGGAAGCAAGCGGCTCACTACACGCTATTCCCCTTGCGCAGCGATAATGTGTGGCACCCGCCATTTTCAAACTTGTCCCGAAAATTGATGGAAAACACAAAATACTTTTTAAATTTTTTACACACTTCTTCTTCTTCTTCTTTATTGGCGTTGGCACCGCTTTCGCGATTATAGCCGAATCAATATAAGAGCGCCATTCTTCTTTTCTTTTCGCTGTCTGGCGCCAGTTGGAAATACCTTCCAACGGAGTGGAGGTACTCCTCTTCCTTTGCTTCCACCAGCGGGTACGGCATCGAATACTTTCAAAGCTGGAGTGCTTTCATCCATTCGAGCGAAAAGACCTATCCAGCGTAGCCGCTGTCTCTTCATTCGCTGAACTTTGTCAATGTCATCGTATAGCTCGTACAGCTCATCGTCCCATCGCCTGCGGTATTCGCCATTGTCAATGCGCAAAGGACCATAAATGGTTGCAAAACTTTTCTCTCGAAGACTCCTAGAGCCGACTCATCAGATATTGACATCTGCGCCATATAGTAGAACCGGAATGATGAGCGACATGTAGAGTTTGGTTTTCGTTCGCCGAGAGAGGACTTTACTTTTCAATTGCCTGCTCAGTCCAAAGTAGCACCTGTTGGCAAGAGTGATTCCGCGTTGGATTTCAAGGCTGACGTTATTATTGGTGTTAATGCTGGTCCCTAAATAGACGAAATTATCTACGACCTTAAAGTTATGACTCATCAGTGACGTGGGAGCCGAGTCGCGAGTGCGATGACTGTTTGTGGCTGTTTGTTTGATGACAGGAGATATTTCGTCTTGCCCTAATTCACCAACTGTCGGTTATTACCCCTAAATCTGGAGATAAGTTTCCTGAGGCTACAATTTTGTAAATTGAAAAATCTTCAATCAGATTAGTAATTATAAGAATTTAATTTTTGAGTTAGATCTTAAATGAATCTCCATTGATTTGTGATAGTCATAGCAAGACACTTTTTTTGGAATTAGATCAACCCAAATGACCATAAATTTTTAAATTTTATTTTATTTGTATTTTTCGTTAAGTCAAGTCGAAACGTGATGTAATAAAGTCAAATTTTTTTATTTAAAAAATTTAGTGGAAAAAAATACTGAAAATAACAACTTCTTTAGTACTCTGACTCTACCCCTAACGCCTAAAAGGAAAGTGCTTAAATTTTGTATGAGGTTTGTGGTAGGAGCCACTTCTGAGGAAGGACATCAGTCACTATGCGCATTAAAATCAGATTATTCATATTATTTGGGTATATTCCTTCTATGCACCCTTGCAATTCATTTCAGAACCCTTCATCGCAGGATGACAACATGAGCGGCAGGTGATAGACTAGGACATATTTCATAAAACCTTGGAGATAATGAAATTTTGTGGTAATTCCTATAACAAAATTTTTACCCTAGATGCCTTCGTTATATGTATACATAATTGGTGCTTTGTAACCGCTGAAGCGATTTTTGGTCGAGCTCCTCCTCAAATTTTTGGTGTGCGTTTAGATTTTTCCCCATAAATGAAGGGAACTACTATATATTCTAAGCCGTAGATGGGCGACCGCAATTAGAAAAATTATTGTCTAGTTTACTTCGGAAATAATAATTAAATGAGGAAAAAATTAAATGATCAATAAAATTAAAAATTAATATCTTCGTATATATATACATATGTATGTGTATGCAAATGACTGACGGATCAATCCACAAACTAAACCACTGATCGTAGAAACCTGAAATTTGGAGGGTGTGTTAGGCGTATGATACCTTCTGCTAAAATATAAACGAGACTTTATCCATAACTCGACAAGGACGAGACATATGGCCATACTTTTTTTGCTTAGGTTGCCAGGACTGTTATATGTTTACATGTCAAATTTGAGCGCGATCTGTCACATAGTTTTTTTTTACGGCACTATAAACAAGTCAACCTCGAGTGTGTTTTTCGAATTTTACTATGGAAATTAACGTTGAGCAAAGAGTTTGTTTGAAATTTTGTTATTCCAATGGAATAAGTGCGACGGACGCAATGAAAATGTTGCAGAAGGCATATGGGGAGTCTTGCCTATCACGTGCACGTATTTTTGATTGGTATAAGTCGTTCAAGGACGGCCGTACATCGCTGGAGAACTTGCCCCATGATCGTCGTCCAGCAACGTCAATAAAAGAAGAAAACGTCGAAAAAGTAAAGAAAATTGTGTTGGAAAATCGTCGTGGGACTGAAAGAGCTATCTCTCTTGTGAGCTCAACATATCAAATGGATCCGCTAATAGCATTATTCACGATGTTTTGGGCATGAGACGTGTGTCTGCTCGACTTGTTCCAAAATTGTTGCTCATACGTCTCGTCTTGTACGCGATTATTTGACCAAAAACAACGTAAATATTGTTCCGCAAGCACCGTATTCACCCGACATGGCACCGTGTGACTATTTTCTTTTCCCTAAACTCAAATTCCCGCTTCGTGGAAAGCATTTTCAGTCGATTGAAGTCATAAAAGAGAATTCGAAGAAGGAACTGAAAGCCATACCTAAAGCGACCTACCAGAAGTGTTATGAAGATTGGAAAAAAAGGTGGCATATGTGTATCGCCTCTAATGGTGACTATTTTGAAGGGGATAAAATAAATATTGAAGAATAATTAACCGTTTTTGTTTTATTGAGCCAGTTTATATTGTATTTGAGCAGAAGGTATATGCATATGTAAGAAAATAGTTTCCGGGAGTGGATCTGGGACCGATGTATTCGAAAAAATACTATTGAATGTTCCATTTGATTGATCTTTGAATAAAAAAGTTTTATATTTTATATGTTTTCAAATGTTTCAACATATTATATCCGAGCTAAATAAGTTCTTGCTTACTTGGCTTTTTTACTAAAAATTTATTAATTGAAAGTGCAGTAAATATTCCCCGTCTTCATTTGTTATTATTTTTCTAATGCAAAAATCCAGTTTAAAATGAAAAACTATTTTTTAATTGAAATTCGATCGATAAATGAACAGAAGAAATTTGAACAATTTCCTGCGCGATATTTGCATTGAATTATAGATGCCAACACAAGTAATTATTTGCACATACAATATTAAATATATGTACATACGATTATGTATATATAGGTAAGTGTATGTGGGTAATTAATGTACAATATTTGGACTGCGGTGATAGCAGCAGAACTGCCAATTTGACTATTTTTTTATGAATGAACGCAGTGGCTAATTAAATTTTTTTACTTATTTATAAATAGCTAGGAATGTAAGTGTAGTACAATATGTATCTACATACATACATGGGATATTTTTTGATGTAAAATCAAAGCGCATTTTTAATTGGCACCTTTTACATTTTATCACAACTAAAGCTGTTGTGATTTACATGCCATTAAGTACGTATATACATAAGTATATAAGTATGCAGGTATATTTATCCACACTTGATTAATAACCCTTATCAATTGCACGATCAGTGGCACGAGTTTGAAATTAAATAGCTTTTACATTACCCATTATCAGCTTATGATAATCTAATATTTATTCTTATCAATTTGTGCATTGTTTACTTGAAAATTGTTAAGCTTTTAAAATTATGGTAAATACTACTGAATTGTTTAATTGATTAATTTGAGGTTTTTGTTTTTTCTTTTTGGAATTCTTTCTTCTTCCTCTTTCAGCTCTGCTACAAAGCGCCAAATACTTTACTAAGGGTACTCAAGCATATTCAAAAAAGAAGGATTCTATTTTGCCTCTGCCAAGTGAGAGAGTCTGGTTGAGGGATTTCTGAGAACTTTTGAAGAGTAGATTTAATTGCAAGTCCTCTTTTTCTATGAAACTGGTTGAAAAATTGTCAGCTGGTAGGCCTTTCCTTACAGACATGATATTAAATTCGCTCCGATTTCGTTAAGGGAAGCTCTCGACTTAGCTAACCCATCCGTTTTTCTTTTAACGAACATGTTTTTAAATTCAGCAACCTGGATTATTTTTCGGCCGATTTCCTGCTCGAAATGGTTTTTTTCTACTTGATGTTTTTCCAACAAAATGGAGGGACCTACAGTTTAAATACGTACTAAGCCGCCTCCGAACGGCTGATGGTTTTTTTACGAGGAGCCTTTATTTCATGTCCGAAATACACTCTGAGGGTTGGACATTCCCTCCCCGGGGGCGACCGCAATTAGAAACTTTAATTAAATTTTTTATTTAAATTAATTTTTTATAACTTTTGGATGTTGGTGGCACCGGGATTTGAACCCGAACCTTCCGAATGTCAGTACGCAATGCTAACCACTCGGCTACCGGGGCACCTCTGAAGTAGATAATATAAATATAAGCTTCTTGCACACTGTTTTCTTACCCAATGAGATATAAACATGGTTGGATCTCGTTACCGGAGTAGGAGCATGATATGTTTAGAGTTTTAAAAAGTTGTTTTGTTGGAACAACATCAAGACGCAAAACCACAAATTGGAAGAGGAGCTCGGCCGAAAATCGCTTAAGCGGTTACAAAGCACCTCTTCTGGATGAGTGCTGCCTTCAAGCGGTCCAGTTGTTGGCAGTAGAGGGCCGAATTGAGCGTTTGGCTATAGGGGAGCAGCTCGTAGTAGATGATTCCTTGCCAATCCCACCAAACACACAGCAAAACCTTCCTGGCCGTCAATCCTGGCTTGGCCACCGTTTCCGCCGGCTCACCGCGTTTCAACCAAGACCGATTTCGCTTGACGTTGTCGTAAGTAATCCACTTTTCATCGCCAGTCACCAAACGCTTCAGAAATGGGTCGATTTTGTTGCGATTCAGCAGCGTTTCGCAGATGGAAATTCGGTCCATCATGTTTTTTTGCGTTAGTTCGTGTGACACCCAAACATCGAGCTTCTTTTTGAATCCAAGGTTATGTAAATGGTTCCAAACGGTTTTCTGGTTTATCTTTAGTTCCCCAGCAATTAAATAAGTGCTCACGTGACGGTCTGTTTCCACTATTTCCATGATTTTATCGCAATTTTCGACGGCAGGCCTCCTGACGCGTGGTGCATCTTTGACATCGAAATTACCGGAACGGAACCTAGCAAACCACTTTTGTGCTACACGTTCGTTTGCAGTATCGGGCCCATAAACTTTTGCTTTTTCGCCTTGATCGAAGAAAAATTGTAAAATACGTGTATAGCGAATTTTCTCTTTGCTGGTGTCCATCTTTGAAGAGCGCTCACAATGTCCTGAGTCAATCAATCGAAAAACTGTCAAAGACAAACTTTTAGCGCGAATAAACACGTTTTCAGCGCCGTAAAGTATGACACTAGTACTATGGACAATAACGCCATCTCTTAGATAAAAACCGAACGAACTTTTTACTTGGCCTAATATATATATATTTCAGAAAAGAAAATATCATTTTTAAATAAAATGTTTCTTCAAAAGGCAAGTGATAACTGGAGTTCGAAGACCCGAAAAATATGCTTGAAAAAATAAGAGAGGTTCGCATTATGTTCTATCACTGTCATTTTACAGCATCTAGAATGCTAGTATCGAGCGAGTATCGAGCTGGCCACAGTGCTCGATACCCGGGTATCTGGAGCTCTAATACATATGTATAAGAGAAGAAGGGTTGAGTTAATTTAATCATGTTCGTCTATTGGTACGCAAACTAGTACCTCAGTTAAAGAATATTTCAACCAAAATTGGTATTTTAGACAATCATTTGTTGGGACCTGTCAAATCGGACAACTATAGCAGCTTTTTCAGATTTGACATTTTATAATAATAAAGACTTCGGGTGACCGCTCTTCTTTTATTTTAATTTCACTTTTAATTTCTGTAGAAACGAATAACAAGTTGAATTTCACTTGTAAATCACTTTTTTTGCAAATCATCTGCTCACTTAATAAATATATGTACCTACATACGAGTACATATGTATGTATGCATACTTGTTTATAGATATTTGCATACACATATGTACTCGTATGTATGAATGTATGTAAATAAATAAATTTTATTTTCCTTGCCGTGTTGGGTTGGCAAGTGATTTCTATTTATTTTCTAGTTTGCAAATTAAGCGCAATAATTCGTACAGCATGTGGGAGGATAACTAATCAAGAGGTTGGAAAATCAAAAAGTGAAATGAGAAATGTACATATGGATGAAGAACATAAATTTACGAAATAGCCACACGTGAAATGTGTTAATTTTTAAAAATAATATTTTTATGCACTAAATTTGCAGACGAAAGTATTTAAAAATGATTTTTAGCAGAAATTTGAAAATAAACTGAAACTCAATTGAATGAATTTTATATTGATTGAATTATAGAATAAACTAAAGATACAATATATTTTTGATAATGATGGCCCATCTACTATGCTTATCGTCCTATGGTCTTTATATCGGAAAGCTGTGATTGCAAGGAAAACGGTTTCCGTGGGATTTTCAATAATCAGTCCAAAAATAGCGAAAAAACATCATGAAATTTTTCAAGCGGCAATTAAGTGTTACAACACAAAGTCCAAATGCCTAAGAACGTGCAAAGAGAATACTATCGCGGGAAACACAGTGAATATCACTGGGGTCTCGGGTCACACGGATGTGAAAACGGTAATGAAAAGGCAAATTAGCTGAATCGCGGTTACGGCCCGGTCGATGTTGTAACCATCGGCTTGAGGGCGGCCGCTTACGGTCAGGTCTTCTACTTCCCCTTTCAATTGTCGATTTAAAAACTGTATGATGACTGATTATTTATGAAAGAATCTGCATATTTTCCTACCTCCGAACGGTTGATGCAGTTTTATGAAGAGCTTTTTATTTCATGTCAGAAGTACACTCGAAAGGGTTGGTGTCCTCTGCAAAAAAAAAAAAATAAATGTTGATATTTCAGGAAAGTAAAATATTCCAGATTTAAGCTTTCCTAGAATACATTTTATATTTCTCTTAATTTTTTGATTATTGGGGATGCGAATTAATTACCTCATTAACTGGATAAATGGTCAGCTGAATGCTTGCGGAAGTTTCTGGGGAATTTGCGCCGACCGATAAGTCATGCGGAGAATAATTTCCACATCAAAAGTTTTGGTTTTAGCGTCAAAGAGAATCCTGACCAACTCAAAATGTTTGAAGCTTGGGAATCCCACAAAAACCACGAGAAACTACTGATGCAAATCGTTATTAACTACAAAATTGAATGAAAACCCGCCAGAAACGAACGAAAGGCATGACAAGTTGGTTTTGGAATATGACAACGCTCGGTCCCACACAGTGTAACAGTAAAAACTATCTGCAAACGTTGAAAGAAGAGGTCTAACCCAAACCGCCGTATTCACCATACCTTGATCCTTCCCACTATTGGCCTTTTCAATAGCTGCAAAAGGATTTGGTGGGTCATCGGTTCTGCCTTTTAAGGAAATCGAAGAATGATTCAATAATTGCACCGACAAGAGAGAGGAGTAATTTGTTAGAGATGGTATTCGAAAATTACCAGAGAGTTGTGGAAAAAGTAGTCGTTTTCGGTGGACAATAATTTGAATTATGTATTTTTCACTTTTTATTTAACGAAAAACACTTTTGTGAATACAAAAAAAAAAAAAAAAAAAAAACAACGGAGCGAATAAATTTGTACTCCCATCACATGAATATTTATTCCAAATATTAATATTGTATATTTTCCATTTTAAAAAGCAGACAAATTTATTTGTTGAGAAATGAAATTATTAGCACAAAAAATGTATAAGAAAATATATATAAATTCAATTTAAAGTGAAATTATAATTTAATTATCTATAAAACTAAGAAAAAATAGAGGGACATACCTTCTTTTTGGAACACTTAGTTTTTTTATAAATAAAAAGAGAGTAGTTAAAATCATTTTATTATATTTTATGGCTGTCGTATTTAAAAAAAATTAGTTTAAATACACATAAATATAATAAAAAATGTTTTACAAAGTAAAAGAAATTGATTTTGAGATACTACAGGGTTGTATTTTGACATCTGTCTAACTTAACTGTAAAACCAAACATGTTTTGTTTTAGTTAAATGTCAGACATTTATCGAAAGGGATCGCCTAACAACCGCACAACGTGCTAGAATTGTAAGAAACTACGACAAAAATGCTGTTCCCAACTTTAAGAGGAGTTTATGGTGCACATAATCATCCAACTACTCAATCAATTGGTAGAAATGGTAGAATTTGAAGAGACTGGATTGGTTACAGATATTGTAAAGTCTGAGCACCATCGTGTTGCTCGTTCCACCGACGTTCTCGACGTTCTCAAGAGCCGGGACTTTCTTACGGCGTATTATGTCATATTTCGCTCTTGGACTTACACCTACATACATATGACCATTCATAATGCCATACATACGTCGATTGGGTGCTTGAATAATGATCAGTGAACAGCGATTTTGCGAGCAAAATTTTCTACAGCGACAAGGCACATTTCTCACTCATGGGCGACGTAGATAAGCAAAAATGTCCCATTTAAGGATCCAAGAACACTTAAACTATTGAAGAGAGGCTTTCACATCCAAAACAAAACTTACTTTCTAGTGCGCTCTTTGGTCCGACGGAGTGTTGAAACCCACAACGACGAGACGGTCACTGTCAATTTGGAGCATTATGATCTGAAGATAACCGACTTTTTTTTGGTTTGCCATTGAAGAAAACGCGTTGGACAATCTATGATTTGCCACAAAACACGGACGAATATGGTTTTAATGCGAGAGAAATTTCTCGGCCATGTAATTATCTTAGCGATGTCAATTGGCCACTCAGAGCGTGCGATTTGACACCGTTGGAATTTTTTTGTAAGGCTACGCGAAAGATCGTGTTTATACGGATAAATTCTTAACTCTTGAGCACCTTAAAACCAACCAAGTTATGGCTGAGATACAGCTCAATATGTGGTCAAAAATTCCCTCAAACGGATCGAAATTTGCAAATATTCGCGAAGGAGTCATTATAATGATGCAGTGTATCACTCAAGGTTCGAACTTTATAAAAAAAAAGGAATTTCGTGAAAAAAAATATTTTAAAACATTTTATTTACATTTTTTTTTAAACCGCACAATTGATAATCCTGTTTTTTGTATGTATTTTTAAATATTTTTTGGTTTACGTAAAAATCATTCAAAAGGCTAAACCGATTAATTTCGTTAGTAAATGTCGACATTTTTTAATTAATTTTTTATAAACAAAATATAAGCGCTCAAAATTTAAATTTAAACATTTTGATGTGTATATAAATATTTTTTTTTTTAATAAAAGTCGATTTTTAAATGAAAAAATGGAAAAACTGATTTGTTTTCCAAAGTCATGAGAAACCCTTAGAAAAAAACTGAATTCACCAGAACAAAAATAAATATTTTCCACCTAACAACGCTAACACATATATAAATATATATTCCTACCTTCGCCATTCATTTTCGTCAAATTTTGCCCAAAGTGGAAATCAAATTGAATTTCTAAATGCATCATCAACGTAATTTGTTGTGTCATTAAAAATTTTCTCGATTAGTTGTAAGCAACAATTTGTTGCTACTTTATGCACATATGCAACGGAAGTGCACAAGAACAACGCCGAGAAGTACAAAAAAAAAGTGCATACAACAATAATAACAACAACAACAACAACAATAAAAATGAGAAAACAAATTAATTTGTCTGTAATATAAGCAACTGGTTCGACGTCAAAGGAAAAGTTGAAATTTCAAATGTCAACACGGCCAGGCAAATTAGAAAAAAAAAATAGTAAAAACAAAAAATGACAAAAAAAAACACACATAAAACAATAAAGCAATAAATGCACTGAATTTCTTTTGCCTTTTGAAAAATTGTATTTTCACACCTTTTAATTGACAAGCGCAGCAACACTGGCGTTAAGTGAGACCTTTTCTTTACTGATCTTTGTTTTTGGAACTTGCAAAATTCACTGCAAAAAAGTACAGAAAATCCACAAGATTGCAGTGTAAATTTTGTTAACACTTTTATTTTACACACTCACTGTTAATTGCAAAAAAAGAAATTGTTGTTGCAAATTTATTTCGTTTTGTTTGAATTTAATTCATTTTTTTATACACTCACTTTTTCCTTCATTAGTTTGCACTATTTTTTTTTTTGTCTCACTTTTAGTTTTAGTTTTTCATTTATTTTTTTTCTTTCTTTTAACATTTACTAAATGTTGTGTTTTGTTTTTCATTTAGCGCTGTTTTCATGTTATTTGCTATTTGTCCGTTTTGCCGCTGTAAACCGTTCGTTGCATCTGCTGGTCGAACACCAACTGAATTTTCAAAACCGAAATTCACATTTAGGTAAGAAGAAGGCAAATTTCCAACTTTGATAGCGCGACCGTCGTCGACTTACGACGATACGACTTGCCTCTCCGTCCGTCCATTCGCAGTGACGACAACGTCGACCGGCAACGACGATACGAACGAACGGTTCGCGGCGCTGCTGCAACAGCAACTTGCTGCTACTTTTGCTGCTGCTGCTGCCGGTGCTGGTGCTGCTGCTGCTCCTTACCTTATTGCCATCGTTGGTTGGCTATTTGTTTGTTATTTTGTTGTATTGTTGTATTGTAGTTGTTGTTATTGGCTTGTTGCTGTTGGTATTTCAGTGTTGCTGGACGTGGCTGTTTGCATGCACACACACACACTTATATGTATATCTGTGTGAATATGTGTGAGTGTTTTTTGGTCGGTTGGATGTGGGTGTATTTGTGTTTGTGCATAGCCGGTCGGGAGCGACTCGGTCATATCAGTGCTTCCCAAGTAGGTACATACCATATATCTATAAAAGTAAGCGGCTTATCGTAGATTATCGAAAGTTTCGTGTTCCTCTCTTCTCTTCCAAAACGCTTATGGAGTACACCTAATTCTGTTTTTACACGATAGAATGGTTCCCGAGAAATTCGTGTAAAAGAAAATCGTGTAAAAAAAGATACTGGCCAAGTACAAAAATAATAGATTGGTTCTAGACCTCAAAAAATAAGTTAAAATTAGACTAAATAATATAAAAAAAATATTGTTGTAGTTATTTTAAGAATTTATTTTCGTTTTAATTTATTAAATAAACTAAATTATAATAAAATAAATTAAAATTTAGATTTCATAAAAAAAATAATACCAGAAATTCATTGCCAAAAAACTTAAATAACATAAAGTACAACCATAAGAAAAATTTAAACATTAAACAATTTTATTTATTGTCACTGTCTGATAATAAACGTAAACGTTTGCGAAAGACTACAATATCACTGCCATCACTGGAATGATTTTGTTGATCATTATCATTTCTAGCCGACTGTGTTGGGACATCAGTAGATTTTTGAACGAAATCAGTTATCTTAGATTGAGTTTTATTTCGCGTTAACCCATTATAAACTTCCCTGTAAGATGCCATTAATGATTTCAGTTCACGTTGAAATTTGGCAGCTCGTTCCTCGTCATGATCATGTTGTTCAAAATGACTACCTAATTTTGTAGCGAGATCAAGACCTTCTTTAATTAGAGATGCTTTCAAAATTGGACGATCTCTTTCGTCACTGTCACTATGTTCTTTATCATAACGAGTCTCAAGGGTGAGATCTATAATTTCATTTTCGCTCAAGCTTTCATCTACCAACAATTCTTCTACATCTGCTAACGATAGGTCATCGAATCCATCCCCACCGATTGCATTGGCCATTGTTATTATATCAGCAAGTTCAGCGTTATTATCGATAACAGGATCTTTGCATTTTACGCATTCTGGCCAAATATTTTTCCAACACGAGTTCAAAGTTGATGGCTTTAATAAATCTAACGCGATCTTGACTTGATTAATGCAGTCCATTATAGAAAATTTTTTCCATTCATCTATGACTGATGATTCCTCATAATTATCAAGTTTTTCTAAAACATAATGAAATGAACTTCTTATGTAATACGTTTTAAACGTAGCAATTATCCCCTGGTCTAGTGGCTGTATAAGGGAAGTGGTATTAGGCGGCAAAAAACAAAATTGTACGTTTGGGTGCTCCAAAACTGGATGGCCTGGTGCATTGTCTAGAATCAAAAGAACTTTAAATTCGAGACATTTTTCTTTCATGTAGCGCCTAACTTCTGGGATGAAGTGCTTCTGAAACCACTCTGTGAAAATTGCACTGGTTACCCAAGCATTTTTGTTCGCCATCCAGTGTACAGGCAATTTATTGAAATCTACACTTTTCATGGAACGTGGTCTTAAGGCACGATGTACTAGGAGTGGCTTAAGAATACGTTCTCCTGAAGCATTGGAACAAAACAACAACGTAATACGGTCCTTTGCTACTTTAAAACCACCGGCTGTTTTCTGCGATTTTGCTACATAAGTTCTTCTAGGCATTCTCTTCCAAAAAAGGCCGCTTTCATCTAAATTCCAAACTTGGTCTGGAGTATATTCTCCATCTTCAATAATTTTTTTTAGTTTTTCGGGAAATTCTTTAGCAGCCAATTCATCAGCGGATGCAGTTTCTCCCTTATTTTTTATATTGTGGAGAGCGTGTCTTTTTAAAAAACCAGTCATCCAACCAGTACTTGCGGAAAATGCATGTTGTTTTGACTGAGATGATGTATCTGGATCAATTTCCTGGATACGTTTATAGATTCTTAATGCTGTCTGCTTGATAGCAAGTCCGTCTACTGGTATTCTCTTTTGGGATTTGTCTTCTATCCAGATTACCAAAGCTTTTTCCATTTTCTCTTTAACAACATCCCTTACATACGATGATGATTTTGCACTTAATTTTGTTCCATAACATACTGATGCTCTAATTGCAGTTTCATTTTTTTTAATTGTTCTTACAGTAGCTTCATGGATTCCGAAATTATTTCCCACAACCGTTGCGCCTTGTCCCGTTGCAAGTTGATCTAAAATTTTGATTTTGGTATCTAAGCTGATCGCTTTCCTCATTTTTAATGCAGGAGAATTATGTAACATGGGTGTGGCTACCAAAATATATTTTATTAATCAAAAATGCAAAAATCTAAAATTAAATATTTGAAACTAACCTGTTATTGGTCTACCAAAATTATATGAGCTTCTACTTTATTTTACTTAGCACTTGTTAAAAATCAGCAAAAACTAACGATCTTTCAATTATAATTGTCAAATAGGAACTAAATTGTGTGTACAATACATTATGTACATTTTTACTTTTTCAATAATTCGGGGAATCCCGCATTTCCCGTAAAACAGAAATTACGCATACATAGACATAACTCAGAATACACACCAGAATTATTTTAAGTAGAAAAAAATTCATTGAAAAAAAACGTGTTAAATCCAATAATTCATGTAAAAAAAGTAATTTTTTTTTTGTATTCGTGTTATTTCAAATTATGTCGTGTAAAAATAGAAATATTTTTTCGTATTTACTCGTGTTATTTCAAATTCGTGTAAAAATAATTCGTGTAAAAACAGAATTAGGTGTACTGGATTTTATTTTATTGTAAACGCAACTTCGCCTGCATGGAATTTTAAGATGGTTCTAATAAGATTTATTATTAAATTATATTATTAATTTTATTATAACTTTCCAATCATAATTTGGGCCCAAAACTGCTATTGTACCAAATTTCATGTAAATCAAAGAATCGGTCCCGGGTCCACTCCTCGGAAGAGGAGTGAATTTAGGCAAAGAGTTGTACGTCGTATGTAGAACACACCCACCAAGTTTCTTGTCTCTACGACCAGTGGTTTAGGCTGTGAGTTGATCCGTCAGTCATTTAGGATAAAGCTTTTTATACGAGCGAATTAACAGAAGTTCGGTCAGTTGGGGACTTTCAACTTGTTTTTGTTAAATCTAAACATTTATTAGTCCTCTTTTCAAATTTCAGAACAAACCTAAAAATATCAAATCCTTTGCAATTACTTTATTAGTCCTCCTTTCGAATTTCAGTACAATCGGCTAAAATGGAGACGAGGAAACGCAAGATAACTGAGGATAGGTCAGGCGAAATTCCACCACCAACGCAAACAGAAATTCGCCAGGTGATTCTCTTCGTATTCGCGCGTTATTTACAGCCAATTCAAATATTCAGTGAATGCCAAATTGCATATGGAACGATTGCACCGTCTTTAAAGACTATTTCTAAGTGGTTCCGAAGATTCCAGACCAAAAATTTTTCAGTAGAGGGCGAGCTCCGAGAAGGTCCAACAAAGTCTACCACTAATGACGTCACTGTAGCTCTGGTGAAGTCCAAAATTAGCGAAGACCCACGATTGACACTAGAAATTATTGCTAATGAATTGGACTTGAATGCCATGGCTATATCGCGAATATTAAGTAACCATCTGGGATACACGAAGAAATCTGCTTGTTGGGTACCACGAATTTTAAATGAGGCCCAAAAAGTGGCCCGAGTGCATTTTGCTAAATTTTTCCTAAGCGATTTCGAAAGTGGTCAGTCTAGTAACTTTAGTAAAGTCGTTACTGGTGAAGAATCTTGGTTCTATAAGTACGATCCAGAAACCAAAAAGCAGTCATGGTATGGAGCACAACAGGAGCAAACCCACCCTTAAAATCTAAGCAACAAAAATCAGCAGCAAAAGTACCACTGGAAAGTGGTCAGACGGTAACTGCAAAATGGTACACCGAAAAGTGCTTACCAAAAGTTTTCAAAAATTAGTTGGAAAACAGGAAGAAAGTCAATTTGCGGCGCTACTTTTTACATCATGACACCGCGCCATTTCACGCTGCTGAAATGACGAGTAATTAAATAGCGATTTCTGGGATCGAAGAAATACGTCCAGCACCATATGCCCGGGATATAGCACCTTGTGATTTCTGGTATTTCCAAAATTTTAATAAAAAAAAATTTAAATGGAAAGGTCTTTACGAATTTACTCTTAATTGGGAAATATTATCGCACCCGCCGTACTCTACAGACCTCGCCACGTCCGACTATCACCTTTTCGCATCGATGGGACACTCCCTTGCAGAGCAGTGCTTCGCTAATTTTGAAGAAGTCGAAAAATGGCTCGTCGAATGGTTTGCCCCGAAAGAGAAAAAGTTTTTTTGGAATGGTATCCATAATTTGTCTGAGAGATGGGCGAAATGTGTAGAAACCAATGGTCAATACTTTGAATAAAAAAATTTTGAGATTCCTCTGAAAATTAAGTGTTTTCTTTATCGAAAAATCCGGCAAATTTCAACTAACACACCTGGTAAACAGCATGGTTGAATGGTGTAAAATACAGACAGATACAGAGATTTTGACATTCCCTGATGAGGAGCGACCGAAATTAGAATAATTAGTTTTTTATTTAATTTTTGGGTTTTGGTCGGACTAGGACTTGAACCAATGCTAACACTCGGTTATCGCGGCCGGCAAGTTAGAAACTTACATACGTATATAATATAAACGGCGTTTGTACAATAACAGGTTCACTGTGTTATTAACCTGGGTATGATTGGGGACCCTAACTGAACTTCTCACTTCACATTGGTGTGACAGTCAATAAAGCCAGAGATATATTGGCTTTTGTAAAATGGTGGTCAAAGTAATTCAAAGGTCCTAGAGTCTTTGTATGCAACATTAGTAAGCTCTATTCTGGAATACGGCTCCGTAATTTGGAACCCAAGGTATTAAATCTAGTAAAATAAGATAGCATTCATTCGAAAACAATTAATCCTTTTTGCCTTGAGAAATCTGCTTACACTAGTCGTTTGAAACTTATTAACCTCTCCAGCTTTGCTAGTCCTAGAAAAGTGCTTGGTGTAGACACTTTTGTCGGTTTTTTCTAAAACTTTGCAAAAAAAATTTTAATTTTACGAATTTTACGAGCCTTTGAAGCTTCTGGCTCTTTCATACTAAGCAAACAATTTGGTCGAGTCTCAATTAATTAAAAATTAACTATTTCCATTTTAGTTAAGTTACTTAGAAAACAGCAGATTCATTTTTGGTCTGTATCTGAAATTTTTAAGTTCTCTGCAGTAAAAAAAATAAACTCATCTTGACTTGTTATCGTACGTGTCCCTCGTTTGAATGGGCGGCAGGCAGGTAAACCATTGTCTATAATAATAATAAAAAAAACGCGCTAACATTTGAGAAAAAGAAAAAAATAATGCTAGACATACTCTTATGAATGAGATTTAATTTTTTGCTTAAATGTACACGAAACATCTTCGTTCAAATTATCATTACATCAACAAATATTCCGAATACCACGAAACATTTTTAGAAATAAATTGGACTAAAAAAAATCCATCCATTGAATTAGTTGAAAAAGTAAAATTTTGTGACTTTTTATAATTTTAAACTTCTTTTTTCAATCCGTTCTTTATGTCCAAAGTTTGGGAACCACTGCTTTTTAAGCACCAACACATGCTCTCGCTTTCATATATGATACTTATCAATACAAATGCATACATTTTGCACACACGTTGAAGAAATATAATTATTCATCCAGCAACATGTTGCTAGCAACATTGACCGGTAATAATTTTTAGGCGGGAAACGCACTTCCGGCTGTGCGCTCTTTGCATGAGTGCACGTTTTTTGCTGAGATGAAGAACAACATGTTGAGAATTGAATGTTGCTGTGCTGGCACGTGCCAATTGTTGGTAATGACAGACTTTCTTTATGGCTCTATGGTGAGAATATCTACGGTTTCAGCTGACAAAAGTTGATTACAATAATAAATTTTTATACGTGCCGCTCATCTCAATCATTATATGCTGCATTACAAAATTTTAAATTTGATTTTTAATTCGGTTCTTTTAAAGATGTTTTTTAATTATTTTTATAGAATTATTCTTTTGAAAATTGAAAAAAAAAATCCGTCCTACGTAATTCTGTTTTTGTAATGGTGAAACTCTCTTATAATTTACCATTATCGCTTCTATTGATTAAACCTGAGTATGTTGAAAGAAGAAGGAGAATGGGACCTTATCTAGAGGTACAAGCAAGTGTGTGGGGGTGGCAAGATGCTTGGTGCGCAGGGTTTGGAAACCATCCAAAATTTGCCCCAATTGAAAATCACAATTAACCTCGGATGAGAGACCTCTGACTTTGATGTTGATCCCTGCAAACGCTTTAATAACCATGTTTTGAGGGCATTCGGATATTTAACTCGGAAATGCCCACTGTCCAGCCGGTTAATTTTCAATTAAAAGTACAGGTCAACATCACCGACGTACAAGAAGTAGACAACAGCGAAGTTCTTCATCATATCGCATCTATGAGCCCTGCTACCGCAACAATGTCAAAATCGTGCTTGACGATTTTAATGCTAGGTTAGGGAAAGAAAGTATTTTCGGTACAAAGTCGGGAAATTCAGCTCCCTTGACCGAAAATCCACAAACGAGCTAAAGTAGATTGAATTCGCCAGAGCCCAAATTATTGTTGGTTGTAGTACCAAATTTCTGCACAAGAAGATTCATCAGGCTACATCGTCGCTGGGTTAAAAATCGCGCAACCAATTCGAGATTTATGTATGTTTGAGGACCTAATTACTCGGAAACCTATCTACCTTGTATTCCACCGCTACAGGAATAATTGATTTTCGAGAATATAAAAAGCTGAGTACGGTGGTACGGTGACGATTGACGAGCTGCAGTAGAGAGAGAAAACTGTTTATTTTTGCAAAATTGCGATGAACCGGTCTAATCCTATATAAATAGAATACGTACCGAGAGTTGAAGAAAGGAGTAAGTCGCAGTTGTAGACAGAAAGCGAATGTGGTCAAAAGGCGTGAGTGTACAGAGCTTGGAAGCGGGAAAGTTGGACGACTTACAGCAGATGATAATCTTATGACCAGTGTCCAGATATAATGGTCGGAACACTTCTCAAGACTACCCAATGGTGGTACTAGCTATATGATATTGACATTATTTGCCTCAATAATCGCGCCGTTAGTTTTATTTTCTCCAGACAGGAGATAATGAAACGAAACGAATGGGTCTAATAGTAAACGAAGACAAGGCTAAGCATCTCCTGTCATCTAGCAAACATTTAGCTCATTTTTATCTTGTCAACAACAATAATAATGACAGTTTTGAAATCCAACAAAGATCCCGACATACAATATAATTTCTCATTTAGTCCCGCTTATTCATGTTGTTTTTAATGAGTCAACAAATAGGTTGTTGATGCGTTAGCTTAAATTCGCTGTAATTTCATTTAAAGGACAACAAATACTCGCATAGTCCTAACGATAGGCGATACCTGCTGATCAACCTTCGAGTATAAATTACATCCGAGACTTGGTAATTTAAGGCGAATTCTGCAAATTTTGCGAATTTATTAAAAAATAGTGGCTCACGCTGCGTCCAATATTCGGCCCAGCAGTGCCGCATTCTCAGAGACGCCGTCAAATGCGCTGTTGCTGTTATTGTTCAGCGAAGAAGCTCACTTTTGGTTGCATAGGTAGGTTAATAAACAAGATTGTTGCATTTGAAGTAATGAAAATCCAAAGACCATTACTGAGGCATCGTTACATCCTCAAAAAGCCACTGTTTGGTGGGCTCTATGCTTCATATTTTCTCAAAAATGAGAACGCTCTAAAGCCATGATTAATAACTTTTTTGTGCCTGAGTTACCAAATGTTGATGTGGCTGACCTCTAGTTGCAACAAGACGACATTGCATGCTATAGAGTCAACGAAACAATCACTTTATTGAAGGAAACTTTTGGTGAGCGCATTATCTCGGGCCGAGCGTCTGTAGTGTGGCCTCAAAGATCATGAGATTTAAGGGGGTTATGGGAAGTCGCTTATCCACCCGAGATGATTGATGCCTTGGAAGAGAATATTCGGTGCATTATTGCTGACATATGGCTCCAAATGTCGCAAAAAGTGGTCGAATATTGGGTCTCTCGAGTTAGCCACGGCGGTTACTTGTCCGAAATCATTTCTTTGAATTGAACTGGTAGAAAACTAGTATATTTCTGATGAAAATCTAACACTTGCCTCTCGTAATGGGTACTGCAATAAAACTATCGTTGTTTTTGTGCGCAATTACGAGGCATGAAGAGTGTAAGAGTGCAACAAATTGCCAAATTACGGCGAACAGCAGGAAAAGCGTCAGCAACAAAACTACTAAAAAAAATTAATGAAACTCACATATTTGTATTTGTGTTTTTACTTATGTATGTATGAGTATAGTTATGTATAAAATACTATTAAACGAACAAAGTGCAACACATTGCACATCGCAACGCAGCACCGCATAGGGGAGTGTGGCAACATGAAAGACAATGATTTCTTTATGGCACCAAAAGAGTTATAATTTAGATCTAATTGCAAGATATTTGCTCGTAAGACAACACAAAAACACACTAACAACAACAGCAGCGCATAACAACAGCGAAAAGCAAGTGTGTGGCAGCAACAAAAAAAAACAGATAAATAAAATAAAAAAAATATATATATATTAAATAAATATATATATATATATATATATATATATATATATATATATATATTTGTATTTGTATATATGTATGCATGTACGTACAAAAACAGCCAACAAGTGGCAGTCAATTGGTAGCGAACACACTGTTGTGGCAACATTGTATGGCAGTGAATTTCGCTACCATTTTTTGTATATATGATTTTGTTGTTATTGTTTTCTTTTTTTTTGCTTTTAAGTGTCTGCAAAGAGCAGCATTTAATGCAGACGATTGCTAAGCACGCAGACGGCACGTCAGACAGCACTGTGCAACAGCGTGTAAAGAGCCATACCACACTAGCTGCATCATAGACTTGCAACATGCCACAAATTTGTGTGTGGCGGGGATTGTAAAAAGTCTGCTTCGCATGTTGCATGGTTGCAATCAACAACTAACAGAACATATGTATGTACATGTGTATTTGTTGAACAACAACAGCAACAACAATAAAAAAACTACTCAAAAAATTCCTATTGAAAAATCATCAATTGTTGGCGGAATTTTATTGAGCGTTTGCGTGTTGCGCACATATTATATTGAGAGGCAGCATGATTGCGCCGATAGGATTTTTGCTCTCCGACGTCATCAGTGGAAAAACAACAACAGTAATAGTATACATTGTTGCATATTGTCTCGCTGCTGCCAATCTGTCTGCATATTTATTGTGGCATGCCAGTTGGGTGCAGAGTAATGTTATGGTCTAAACAACAATAACAACAACAACAACACATGCACACATGCATACATACATACAAAACTGTAGTAATGAATGAAGCAATGAATGAAACTGACATTTTCGTAGCGAAAATTTATTGAAAAGCGCATCTAATGAGCTGCTGCTGGTGTGTATATATGTATGTCTGTACATATGTACCATATATATGTGTGCCAAATACTATTAAGCTACAACGTCTTATTGTTGCTTGTAAAGTTATGATATTGCTTATGCACATGCTTTTGTTATTGTTGTTGTTGTGGTTGTTATCTTCTCATGCCCATTGTCTATTTGCAGTGGTTGCTCTTGTTGTTGTACCGTGCAATTGCATGTGCATGGAATATATTCCATATAACAATTGCAACAAATGCGATTTTAAGTTCGTGTGGCACCTACATACATACATATGTACGAGTATGTATTCATGGGTGTTTGCATATGTGCGAACATGTGTTTGTGGCATGCAACTACAAAAGAGTACAACGGTGCAGCTGATAGTTGCTTGCATGGATGGATGCTCTTCATTATGTGGCAAGTTGTGCTTTGTCAGGAAAATTTCTTGTAAATGTTGTAGATTTGTTGTTGTTGTTGTTGTTGTTGTATTTAATGCGATTCACCTACAACATGTAACGTTTTACTCTTACAGTGCATGCTAATGATGGAGCAAAACGTTTTGTGGCAACTCGCATTAAGCACGAAGCTCGGAGAAGTAGCAACAGAGTTGGAACATTTATATTTATTACAGTATTTTTGTTGGTATTTGCTTCACGTTATGCGGAGAAGTCTTTCTTTTTGGTAAGTGTCTTCCGAAAATCAAGTAGTAGCATCTTCTCAAACATACACGAAATATGTACTAATTTTTAAACTATTCATATACATATATATATATACAGCCTTGGCCAAAAGTATTAGGCACCCCACTAAAATACAAGTATTCTCAAATGTGCCTATCAAAGTTACCACTTCTTTTTGTAAATATCTTACATGGGTGTTTAACTGTTGATTAAAGGAATTAATTGTGTAATATTAAAAGTCACTCTGGATAAGCTAAAGCTAAAAATTGTCATTTTTAAGAAATTCATAAAATATTTTCGCATTTAAAATTTGAAAGTGAAAGTCTAAATTACATTTAGTGAAAAGCTATCAATCTTATAAAAACAGTTCATATTTACCGAAATGCCTAAAAAAAATGAAATTAGTTACGATGATAGAGTTAGAATTCAAGTTCTAAGTGAAGAAGGTAAGTCTCAGATTGAGATTGCCAATTTGGTGGGATGTCCGTGGCGCGCGGTCCAATGTGCTATCAGGCGATTTGTGGAGACGAAATTCCACAATAATAAATCCAAAAGGGGAAGAATGCGTCTTACCAGTAAACGAGAAGACCGACTACTTATACGCGAGTTTCTCAATGATCGCAAAAAATCTTCTTCTGCCCTCGCAGCTGCCCTTTCGGATGAATTTAGTAAACCAGTTAGTGCTCGAACAGCTACAAGAAGACTTGTGGAAGCAGGTTTAAAAGGATGAAAAGCTCGAAAGAAGCCGTGGCTCTCAGAAAAGAATAGGAAAAATCGTTTGGAATGGGCTCGCCGATACCAACATTTCACGGAAGAAGATTGGTGGAATGTTCTGTGGTCTGATGAATCAAACTTCGAGGTAAACTTAGTTAAGATCGTCTTAAAGTATTAACGGCCATAGCTTCTTACCCTAAAGCAATTTTGAGGACATAATACAAATCTTATGAAAACATTATTTTTTCTTTTCTATAGATATTTGGAACACCTGGTGTGATGTTCGTGAGGCGACGGGTTCCCACTGTTGAGCATGGAGGAGGCAGCATTATGATCTGGGGCTTCATGGCTACTGATGGTGTCGGCGAAATGTTCGTTTACGAGAGTCGCATGAACAATCAAAAGTACATAAATGTATTAGAAGTTCTTCCTCTGCCTTCGTTAACGCGATTTTCGGCGATACTAATTTAGACGGGGTTCAATTTCAGCAAGACAATGCTCCTTGTAACAACATTGTTTTGTTAGATTGGCCTGCACAGTCTCCAGATCTTAATCCCATTGAGCACATGTGGGCTATTTAAAAGGCAAGATTAAGGAACACAGTATAACATCAAAAACTGCCTTAAAGAATGCCTAAGGGAATTGCTGCCGTTATTAAATCGAAGGGTGGACCTACTAAATATTAATGTTATGATCACTAATTCATTGTATTTCCACTGTTTTTCTAATAAAACTTCATTACTTCACTTGTTAAAACAAAAAATTCAGTAATTAATGGGGTGCTTAATACTTGTGGCCAAGGCTGTACGTTTATATATATGGTATATGTTTGGCGCCTTGGTACCCCTGAAACGATTTTCGGCCTAGCTCCTCCTCCAATTTTTGGTACTCATCTTGATGTTTTTCCAACAAAATGGAGGAAACTACAGTTTATTCAAAGCTGCTTCCGAACGGCCGATGGATTTTTAAAAGTTTTTATTTCATATTAGAAATATACTCGGCTTAACTTTCCCCGAATGATAACTGGAACGCTCGCCTTTCCATTGTTAGTACGTTGTTAACTACATAGAACCAAACTGGTTTGCATTCCACGTAAGCCACTGATATTTTTTTAACACGGCGATGTCCTACGCACTCTCAATTATCCGACTATGTAACAGCTTCGTACTAGTTGTATACCAGTTCAATTAAGAACGTTGAATTTTTACTTAACCAAATGAATAAAATAAAAATAAAAATTATTTAGCCTGCAGCGAGATTCGAACCAAAGTTTGGCCTAACCTTAATATTCATCACGTATAAAAGAGATACAAGGATTCACTGTAAGCCCTCTTCACGAAGAGGACAAAAATTCACCAATTTAACCCACTGTCCTTAAGGAGTAACAGTGCACTCCAATTCGGTCAAGTATCTCGGAGTAATTTTATTTGATTAAAAAACTTAGCATAACAGGCGCGTTGAGAACTCCCTCAACAAAAGCCCTGGAAATCAACCTTGATATCAGTTCAATTAACATACAAATGACTTATGAAGCAGCACTAACAGCTTGCTGCCTAAATTTCCCAGATAGTCGGGCCTAGTTCCCTCCCCCCCCCCAACAGAAAGTTATAAGATATACTGATTAAATGTACATTGGTACCGAGCAAAGGGCACCTTTCCTTTTTCGGTTTGGAGAACCTACTCTTGACCTTGGGTCGGTAACTCATGAGCCTAAATGCGAGGCAGGCCAGGAGTAGGGTTCTACTGTGACAACCCTAATAAGCAAGGTAGCTACAAACTAAATGACTAAAACTCTGTATTTCAAGCACGGATTGTAGGCGTAAATGAAGGCACCAAAGGGCCAGCCATTTTAACAGGGGAATCTATCAGGCCACACGAATGTAGAAGGTAATGAAAAGGCAGATGAACTGGCTGGTGTTGATCTTCAGCGCCTTCAAATGTTGTTAAAGCAGAGGAAGAGGAAGACTTCCACTCCGTTTGAAAGACTAGGTAGCTGGCTGGTAGGTGGCTCTACATGATATCGCCAATTGGCGTCAAACAACGAGAAAATGAAATTAATGCCGCACCGTTTTTAACTCGGCTATAATTGCGCGTAAGCGGTGTCTACGCCAGTAAAATTAAATGTAGTTGAAAACAGTGGAATCAAGGAAAACACTTAAGATCCTGGAGCAATTCCAACATAGGGCATACCACTACACTACTTTGGGGCAGTATAGATTGCAGATGAACTAAACTTTTTCTAGCCGGGGCATATTCCCTTAAGATATTAACTGAAAAAGCTAGGTTAGGTATAATTGGTAGAGTGCAGAAGAAGAGGACAATATAGTGTAGCATCATTATCTTTGCGAGTCCCCGATCCTTAGGTGATTTTGGCGTGAAATTTTCTACGCTACCACGAGCTCCAGCCTTATGGAGATGGGTGCACATGGGTGGATGAGACTAAAACAATTTGTTACGAATAAATATATGAAACTGTCCGCAAAAGCATACTTTGAATAAGCAGGGGTACTAAGTGGCTTAAGTGCGGCCGTCCGCAGGCAGGTCCTAACTAAATAGCCAAACTTACAATTATAATTCTATGATTCCGATGATGCTAAAACAACAAATCAACTAATATAGAGAGAAGTCAAAACATAATGACGATCGCACAAGTACCGTCAAGTCATACTCCCACACTAAACACACTATAACCGCTACTTGTTGTAATTGTAAATTCTAGTCCATTTAAATAATTTTTGAATTTAATTGTCTCAAGTAAATTTCAAGGTTATCTCTTGACTGCACTTTTATTTCCCCTTACGAGCGCACAAAAGTAATTCATTTAAAAATTGACTGCATTAAATCAGAAATATGCAGACAGTGACTCAGAGTTGCAAAATCATTAAGTGAAAACAATTAATTTTATTTATATTTTTTTTTATAGCTCACGGAAAATCTAATCAAGAAAACTAATATGTATGTATGTATGTATGTGTGTACCATACATGCAAGCATTCCTCGGGGTCAATAGACGGGTTACATTTCGCTTTCATACACAACTAAGAAAATTAATGTCTTTTTGTTTAAAATTTTTAATTACTTTTATTTTTTTTTTAATTTTATGCGAACAACATTTGTATTACAGTTTTGGAAATTGCACTAAAAGCGCTGCCAACAAACAATTGCAAGCAGCAACGGGCGTAACGTGGTATGATAGCCACAAAGCCTGATATAACAATTATAATAACAACAGCAAATAGCGCGAGATAATAAAAATGGCAAGAAATTGTATGCACACCCATACATACGAGTATATATAATACATATTTTTTGCCATAAATTTGTTAATATACCTCGCGGCAAATGCAACGGGGCGAAACAACAACAAGCAACGAACACCGACAATAAATTGCACGCGCGCAAAATTTAAATAAAAATTTCATTATTAGATAAATAAAAACATTAAAAAAAAAATAAAAATAAAAAATAAAATAAAAATTATACAACAGAAAATGAATTTAATATAAAATTGAAATCAAACTATTAATTAAAAAATTCCAGCATATACATAGCCCAAGCACGGTGATCGGAAATTGCAAAAGTAAATGTAAAAAGGTAAATTGTAAATATCAGGTAATCTCCAAAGGTTACCGACCGATTGACTTGAAATTTGGTTTGGTTCTTTCTATGGTTCCCAGAATGATTTAAATGAAAATTATTTTTTTTGGTAAGTTGACCAGACACACTGACCTATTCGAAACATTTTTTTTATGATTTGGTTTACCAGAACCACAGTACAGGGCTGGCCTTTTTGGCTAGTTTAGCAGGAAGATCGACCTATTCGAAAATATCGTATTTAATCTTCGATTAATTTGAAATTCTTTTCTTTTATCGGTCTTTATTAAAAAATACATGTTTATGGTGCATTTGAGTTATATTTCTGGAAATGAACCATTTGCCTGAAATACTGGGTTTCCCTATAAGAGGTATTATTTTGATATTCAAAGAAAAATTTTTTGAGATAACTAATCGGATGTTTAATTTATTGTAAAAAGGGAGATATGCCATTAATAATATCAGACAAATCGCAAAGCGGCTACTGTATGTCTTAAATAGCTTCACGAACTGCATCTTTGTGGTCTGGAATCGTGGTTGACCTGTTGGCGCAAACTTTATCATTCACGTGGCTGCAAAGGAAGAAAACACAAGGTGTTAAACCACAAGATCTAGGTGGCCAATTGTGATCACCTTGTGGAGAGATAACCCCACCGGGTGTCCTTTGGGTCAATACCTTATAATTCTGGCCATCAAAAATTATTAATCATCTCTCGATAGCGCAATCCATTCACCGCTACTATTGCTCCAGCGTAATTTTCAGACCATAAGCCGCCGCAAATAGCTACACGTTGAGAACGAGGGGCTTTTCAAGAATAAATCTTGGGTTTTCCGATCCCCAGATGTGCCAGTTTGCTTATTGACATAACCATCAAGGTGGAAATGGGTCTCATCAGTCAAGTTGATTTTTCGATGAATACCCCTGCGTAAGAGGCGACTAAAATCCAATAGTTCCCGCGACAGTCGGGTCTTTATACTGGAACGACTCGGATTTTAAATCCGGCCAAGGACTGTTACTCCTGCAATGTTCCCCGAAAACCGATTCGGGGCTTATTTTGAGGTTAAAACAACAACAACAACAACAACAACATTTTTGATGAAATTCCGGATCACTTTTATGCATTTCAAGGATTTAATCAGTGAAGAAACGACGTTGTTGATCATCGGCCGGCTTGAGTTCTTCTGTTAAATGAACTTTAAAAGCTTTAAGACCCAAGTCTTTATGTGAAGGACGGTGTAATGACGTTTGTGGAATGCCCAGTTGCAAGAACAACGAGGAATAGGCAAACCTGGGGTTTTCCAACACTTTAGGCTACACAAGCATTAATCTCAGTTATTCTTGAGCGACGTGTACGTGTTTTATTCTTTACATCACCAACTTATCCCAACAGCTCCATTTTATAATTTGTTGTTGAGGCGGGTGTCGTTCAAATTTTATTACTAACGTAGTTTTTAATTGTCAAATGTTTCAAAAGTGGCATCTACCAGAATAGCAGACTGTTCAAAATAAGACCTCTTATTAGAAAGCCCCCTTTAATCCTTCATTCTTTATGGAAAAGGTATCAACGATAGAGGAACGCAATGGAAGCAAGAATTCTAGCCGGACCTTTCAAACATGAGGGCATCAACATTTCCCGAATCTCTATGATTCCTTTCGAAACTCTCTTGCAATTCAACTGATTCGCACAATGTACAATTGTATGTTACATGTTCTTAGGTTGGCAGAACAGGTAACCGAGGATAAAACCAAAAATGGTGAATGCCTACACGTATCGAGTAAATAAAATTATAATGAAAAGATATCCAATATTTCACATTTGCAGGGTACAGCTAGTATATGTGTATATAGGGATTGAAAAATCAATATTATGATATTAAAAACCGACTTTTAAGGGTATCCTCTGAGTATGAAGTTGAGATTAAGCTATACCAGCTGGCAGTTACGCCTTACATAGAACTGCTGGTCTTTTGTTGTGCCAGACGTCGTTCATGTAGGAATTCGACACTATATGCGAAGTTAAATAGATCCTTTTTCTAATTTTCCATCTAGCTCTTTTTGAGCTGCTAGATATTCAAGACGAGTTCTAACAAAGGCCGGACCGAAGCATAGGAAGTATTCCAGCGCCTCACTCATACCTTACTCTCTGCATTTCCCACCTGGACACATGCCACTAATGCCCAATCTGCTAACTTGTGATGCTAGTATGTTGTGAGATGTCATTAGGCCAACAACTGTCGTAGAGAGTTTTCGAGACTTCGTGAGTAAAAAGTAAGTGTACTAACTTTCGCCGCCATTACCCATGATCTTTAGGGTCCTGAATACCATTAGGGCATTCCATCTCATCCTGATACGTCTGCAAGTTCGGATGGAAATTTCATGGTGTTTTGTTTTTAGCGACCTGCGTATTTCCACTTTTGGCAATCTCATCAACTATTTCATGTCTCGCAATGCCTTTGTGTCCTGGAACTTAGTATACATACCTTCTACTCAAATATAAACGAGCCTTTATCCATAACTCGACAAGGGCAAGACATATGGCCATACTTTTTTTTTGCTTAGGTTGGCAGGACTGTTATATGTTTACATGTCAAATTTGAGCGCGATCTGTCACATAGTTTTTTTTTACGGCACTATACGGCGACGGACGCAATGAAAATGTTGCAGAAGGCATATGGAGAGTCTTGCCTATCACGTGCACGTATTTTTGATTGGTATAAGTCGTTCAAGGACGGCCGTACATCGCTGGAGAACTTGCCCCATGATCGTCGTCCAGCAACGTCAATAAACGAAGAAAACGTCGAAAAAGTAAAGAAAATTGTGTTGGAAAATCGTCGTGCGACTGAAAGAGAGATAGCTAGTGAGCTCAACATATCAAATGGATCCGCTCATAGCATTATTCACGATGTTTTGGGCATGAGACGTGTGTCTGCTCGACTTGTTCCAAAATTGTTGGTCATACGCCTCGTCTTGTACGCGATTATTTGACCAAAAACAACGTAAATATTGTTCCGCAAGCACCGTATTCACCCGACATGGCACCGTGTGACTTTTTTCTTTTCCCTAAACTCAAATTGCCGCTTCGTGGAAAGCATTTTCAGTCGATTGAAGTCATAAAAGAGAATTCGAAGAAGGAACTGAAAGCCATACCTAAAGCGGCCTACCAGAAGTGTTATGAAGATTGGAAAAAAAAGGTGGCATATGTGTATCGCCTCTAATGGTGAGTATTTTGAAGGGGATAAAATAAATATTGAAGAATAATTAACCGTTTTTGTTTTATTGAACAGTCTCGTTTATATTCGAGCAGAAGATATATGTATGCAGCCACTTGCCTGCAGATTCCATGCCTTTAAAGACTTTTTTCACGCAATCGCTTTTCAAACCGAATTGAATTCTGCATGGAACATATTGGAGTACTTCGGAAGTTTGAAGGGTGCCCAGAGATCTAGCTAAGCGCAATATATCCAGCACCCACTCTGTCAGCCATTTTTGATCCGTACATGTAGGGATTGCAAGTTCTTGTTCAGATAAAGCGTCCTGGTATTTGGTGTATTTTGTCCGCAATTCTCTTTTTTATCGAGCTGTGTCCGCAGGTTCTTGCAGAAAATTCACCCAACGCCGTTGAACTTACAGCTGACTTTGAGTGCAGCGAGCCGTTGTAGTCACTTCTATCGTTTCTTATATGAGTTTTTACTGACAGTAGCTCACTAAATCACCGTAAATCAAGATTTATCGGCAATTGCCTGTAAGTTAGTCGATGTCGCCCATCGGTGTATGTCCCTTAGAGCGTTCTCCATCAAGTGATTTATTGTATCTAGAAACTTTCCTGTTATATCGTTTAACATGAGCATTCTGGCTTCGTTTTTTTGAACGTTAATATTCTTGTAGCTCAGTAGAGTTTTTATCCATAATAAGACGGGGGGCTCTAACCAGGCTACTTCTTTGAATATGAAAATATTTATTAAATTTTTAAATTAACAAACAAATTTAAATCTCTCAGTAATAATGGATTCAAACAGGCAGATAAAGGATCATGATCAAATCAACTCTGCTGCTCTTCTAGATATATAGATATTAAATCTAAATCAACTTTTAAACAGAGATAAAATAAATCATACTTATGACCACTTTAAGCCCTGCAGTTTACCACTGTGAATACCATAATGTATGGTAGATATACCTAAACCCATACATATGAGTTTTTTACAAATCAGACAAACCGTGGAGGGAGAAACTACATGTAAAGGGTGGTTAAATTTCAAGGGCCGATGTTGAATGTGAACCACACCTAAACGCCAAGTTTTTTTCCGAATTTAATTTGACATTTCTCTATTTCAGACTTACTCAATTTGAACCATGGAGAGATACACACGAAACAATGGCTCTTTTGCGCGACAAATTCAATGGCCGTGTTATCTCACGTAATGGCGATGTCAATCGGCCCCAAGATCATGTGATTTGACACCGTTGGACTTTATTCTCTGGGGTTATTTGAAAGAAAAGGTGTACGTCGATAAGCCAGCAACAATTCAAGAGCTAAAGGATGAGATAATTCGGCACATTAACGGCAGAGAAACTCCATTATGCCTCAGCGTCATCGAAAATTTGGACCATCGTATGGAGGTGTGCCGCCGAGGTCGCGGCGCTCATTTGGCCGATATTTTGTTACATACATAATTGAGTAATACCAATATATCATAATAAAATAAAATTTCAATAATTTCCTAAATAGTTTGTGTTTTATTCAAAACAAAAAAAACATCGGCCCTTGAAATTTAACCACCCTTTATTTATTGTTGGTTAATTTTTATCGTTTAATTTAATTTTTACATTTTTTGATTTTGATTGGTGAGGGCAGGTGTTGCTTGGAAGAGCAGAAGGTTTCAAGAACGGATCAATCTCTTGTAGGAGCAGAGAGGTAATCTAGGCTGAAGTTCAGAGCATATTGAATTTATGGAAGGGAACTTGCTGAATGGCAGTGAAAATAGAACACCCGGAGATGACGAACCCGATTTCCTAATCGGTGATGATGGAACAGATATTTCGTTGTTCAACTATGAAGAAGTTCGAATAGTAATTGTCCGCTTGAAAAGCATAATGAAAAGATAAAAAAAATTGAAAAATATAATGCAGAGATAAAAGCATGGCAAACATTTGGAACCTAAGTTTGCTCTACCAAAACCACAAAAGGGTGAGCCCACAGTCTGGGCCAATTACCGTAAGATAAGCATCCTTAATATTGACTAAAGCCCACTATTAAAAAACTTATTAGACCTTATTGACCCAGTCGTGAAGAATGGCAGTGAAAAGGGGATTGTTTCACACCATAATTTCATCTATTTTAAAGCGACTTGGCACTCACGTCACTGTTGACAGTCAAAACCTTGAATCTTACGCAGAATCCCTCTTGCCAATAGGTGCTACTTCGGACTGAGTAGGCAATTGAAAAGTAAAGTCCTGTCCAGGAACGAAAACTGAACTCAACAAGTCGCTCATCAATCCCATTCTGCTATATGGTGCAGAGGCATGGACGATTACAACATCTTCCTCATGAGTTGGGATGAGGAGTTTTCTAGGTTTTAGGTTCTTTGCGCGTTGGCAGCAGCGAATACCGTATGAGATATCCAGCGATATTAACATAGTTCAGCAAAAAAAAGGACGGCAGCTCCACTGGTTAGTTCATGTCGTCCGAATGGATGAAAGCACTCCAGCTTTCCCGTCGGTGGAAACAGAGGAATAGGAAGACCGCCACTCCATTGGAAAGATCTGGCAAAGAAGGGTCGGACTACAGTTAGTGTTTCCAAGGTGGCGAATATTTAGTGGCGCCTACGCTAGTAAAGGGCGCTATATGTTTTATACTCGTACATATACAGCCTTGGCCAAAAGTATTAGGCACCCCACTAAAATACAAGTATTCTCAAATGTTACCACTTCTTTTTGTTAGTGTCTTACATGGGTATTTAACTGTTGATTAAACTAATAAATTGTGTAATATTAAAAGTCATAGGACTCTGGGTAAGCTAAACCTAAAAATTGTAATTTTTAAGAAATTCATAGAATATTTTCGCATTTAAAATTTGAAAGTGATAGTGTAAATTACATTTAGTGAAAAGTTACCAATCTTATAAAAACCGAAATGCCTAAAAAAATTGAAATTAGTTACGATGATAGAGTTAGAATTCAAGTTCTAAGTGAAGAAGGTAAGTCTCAGGTTGAGATTGCCAATTTGGTGAAATGTTTGCGGTGCACGGTCCAATGTGCTATCAGGCGATTTGTGGAGACAAAATCCCACAATAATAAATCAAAAAGTGGAAGAAAGCGTCGAACCAGTAAGCGAGAAGACCGAATACTTATACGCGAGTCTCTCAAGTATCGCAAAAAATCTTCTTCTGCCCTTGCAGCTGCCCTTTCGGATGAATTTAGTAAACCAGTTAGTGCTCGAACAGCTACAAGAAGACTTCTGGAAGCAGGTTTATAAAGATGTAAAGCCCGAAAGAAGTCGTGGCTCTCAAAAAAGAATAGGAAAAATCGTTTGGAATGGGCTCGCCGATACCAACATTTCACGGAAGAAGATTGGTCGAATGTTCTGTGGTCTGATCTGAATCAAATTTCCAGGTAAGCTTAGTTAAGATCGTCTTAAAGTATGAACAGCCATAGCTTATGAAAACAATATTTTTTCTTTTCTACAGATATTTGGAACACCTGGTGTGACGTTCGTGAGGCGACGGGTTGGAGAAGAATATCATTCAGATTGCGTGGTACCCACTGTTAAGCATGGAGGAGGCAGCATTATGATCTGGGGCTGCATGGCAGCTGATGGTGTTGGCGAAATGTTCGTTTGCGAGGGTCACATGGACAGTCAAAAGTACAGAAATGTATTAGAAGCTGTTCTTCTGCCTTCGTTAACGCGCAGTTTTGGCGATACTAATTTAGACGGGGTTCAATTTCAGCAAGACAATGCTCCTTGTCACATGCCTAAGAGAATTGCTGCCGTTATTAAATCGAAGGGTGGATCTACTAAATATAAATGTTATTTTCACTAATTCATTGTATTTTCACTGTTTTACTAATAAAACTTCATTACTTCACTTGCTAAAACAAAACATTCAGTAATTAATGGGGTGCCTAATACTTTTGGCCAAGGCTGTATGCGTTATACACATGCATTCATATAAATAAATCGGATTAATTGTTGCTGAATCATCAAAGCGCATTTGTTTTAATTGTTGTTGGTTGCTGATCTATTTCCAATGCTGTTTTGTTGTTCTACTAAAATGTACTCACGCTCATATTGTCACTTATTCTGTGCACATACAATACATACACATATACAATACTTACATGCGTACAGACATACATATATTTATATTATGCAAAAACCATGCTGTCGCGACACGCTGCCACACCGTTGATTTGATTGCCAACATTCTGTCGTTGCACACAATTTTGGTGCGGCCTAGTCTGCCACAGGCAGACCAGACTTGATTTGGCCATGTTAATTAGCAGTTGCAATCGGAACAATTGTTGGCCATAAACTTAATAACCAACCAACCAACCAACTAGCCAAGCAGTCAGCCAGCCAGCCAGCTATGTAATTTTGTACATATATATTTATGTTGGTATGTATATTCATACCTAAATGGATAAATGAATCAATGAATGAACAATTGAGGGAGTGACGGGCGCGCCGCAAGCGTTGGTATGTACATATACATATGCTTGTCTGTGCGCGGGTGTGTGTGTGTGCGTGCATTTGGCGTACAGAGTCTAGTTGTCTAGCTGTTTGCCTATGCAAATTCGCCGACTGGCTGTCTGTCTGTTCAGCTGATGGTTTGATGGTTGACTGATTTGCTTAGGTCACTCGAATGTTATTACGTGCATACAGATATACATACATACATACATACATACATATGTATTGTACATATGCATGCGTATACATATTATTGCCAATAACAATTTGCATTTATAGCAGTACTTTACCAATATATGTACGAGTATAACGGACCAACATACTACAGTTATGCTGAGTATAAAATATTTATTATCTTCCTTTGTCCGCCGTAAATCATAATTATGCACTTTATGTATTGTAATAATCACTCAAATGAACTTTGACCCCATTTCGAATGAGTTCACAAAATCACAATAACTGTGTAATAATGACACATTTATATATTGCACCCAACACGGGCAAATGTTGATGCAACATGCATGCAACATCACCACTTTCAGTTGCCTTTGTACACACATACATATGTACCATATGTATGTACATATATGTATATATGTGTATGTGAACGGAAATCACATAATTTTCTATTTTGCCAAAAATTTGATATTATTTGATTTTTGTGTGATTTATTAGTGAATGTACATATGTATGTATGCATGTACATATGTACATATGTATGAGTGATTTGTATGTAGATGCTTCACTTTGTGTTCATTTGAGGAAACTTGTGCTGTGTTGTATTATTAGCTATTTGAACATTTCCGAATCAGAAATTCTGACATTTATTTGGCAATAGTTGGCGAAAGGCCATCCGAGGTTTCGTCTCGAACGATCGAGTGTACCATATATGATTTTTGTGAGATTTTAAAACAAAGCAAAAAATGTGTTTTTGTTAAGAGTGATTATTTAAGCAACTTTCTTTTTGGCAACACTCTCAGCTAACGCGGGTTTCATGCCTTGTGTCACTGTCCAAAATGCTCAGTTTGGTCTATAATTTAAACTTGAATCGACTAACAAATGAACGACGCTTATAAATTATTGATTTTTTTTATTAATATTTATGCTCGGGCTTGTTGCTTAGTTTGGTGGACCTTCTGAGGCGGTTATTCGGAATTTTATAACTGAATTTCCCACCAAATTTCTTTCTTCTTCTTTACTGGCGTAGACATCGCTATTTGCCGAGTTAACAACAGCGCACCATTCATTCCACACAATTGGAAATACGAAGTGCAGCTAGGTCCATACGTAGGCTGCTATATATATTTCTGGCCTAATAATGAGAATACGAATATTTATCAACGAAAATGGTTTTTTTTTTTTTGTTTGGATTTGGCTCGTCTTGGAAGACCCACACGGTCGATTGCTGTTTTGTTTCGGGCTCATACGCATAGATCCATGATTCGTCACCTGTGACGATCTTATAAACGTCTTTTGAAGTACGGCGATCGTATTTTTTCAGCATTTCTTTACACCAATCCACACGAGCCTTTTTTTGAGCGATTGTCAAATTGTGCGGGATCCAACGAGAACAAACCTTTTTTACGGCCAGGTGTTCATGCAATATCGAATGTATGCTGGTGAGAGAAATGCATAGACATGCCTCTATCTGGAGGTATGTTACATGACGGTCTTGCATTATCAGTTCACGTACGGCATCGATGTTTTCTGGCACAACGGCTGTTTTTGGACGACCTTCACGGAATTCGTCTTTGAGCGAGCGTCGGCCACGATTGAATTCGTTGTACCAGTTTTTCACAGTGCTATAGGATGGTGCTTCATAGCCATATAAAGATTTTAGTTCATCGATGCACTCTTGTCGTGATAATCCACGTCGAAAGTTGTGAAAAATGATCGCACGAAAATGTTCACGAGTTAATTCCATTTTTTGGCCGAGATGAATTTTTTAATTCCCTGTAAATAAAACAATTCACGATTAAATGACAAAACGTTCTGAGTGATGTTTTGCTAAAAAATGTCAAACTTTCCATTGGAAATGTCAGATTGCACCTGGCAACAAGTGTTGCCTAGGCCAGATCTATATATAGCAGCCTACGTATCCGCCTGATCTATCCAACGGAGTACATGTTTTATTTTTCCTACGCTTCCACCGGCAGGTATTGCATCGAAAACTTTCAAAGCTGAAGTATTCTTATTCATCTGGACCACATAACCTATGGTAGCCCGAGCAACCGCTGTCTCTGGATCCGCTGAACAATGTCAAAATCGCAAAATATCTACTATATATCATCATTCCATCGTCTGTGGTATTCTCCGTTGCCAACGCGCAGAGGGTCACCAATCTTATGCAAAACCTTTCTCTAGAAAACTCCAAACCCCGACTCATCAGCTGTTCTCACCGTCCATGAATCCGCACTATAAAGCAGGATGGGAATGATGAACGACTTGTGGAGTTTGGTTTTTGTTCGTCCTTAGAGGACTTTACTTGTCAATTGTCTGCTTAGACCAAAGTAGCACCTGCTGAGAACAGTGACTTTGCGTTGGATTTTAAGGCTGACAATGTTGTTGGTGTTAATACCAAGGTTCCAAGATAGAGAAAATTAGCTATGACCTCGAAGCTATGACTGCCAACAGTGACGTGAGAGCCGAGTCGCGAATGCAATGACTGTTTCCTTAAAGGACATATTTTGTGTAGTCTTCCTTCACTATCAGCCCCATATGCTTCACTTCCTTATCCAGTTCTAAGAAAGCAGAACTCTCGGCGCGGTTGCAGAGATGAATGATGTCCATATCATCGGCGTACGCCAGCAGCTGTAAACTCTTATAGAAGATTGTACCGACTCTATACAGCTCTGCAGCTCTTATTATTTTCTCCACCAACAAGTTGAAGAAGTCACACGATAAGGAATCGCCTTGTTTGCTATTCGAACTTCTTCATAGTTGAACAACAAAATATCTGTTCCATCATCACCGATTGGGAAATCGGGTTCGCCATTTCTGGGTGTTGCATTTTCACTACCATTCAGCGGGGTGGAGGAAGTATGCTCTAGGCATAATCTTCACTCACTTTACACAGATTTGAAGGTAGTTATCCTGTATAGAAACCACTGGGAAAGATAATAGACTTAATACAGTTTTATACGGATGAGCCTTAACTAGATACCGTGGTCGGTGGCGGAATCAACTGAAGGGTGCTTGATGTTAGCATAGCCTTTCGTCTACCTTGGTTTCGACCTTCTGCTGCTCTTTATTCAAACCTTTAGCCATCCAGATATATATATCTTAAACTAATGTCCAGTGCTGCCTAAATTTTGGCTCACTATTTCCTTACGTCGAACTCGTGCGTTGCCTACCTAACGCTCAACCCACCGAGCGGCGTGTCCGAAGGTTAAATGGCAATTCCAACAAACCAGTGGCCCATGATTTCGAAAATCTAGCTTAGGTTCCATTGTGACGCCTAAGAAAATGAAGTGAGGAACTTTCTTTCCAGGCATTGTCGTTAAAAATTAATGATTTGCGCTGCTCAGCAGAAGATTGTAGTTCTGAAGAGATTTTCCAAAGTCCTAGTCATTAATTATTCACTTTTCTCTGGCTCACTTTTTTATTTAGAACTGCGTTTACTTCGCTTCGTGCTTAGTCAGTCCACATCAGGAGAGAAATTATAGCACACTGGAGCATACTGAATTGCGATCCTCCTAAGCTATTAGCTTCTGTCCCTCAAGAAAGTGTTCACACCAAAACTCTTCTTTAGAGAATTTATGGTCCCTAATATGGTATTTTAACTGCGGCAGATCGGCAGGCAGGGCATGGAAAGACCTCCGAGTGTATTTCCGACATAACATGACATGTAATGGGTCCTCATAAAAATTCATCCGCCTAAAGGTCCCTAAATTTTTTGGAAAAACATCAAGACACATACCAAAAATTGGAGGAGAAGCTCGGCGAAAATAGCTTTAGCGGCGAATTATTATTAATTTCCAATAAATGCTGCTTGTAGTATTGTATTTTTCTTATTTAAAAATTTTATAACTTTTCAATATCATCACTTTGACATGTTGTTTGACATTTGGAAGTGACAGAAATTTTGGCAAATTTTGATTTATTTTGACAAGCGGAAATACTAAAGTTGACCACATTCACGAAAAGTGAATTTCATTCATAAAATGAAATATACCTACAACAAGAGGAATTTTGGTGGGTTAGGAATAAAAATAAATTAGTTCAAGAACATACCGAAAATTTTCATGAATTAAAATGTATGCATGACTAAGTCCTCAGATTGCCATGGTTCAGAAGCATTAAAATTATAATTTTAATATTAATAATTTAATACACATTGACTTGCAAAACAACTAAAATAAGTGTTTGTGTGTGTGTGCATACACAAAGTGTATTGAATATCAATTTACTTGTAAAACCCGTGGCACTTGTGTTCTGAATGAGTGCAAACTTAGAATATTTCACTAAAAATAATCACTTGTTATGCACAAAAGAATTCCAACGATATTATTGTTTTCGATTTTGAGAATTCGTCTGTTCGAATTATATTACAAAAATAACAGACTTATCGTATTGAGCAAAAAGGGTGACGCAGAGGCCTTCTTTAGGGTTAGTTTCAACATCAGATAATTATAGACTGCCTTCACGTGTTTAAATGGAACAGAAAATAATGATTTTCAAATAATTGTTTTTTATTTTTATCTCATTTTCTTTATTTGAATACAGCCCATTCGAATACATTGAAGTTCCACCTAGCAGTTTCTTCTCCAGCATCATCTTTTTATCTGATGATCAAAAATATCATTGTTTGCCTATCATCTCTATATTTATATCTCAAATCATACCTTAATAACAGAACTTGATTCTCCAAGATTAACAACTTTGTAATGCTGAGGATTCTTTTGCTCAACAGGCAGACATGCCAAGATAACAATTCGAACAATAATCGATAATACTTATCGATGTCTTAACGATGTAGCCCTCTCCTCCTAAGATTTCTGTCTCACTGCCTTCTTAGACATAGAGGGAGCTTTCATACATAGATATCACATTACATAATTGGTGTTTTGTAACCACTGAGGCGATTTTCGGCCGAGCTCCTCCACCAATTTGTGGTTTTGCGTCTTGATGTTTTTCCAAAAAATTAAGCCGCCTCCGAACGGTCGATGTATTTGTATGAAAACATGTCGGAAAGACATTTGGAGGTCTTTACATGCCCTGCCTGCCGATTTGCAGGGCGATCATATTAGAGACCATAAATTCTTTTTATTTTTTCAATTTTTTTTTTTGCAATTTCTGAATCATGGCAATTTGAGAACTTAGTCATCTATACATTTTAATTCATGAAAACTTTCGCTATGTTCTTGAACTAATTTATTTTTATTCCTTACTCGCCGATATTTCTCTTCTTGTAGGTATTTAATTTTATGAATGAAATTCACTTTTCGTGAATGTGGTCAACATGCGGATTTCCGCTTGTCAAAATAAATCAAAATTAATAAAAATTTGTCAAAAATTTCTGACACTTCCAAATGCCAAAAAACTTGTCAAAATGGTGATACTAAAAAGTAATAAAATTTTTGAATAAGAAAAATACACTGCACGGCAGCATTTATTGGATAGAATCTATTAATTTTATATTGAAATGTGGGCGTAGGAAATTCAGTCAAAACTCATTTAACAAACATTCAATACTGTCAAGTGTTTCTTAAATATAATTGTAGTTGAATGAATAAATATTAAATTATTTTAAGAATTTCTTTATCCGAAACAGATGTTTTAATTGATAGTGATATCGAAAATATTTTAAAATACAATAAACTAAAAGAATATGATTAAAATAAAATGAAATTAAATAGTAATATATAAAAAATAATATAAGAGACAAAAATAAAAATTAAATATGTTAAGCTAAATAGAAAATAAATTAATTAAAATAAATCGCAAAAAATATAATAAAATAATTTAAGACATTTAAAGAAAAATGAAATAAAATAAAATAAAATAAAATAAAATAAAATAAAATAAAATAAAATAAAATAAAATAAAATAAAATAAAATAAAATAAAATAAAATAATATAAAATAAAATAAAATAATATAAAATAAAATAAAATAAAATTATATAAAATAAAATAATATAAAATGAAATAAAATAAAATAAAATAAAATAAAATAAAATAAAATAAAATAAAGTTAAGTAAATATAATAAGATAAAATAATAAAAAAATAATAAAAGAATAAAATGCAATAAAATAAAACAGAATATTTTTTTTTTGCGGAAAAGGGGAAAAAATTACTTCTGCATTATCATAGCCCCGCTTTTTCGATTTTAGAAATTGATACAAAATTAAATTAAATAAAAAAAAATTAAATAGAATAAAATAAATTAAAATAAAATAAAATAAAATAAAATAAAATAAAATAAAGTAAAACAAAATAAAATAAAATAAAATAAAATAAAATAAAATAAAATAAAATAAAATAAAATAAAATAAAACAAAATAAAATAAAATAAAATAAAATAAAATAAAATAATATATAATAAAATAAACTAACATAAAATAAAATAAAATAATATAAAATAAAATTTAAAAAAATAAAATAAACAAAAAATCAAAATAAAAAAAAATAAAATAAAATAATATAAAATGAAATAAACAAAAAAAAAAAATAAAATAAAATAAAATAAAGTAAAAAAAAATAAAATAAAATAAACAAAAAAAAAAATATAAAAAAATAAAATAACATAAACAAAATAAAATAAAATAAAATAGAATTAAGAAAAATGAGATTAAATTAAATGAATACAATGAAACAAAAAAAAAATAACATAAATTAAAATAGAAAAAATTACATTAAATTAAATTATTGGGTGTATGCATTAATTCGTGCGGTTTTTTTTCGAAAATTAAGACTTTATTGTGAAAAAATTGTCTTGATCAACTCCTATTATTTTTGCAAGTTCTTCTTGCGTCTGGCATGCATCTGCGTCGAGCAATGTCTCCAATTCTTCGTCTTGAAATTTTTTTGCCTGTCCGTCGTCTAAGTCGAAATTGCCACTTTTAAACCGTGCAAACCACTTTTGGCACGTTCGTTCAGCTACAGCATGGTCACCATAAACGTCTAGTAAAATACGATGGCTTTTGGTAGCACTTTTCTTCATGTTAAAGTAATGAAGAAGAACTCCCCGCAAAAACACTTTATCTGGTACAAATTTCGACATTTTCAAATGAATGAAACAAATTGTTGTTCACGCTAAAACAAATGACATCTACTGAAAACGACGCGAAATGACAGTACCTTTGAAATGAATATAGCCACAGATGAACACGACGCGAAATAATAATACTAGTAGAGCTCTTTCTTAGAAAACCCCACGAAGTAATGCATACACCAAATAAAGTAAAAAAAAATATATTAATGAATTAAATTAAATGACAAAAATTAAAATTAAATAAAATGGGATTAATTTTAATAAGTACAATAAAAAAATAATAATATACATTAAAATAAAAAAATTAAATAAATTGAATTAAATTAAATAACAAAATAAAATAAAATAAAATGAGGTTATACTAGGCCAGAATGCGCTGCTACTGCAAAAAAAAGATTATAGAGCCTGGTAGTGCGTTCATATTTAGGCAAACATGCCACTTTTCCGTGCGATACTGCCCTTAGTTTCGTTTTGACAGTTGATTGTTGTTGACGTGTTTGTCATTGAAACCGAGTCTTCCGAACGGCAGTTCGCAATGCTTACCACTCGGCTACCCGATTTTGAATTAAATAAATACAATAAAAATAAATAAATAAAAATAAATTAAAATAAAATAAAGTAAAATATTGTAAAAATATTTAAATAAATTAAATTAAATTAAAAAAAAAAATAAATAAATAAAATAAATTAAATTAAAATAAAATTAAATTAAAAAAATACAATCAGATACAATTTATTTAGGTTTGCTGAAGAAAGCCGAAATTGCGGTAGTAAGATTTTTTGTAAACTTCTTTTGTCAGTACACTTACAACAAAGTTGCCGTCGACGATTTTTTACAATCAACACTCACCATTCACCATTCACCATTCAACACACACGCATAAACCGTTGATTGCCACTTAGCCAGTTGAAGAGTCGGCGCTTAAGTGTCTGGCACTCAACATTCGATACATCATCTAAGCATTCGGCAAAAAGGTAACAACAATAACAACAACAAGCTTATTAAAAGGTTCATAAACAAAACGAAATAAGTGTATAACGAGCGAATGTCAACAATCTATACATACACATATACACATACATTTAAGTAGTGATTATATGCATATCGAATATCAAATAAAATGGATGACCAAACAAAACCGATTACTTAGTCAACATCAAAGCAGGAAAAGCGGTCACGCACGCGCCACATAAATAAAGGATACTCAAGCAAACAAATATACATACAGACATACCTACATACATACATACATAAGGAACTAAATATAACATGCATTGCACATACACACTTATGTATGTATGTATATGTGTGAATGCAAGGAAGTTGTTGTAGCGATTATATCTAGTAGCAAATACGCTGGAAAATGCCGGCAATTGTTTTGTAACAAAAAGAAAGAAAAAAAAAGTGAAAAAAAGAGAAAAACTTTAAAAACTGTCTGCCCAAAGAATTAACCACTTTCATGGCTGGACAACAATAACAACAACAAGTTATTTGTAGAATGTCTACAACTTCGAGCTTACAACAAAATCTACATTAGTCTTAATGACCTTTGACTTTGACTTTGGCCGTCCGCCACTTCCGCTTGGCCCCCACTTGTCGGCATTTAACTCTCGCATCGTTTGGCGGCGGCAATTTCAGTCAACTCAACGCGTCAACCGTATCCAATGTCGAACGTTTCCGCTGCAATTATTTAATCTCCCCCTCACCATTTGTAGGTAAATATGTGTGTAATTATGTAGCGTTGTGTTTTGTTTTTTCCGAACTCACCTTGTACACTTTCAGGTAGCTCGTCTGTTCAACCATATACACATGTGTCCACAATCTCCGCCTCCTCCTCCTTTCCAGACGCCACCTGTTCGGTGCGAGTGCAGGCGACGACATGTTGTCCAGCGTGTAAGTTTGTAATGCGTCTGATAATGCGCTTTTCTCTTGCGCCAGACTGATAAATCCGCTGCTTAAAATTTTAATCCACCTCAAGTCTGCTCATTATAGCGAGTGTTGATAATGATTTCTGTTTCTTTTTTCGGGAATTATATGTATGTATGTATGGTATGTAGACATATGCTGCACTTATATGTAGTTAGACCGTGGCTAGTCAGTCATCTGAAACCACGTTATGCAGGGAGGACCCTCTCCAAGTTGTAAATCTGTCCATCCGTCAATCCCAAGATAATAAATTTGGCTTCAGGTTTTCCTTAGAACTGAGGCTGCTAAGATATGTAACTAGAGACATCCATAATTCGGTTATGATTACATGAAATAAAGGCTTCTTCTTCTTCTTTATTGGCGTTGGCACCGCTTACGCGATTATAGCGGAATCAATATAAGAACACCATTCTTCTCTTCTTTACGCTGCCTGGCGCCAGTTGGAAATGCCAAGTGAACCCAGGTCACTCTCCACTTGATCCTTCCAACGGAGTGGAGGTCTTCCTCTTCCTCTGCTTTCACCAGCGGGTACTGCATCGAATACTTTCAAAGCTGGAGTGATTTCATCCATTCGGACGACATGGTCTAGCCAGGGTAGCCGCTGAATCTTCATTCGCTGAACTATGTCAACATCATCGTATAGTTCGTACAGCTCATCGTTCCATCGTCTGCGGTATTCGCCGTTACCAATGCGCAAAGGACCGTAAATCGTTCGCAAAACTTTTCTCTCGAAGACTCCTAGAGCCGACTCATCAGATCAGGACGAGAACGATGAGATACTTTTAGAGTTTGGTTTTCGTTCCTCGGGAGAGGACTTTACTTTGGCAAGAGTGATTCTGCGTTGGATTTCCGGGCTGACATTGTTGTTGGTGTTAATGCTGGTCCCTAGATAGACGAAATTATCTACGACCTCGAAGTTATGACTGTCAACAGTGACCTGGGAGCCAAGTCGCGAATTAAATGACTATTTCTTTGATGACAGGATATATTTCGTCTTGGCCTCATTCACTACCAGACCCATTCGTTTCGCTTCTTTATCAAGTCTGGAGAAAGCAGACCTCACGGCGTGGTTGTTGAGGCCAATAATGTCGATATCATCGACGTACGCCAGCAGTTGTACACTTCTATAGAAGATTGTACCTTCTCTATTCAGCTCTGCAGCTCGTATTATTTCCTCCAGCATTAAATTAAAAAAGTCACACGATAAAGAGTCACCTTGTCTGAAACCTCGTTTGGTATCAAACGCCTCGGAGAGGTCCTTCTCGATCCTGATGGAGCTTTTAGTGCTGCTGGAGAGAGTTGGCGTTGGTATATTCTCACAGAACCCTCCCAGGGAACTCTCTTTCAGGCGAAGATACTTGCTAGTATGGAGCCGATCTGGTGGCAACGAAATCGCTTGACTCGCTGACGTTAAATTCCGAAATTGTGCTGAGCTGTCGTCGATTTCTACAGGAGATGGCCAAAACGGAATATACTGTCAGTCATATGAGTCCCTGGCCACAGGGACATTGAGGTAAACTGAACCTTGCAAGGCAAGGTAGGTAAAGAATGCAAGGAATTTACCTATGAGCAATCCGGTTTAGTGGAATAAAACATCAATTTCTCTGTAACTTTAACCAACTCTTGGCTGAAATGAGTCAGAAAGAGATCCCGAAGAAATTACTCCCTAAAAAGAGGGGACATATCCAAGTTAGTAACAGTTCTGACAAAAAACTTTCTGATGGGACTATATGCATAAAGACCAGGAGCAGCTCATAGGAGATGCTGTAGATGCTACAAGCATGATGAGGAGGAGGAAGGATCACCTGCTTTGGGCCATGCTAGGTTTCAGTATTTTGGGTTCAGATTGCTGGTTGGTCCTACAAAGATAGATAGCCGACGTCATAGTTTTGGGTCTAATGAGGTTCATCCGAGACTCTTATTCAGCTGTAATGTTTTACATCGTTGTGAGTTCTAGACTTTAGCTGCAAATCCTCTAATTTCCGTAATAAAAGTTCGTCTATATTTTTTCAAAGGTAGATAGGTATGCACTTCTCATGGAAGATTTTCCAAAACGAAATCCGCAGTGCACTCGAAAAAAAAAACGGTTGGTTCTCTTATTCATCTTTTCTTGCAGCTTAGGGGTTGTATAATACATCTCTTCCGACATCGAAGGTTAATATTTGATCGTGTAAGTGACTCTCTCAAGCAACGATCGTAAGACTGACTAACACTAAAGCAAAAATGGGTTCCCATCTATTACCCATTACCGCTTATAAGTTTAGAGTGCAGAAAAAGACTTTTTGGCCTTAACCAACAGTGCTCCGTGTCCATATTATTTTTCTACTTAATATCTAGACCTGACATTCGGAAGGTCAGGACTTGAGTCCTGGTTGGACCAACATTCAAAATTATTATTTTTCTAATCGCGGTCGGCCTTCAGCAGGGAATGACAAGCCTTACGAATATATTTTTGATATTTAATTAAAATGCTCCCGGGAGCTATTCTTTTATGGCAAGTCCTCTTTCGGAGCACCGAAATCTATGATTCTGCTGCGAGTGAAAGTTGGTCTAAAAGGTAGCGGCCCGCTATATAAATATGTTAAAAAAATTTAACCCTCACACCTAGCGAGGATGTGCGCTGGGTTTAGGACTCGTCGTGTGGAAACGAGCTCTAATAGAAAGTCTGGCAACGCCTCAGATGAGACATCCCTTTGATGGCGACCACTGTGAACTTATTAAGGACTATGATAAAGGGCATGCACCTTGAATGCACAATACTTTAATTAGAAAGGGGCCGCTGCCCAGCTGGTCGATGTCCTCGTAAGACTACAGGCTAACATCACCACTGTCCCAGAAGTGCGATGGACGGGACAAGGACGGAAGCGAGTAGGTCCTTGTGACATTTACTACAGCGGTCATATAAAGGAGCGCAAATTTTGTATTGGATTTGTGGTAGGAGAGTGAATCCGACGCCGAGTACTGGCATTCACCCTGGGGGATGAACGTCTCGCCACAATCAGCATCAAAGCGAGGCTTTATAACATATCGCTGACTTTCGCCTATGCCCCGATGGAAAAGGAAGACGATGGGACCAAGGATGCCTTTTATGAGCACCTGGAGCGTAATCATGTGATACTTGCTCTTCGACGCAAGTATCGGGAAATTCAGCCTCAATGACGAGACATCCCCAAAAGGGTTGAGATTGATCGACTTCTCCGGGACACGATTATGTCTTTCTCCAGACTGGATAATGAAGCGAAGCGTATGGGTCTGGTAGTGAACGAGAGTAAGGCGAGGAAACTCCTGTCGTCAAACAAACAGTCATCGCTTTCGTAACTCGTAGATAATTTCGTCTATCTTGAAACCAGCATTAACACCAACAACAATATCAGCCATAAAATCCAAAGCAGAATCACTCTTGCCAACAGGTGCTACTTTCCTCCTCCGCTCTCGACGAACAAAGACCAAACTCTACAAGCCACTCATCATTCTCTTCTGGCTATTTGGTGCGGAGACAACATGCCAAACTTCGAATACCGCAGACAATGGTATTGTGTCGATCGATCCATAGACTTAAATAAAGATTTGACATATTTTTATGAATTTAATATGAGAAATTTTTTAACCTTTGTTATTGTTTTTTTATTCTTCGCAAATACATTTAGCCAGAGAACGTAAATTTATTTCAGACTTAGTTAAGTTTCGCAGGCACTGTAATATATATCACAGTTTTAGTGCCTCTGCTACAAAAAAATTTACCACATAGTGGTTTGTGTCTTTACTAGATATGGTGAATTTCCGCCCTTGTGTTGAGTTACAGTTACCATACGAAGGTTCATAACTTTGTTACGGCAATCAAATGAAGGAAGCGAAATTACGTTCAAACGGAAATAACGCAATATCATGACGAATTACAGTTGCCGATTAACTGGTGGGAAACCACTATTACTACCGTTAATGGTGAACTGCTATACAAATAACCAACGGGCATAATTTCATCTAAAAAATATTGGAATTTAACTTGAATTTTTGCATACTAGTCTACCTCCTTCCTGGAAGGTATATACAATGTATAATATAATATGAGGGGATTAATAAAAGTTTGGTCAGTTGGTTACTTTCAATTTGTTTTTGTTAAATCTAAAAATACCAAATCCTTTGCAATAACTTTATTTGTTTTCCTTTCAAATTTTAGAACGATCGCCTAAAAGGAGACGAGAAAACGCAGGACAGCTGAGGATAGGTCAGGCGAAATTCCACCACCAACGCAAACAGAAATTCGCCATGTGATTCTCTTCGGGTTTCGGCGTAATTTATAGCCAATACAAATATTCGCTGAATGCCAATTTGCATATGGAACGTTCTTTAAAGATTGTTTCTAAGTGGTTCTGAAGATTCTAGACCGGACATTTTTCCCTAGAGGACGAGCCCTGAGAAGGTCGACCAAAATATTCCACTAATGGCATCACTGTAGCTGTGTTGAAGTCCAAAATTGACGAAGACCTATGATTTACATTATTGATATGATTGCTAATGAATTGGGCTTGAATGCCATGGCCGTATCGGGAATATTAAGTAATCATTTGGGATACACGAAGAAATCTGCTGGATGGGTACCACGAAATTTTAAATAAGGCCCAAAACGAGGCTCGAGTGCATGTTGCTCCATTTTTCCTAAACAAATTCGAAAATGGTCAGTTACTGGTGACGAATCTTGGTGCTATAAGTACGATCTAGAAACCAAACAGCAGCCCATGGTATGGAGCCCAACAGGAGCAAATCCACCCGTAAAATCTCAGCAACAAACATCAGCAGCTAAAGTAATGATTTTAGTTTACTTCACCCGATCTAAAATCGCAGCTGCTATTCCACTGGAAAATGGTCAGCCGGTAACTGCAAAATGGTACACCGAAGAAAGCTTACCACAAGTTTTCAAAAGTTTGTTGAAAAACAGGAAGAAAGAGGATTTGCGGCGCTAGTTTTTCCATCATGACAACGCGCCATCCTACACTGCTGAAATAACGAGTAATTTTATTGCGATCTTTGGGATCGAAGAAATACGTCCATATTTCCCTGACCTTGTAATTTCTGGTTATTTCCAAAAATTAAAAAAAAAAAATTAAAAGGAAAGGCCTTTAATAGCAACGAGGAGTTAATTAATGCTGAATTGATTAGCCTAAAAAGCCTGTTTTCATAAGTGGATTTATAGGCTTAAGAAATGGACTGAAATTGGATCGTTACAGACATGCGTCTAACTTCCAAAGTAACAGTCGGATCGACTTGAAATTTTCAGAGTATTTACTTGAATACAAGTATATTAATTTAAAAAAATCGATTTTTTGAGATTTCTAACTAGATGTAACCACTTCATAAATAAAAGAATGAAGCAAAGTCTCTCTCCCTTCTTGTAGGTAATGCAGCGTGACTTTTCTCCCTCTTGGCAGATACGAGTATATCTTGTTTTTTGTCATTCCTTAAGTTATTTATTTCAGCAGTTTTCCATATACGAGTCTGAGGTTTCTGCAAATTTTTAAATTTTTCCCTGGAAGATTAAAGTTAACATACAAAAATTTTGAACAAAAACATACAGTTTCTCCCTAAAAATGTAATCTATTTCTAAGTAATACTTTCTCTCAACTTAAGTATTAACGCTTTGTCTATTTATCATTTGCTTGCTTCATTTTACTTTCCTGTCGTCATTCGTTCATTGTCTCATTTAGCCTGCCGGCATTAACGCTACTGTTTGGCATTATCTATTGTTATGTGAACAGCAAACGCGTCGGACGCACAATTAACCCTTTACTACGCACCGAGTATTCATATTTATGTTGTTTGGTGACCTCGAGTTAAGAGATATCGCTGTGCAATGGCGGGCTGTATGATGAAGTTTCTCGATTTCGATGATTTTCGGTGAATACGAATGCAAAATACCAAAATTTCATGTTCTTAGATATATTTTTGATGGATTTCTGACAGAAATTTTAATTCTGCAAAATCGGTCCGTGCCATGGGTCCAATCTTACTGGTTGCAGCAAATGATCGTTTAAAGTTTGGTGTAAATATCTCAAAAACTGAGAGAATAGCTTTGGTACAAAGAGACGGACTGATGGATAGGGTTAAATCAATTCCATTCATCGATGTCATTCTGATCTGATCGATATAAATTTGATGGGTCTATCTCTTTTCCTTCTGGTACTGACATACTTCAAACCAAAACAAGGCTTTTGAGTGTTTGGCATACATTTAATACCACGATGAGAAGATATACGCTTTATCTTCGGAGGGAGATTTGGTTCGAGATGTGGAGGACTCTTTCCAAATGAATGCAACTGAGTTTCGAAACTATAACCGATATTGGGAGGCATCTCAGCCACATTGGTTTTCAAGTGTTCGCACGATCTCGCTGGTCAATTGACATCGCTAAGATGAGAGACTACGCGGGCGGAAAAATTATCTCGCAACAAAGCCATATTTGCTCCTGTTGTGTGGCATGTGGCATGATATTGTTGAAACCACATATCGTCCGAGTCATATTCTTCAACTGCTGGCCAAAAAGGTCAGTATCTTAATATCACCACGGTTCAAATTGACAAAACAGTCTCGTCTGGACTAAAGATCGTATCAGACAGTAAGTTCTTCTTTATGTATTATTTGAGATTTCTTGGAACCTCAAACGTAACAATATTTCTTCTTTACTTATCCCCCGAGTGAGGAATGTGCAAAGTCGCTGGAGGAAATTTTGTTCGAAAAATCGTAGCTCACTGCTTGTTGTTGGAGCACCCAATCGGCTTATGTACGGTCAGCTGGATTCAGTTAATGTGTGAGCTCGACTTTTTATGGATGTAGTAGATGCAAGTGCAAAATTTGCCATTATGCGCCTTAAGAAAGTCCTAGCTCTTGAGAACGTCGAGAAATATACATATTCGGGTCTTCGGTTACACTTTCACTTACAGTGGCAATGTTTGAGGTTAAACAAGGAATCGATTACAGACCGATCTAGTCTTTTCAAATTTCTTTAAAGATTTAACAGTTGCTTGAGTAATTGAACAATTATGTACATCATAAAAACATGAGAGGTGGCCACGTGTGAATCACCATTTTTGATCCTAACCTCAATATTTTAGTGGTAAATGCTAAATACCCGGCAGCGCGGCACGATTAATTAATTTGGGGCTCCACTACAGGTGTAATACCATGCAGCGTAATTTCAAAAGTGGAAACCATGTTTTTGATTTGGTAAACTTTGTAACCGATTGCAACTTATTTATTAAAAATTAGCAGACCCAGTCACTCGTTGCTGTGGCTTTGTGCATTATGTCCAACTCAGCATCATCTAAGTCACTTTTTCGCTGCTCAAAGGTCTTCACGAGGACTAGAATGCCTCGAAGTAAAAAAAAGGAACAAGACGCAGCATCGAACCTTCCAGTTCAATTCAAGGAAGTAAAGAAAAAGCAAGAAGCAATACATCTTCGTCAGCCGAATAGACTTTGGGAACGAGCTAAGGGCTGCAGTATCCCGAAGACTATATATAAAACGTATAATGCTAAACTCACAAAGTTTATTCCACCTGGTATCTGTTAAGATATCGGTGGATGAGGTTCACACTGGAGACACAATAGTAGTGCATCGGTCAACTCTATGGATGTATTGTACTTCGTCTATGTGGAACCCGAAAAAAACAAATTTATATTTCGAGCAAATTGATCTTGGTTCCAGGTCTCTAGTTCATTTCCAGGAAACAAAAGTATTCCATTCAGGCATTTCATCCAAAAATTTTACTATAACGAGTCGGTCTACGAAGGGATTAACAAAAGTTCAGTTAGTAGACCAATAAAAAAAATTATTTTTGTATTTATTCGTAATATTTGTCCTTTTTATCTTCTCAACATAATCGCCATTGATTTCAGATTGAGGTTTAAGAAATGCAAATCTATAGATCCACTTCTGAAAACAGTCTTCAAAATCTTGCTTTTTAAGCTTATCAAGTTCAGCATTAATTATCTTCTCGTTGCTATTAAAACCTTTCCTTTCAAATCTTTTTTAATTTTTGGAAACAACCAGAAACCACAAGGTGCTATATCCGGGGAATATGGCGCTGGACGTATTTCTTCGATCCCAGAGATCGCAATTACTCGTTATTTCAGCAGTGTAGGATGGCGCGTTGTCATGATGTAAAAAGTAGCGCCGCAAATTCTCTTTCTTTCTGTTTTCCAACAAATTCTTGAAAACTTTTGGTAAGCACTCTTCGGTGTACCATTTTTCAGTTACCGCCTGACCCTTTTCCAGTGGAATAGCAGCTACGATTTTAGATCGGGTAAAGTAAACTGACAACATTACTCTTGCAGCTGATTTTTGTTGCTTAGATTTTATGGGTGGGTTTGTTCCTGTTGGGACTCCTGTTTAGTTTCTGGATCGTTCATATAGAACCAAGATTCGTCACCAGTATCGACTTTACTAAAGTTGCTGGATTGACCATTTTCGAATTTGTTTAGGAAAAATTTAGCAAAATGCACCCGAGCCTCTTTTTGGGCCTCATTTAAAATTCGTGGTACCCATCCAGTAGATTTCTTCGTGTATCCCAGATGATTACTTAATATTTCCGATACGGCCATGGCATTCAAGCCTAATGAATTGGGGAATCATTTCTTGGGTCAAACATGGGTCTTCGTCAATTTTGGACTTCACCAGAGCTACAGTGACGTCATTAGTGGAAGATTTTGGTCGACCTCCTCGGTGCTCGTCCTCTAGGGAAAAATTTCCGGTCTGGAATCTTCAGAACCACTTAGAAACAATCTTTAAAGATTGTTCCATATGCAATTTGGCATTCACTAAATACTTGTATTGGCTATAAATTACGCCGAAAACCGAAGGGAATCACATGGCGAATTTCTGTTTGCTTTGATGGTGGAATTTCGTCTAACCTATCCTTAGCTATCTTGCGCTTACTCGTCTCCATTTTAGCCGATTGTTCTGAAATTTGAAAAGGAGACTAATAAAGTAATTGCAAAGGATTTAAAAAAAAAACAAATTGAAAGTCGCCTACTAACTGAACTTTTGTTAGTCCTCTCGTACTTTTCCTAAGCTGTGATGCCACCGTTTCTCCATTTTAACAAAACGAAAATGTCATTTGTCGATTGTCGATTATCGTTAACGTCGTGAGTTAGCGAATCGCATAATTGTTAGTGCAATCGAGAAAATTCACAAATTATCGATTCGATAAATCGATAAATCGTATCGATAAAAGCTAGTGAATTCTTCTACTGGAAAAATTACTACCTAAAGAGCCGGTATCCAAAAATGTATTCTTTCATTAATCCCCCATGAACCCTCTGTCTGACACATAATTTATTCATTTTTCCGATAGCTCTTAACGGGTTAACCTCCAAATTTAAGCGAAGAGTGGAGTTAGCGCTTTGTTCAGCTGCCGCTTTCATTAAAAAAGTAAAATTAAATGAAAAGTTAAGCGACATTCTCAATTGTGTTAGAGCAACAATAGAAAGTGATTGATTGCCAACTGTGATATGTACGAGTATGTGGCTTCCAGATCTCTACTACTGAGCGTAGATATTTTGCGCGTCAACCGATTTGAGGCGTGCGAACGCGTGCGCAGCTTGTAAATTGTGTCACTCGCAAATTATTTTTTTTTAGCGCAAAAAACCAATTTCTCACTTTCAGAGCCAAAAAAAAAAAAAGAAGCAAAATAAATTTTAGAAACCGGCTTTTGTCCATATGTATTTATATATTACTGTGTGTATCTGCACTCAAGCAGCCACCGGCAGCGTTCATTGGTTGTGTGTTATGTTTTTGTTTACCAAACAATTACGCCGGCGTCGTGAAATGATCTCATCAGCGTGTTGAAAATATTCACAGATATATACGCACATACATACAAACATACATATGTATATGTATTAAATCATTAGACGTGCGCGTCCATCGTTAAAACCAACCAAGCCAAATAAATAGTCGTAATCCGCACCGCTCACTTCACACTTTCATTAAATACCTTTTCAATGCGTTTAAAGGCCGCGAGGTAGACTTGGCCGGTAGCTAAAGGCAACACACACACACACACACTTGACAATCCCTGCAGACGCATAACCCTTTTGGCTTTGGCACTCGCACCTCGGTAAATAGTAGCCAGTGATCGCCTACAGCTCGTTTACTGATTTCTCAGGTGCGCGGAAATTGATTTTTTCTTTTGTTTTTATTGCTCTCTTTCGTTTATTTTCTGATAATTTCCCTCTCTTAAGGGTTGCGTTTAATTGAGTAGTCGCGCTGCAGCGTCGATTGTTTTGCCATTTCTCGTGGTTGCTTTTGTTTTTACACGCTTTATATTAGCTTCACTTGTATGTCTGTCAGTATGTCCGTCAGTATGTCCGTCAGTTTGTAACTTTTTAGCGGTGACGCGATCCCAATATGAAATATTTGAAATGCGAATCGTTGCATACATCGTAGCGTACTATAATTTTACCATAAAATCTTAGTTTGACTTATTTTCAGCCTAAACAGTTTGATTTATACTTTTCACCTTAAGTTGGCTGTCAAACTGCGCGATACGTAATTGTCTTGGCTAAAAATTAAATGAAATAAATATAGTTTAAAAAAAACTAAAAAAAACACGCTTTTAAAGAATATTAAACTAAAAAGTTAAAAATAAATATAGTTTAAAAAACTAAAAAAACACGCTTTTAAAGAATATTGTACTAAAAAGTTGAAAATAATTTTGAAAATAAACTTAAGACAATAGTATATAAAAAATACATACTTGTATAATTAAGAGAAAAGTGTGGGGCGCTCGATATATGGAAATTATGGTACAAAGCGCCCCACGCTTTTCTCTTAATTATACAAGTATTTTTTATATACTATTGTCTTAAGTTTATTTTCAAAATTATTTTCAACTTTTTAGTACAATATTCTTTAAAAGCGTGTTTTTTTAGTTTTTTAAACTATATTTATTATACAATATATTTTTTTTATTGTATTTTGTTGGCGTCATCGTTCTATGCTGTTGTTTTTGCATTTGTTGTCGTTTGTTTGTTGCCAATATTTGATTTATGACTGATAGTCAGCCCAGTATGGGCACTTTAGTGTCGGCTTATTCACGTAATTATCAGTTATGCAGTTTTGTGTTTTGTTTACGCAAGCAAATACTAATACATACAAACATACATATTCATATATTCATACAGAGTAGCATGTAAATTTTTTTCGAGGAGGCTCTGCGGGGGTTTAAGTTGAATATTGCTTTGAGTGGTAAATCCATATTTCCTCACCATTGGAGTTTCGAGTTGAGTTAGCAAGGTTGGTCTAGCGTGAAGCTTTTAAAATCTCATGCCACATAATAACATCTCTGGAAGAGAGAAAAGCTGTTAAAAATGCTCGTAAGTAGTCAGCTTAAGGGGATATTCTGGCCTAGAAATTTCAAAAAATCGAAAATGTTTTTTTTTTTTATTTTCAAAGTTTAACTATTTAAGAATATGTGTACAAGAGGATTTTTCAAAATTTAAATTATTTTCGGAGATGTAAGTATTTTTCTGACCTGGCATCCAAACTTGTTCGCTCGGAACTAATCGAACAAAAGACTTTACGCGAAACTCTAAACGCGTTTTTCTCAAAACTGTCTTTTTCGGAACGATGACCACGATTTTTCAGGTTCTACTGGACCGATTTACTTGAAATTTTTATAGATTCTTCTTTATTGGCTTGTCTATGGTTGGAACTAGCCCTATCCCCAAATTTTTATTTTTACTATTTTTAAAAAATTCAAAACCGTCAGAAAAAGTGGTCGAAAAAAATTTTTTTTTTTTAAACAGTCGCCATTTTGTGAAAATTTTTTTTTTAAACTTTTCCCTACTTCCGACCATTGCGACATTATTCTTGATTAATAATCTTTTTTTTTTTTGGTCATGGTCATAGTCACGTGGAAATTTTTACAGAGCCCCCACTCCGTCAGCTTATAATTTTAAAAATTTTGTACTTTTTTTAGTTTTTAATTTTTTTTTTTGTATTCTTCTAATGTTAACAAACAACTAATAAAAAAAATGGATAGTAAAAATATTAATTATCTTTTTTTTACGACATTTCAAAAATTACCTGAAATTCATGTTTCTAGACCAGAATACCCCCTTAAGCTGCTTAGGAGAGAAATTTATCATCGAGATCATTATTTTAGCTGAGAAAAAAGTGTTTTTGGAGATAAGATGATAGCCGAGTGGATAGGTAGTTTTGCATAATGTCATTCTGAAGGCCAGCATCCAAAATTATAGAAAATCAATTTTCTAATTACGGCAGGGAATGTCAATTGAATATCCTGTTACTCCGGTAGATGTCAAGATGGTTCTTATAACTAAAACATTTTTAGGTCGTAGTAGAGAACGTTAGCGGACCGCAAAAAAATAGAGCTGTTAGGACAAGATAGTGATATGACGAATAAAACTCGTACACGTCGCTCAAAAACAACTGAGTATATTGCTGCCGTACCCCAAAGTGTTGGAGAAAATCCAGGTTTGTCCATTTCTCTTGGTTTTTTGGAATTGGGCATTCCGTCATTACAACGTATTTTGCATAAAGACATGGGTCTAAAGGCTTATAAAGTTCACTTGGTTGGATCCTTGAAATACATGAAAATTATCCGGAACTTCATCGAAAAATCAACTTGACTGATGAGGCCCATTTCTGCCTCAATGGCTACGTCACTAACCAAAACTGCCGCAACTGTGGCTCGGCGGAGTTATTGGGCCTTACTTTTTCGAAATTACGGCGAGAGCAATAGTCACCCAGAATGGATTGCGCTATTGGTAGAAGATTAATAGGTTTTTATGGCCGGAATTGGGTGGTATTGATCTGGACAATGTTTACTTTCAACCAGACGGTGCTACATGTCACACAAGCAAAGAAACCATCGATCTTTTAAGGGAAAAGTTTCGGGACCATGTTGACCTCTCGAAGTGGTGATCGCTATTGGTCACTGAGATCTTGTGATTTAACACCTTGCGACTATTCGTTTGGGACCACATGAAATATTAGCAGCCAATTTGAGATTTGTTGGTGGAAAATTTCGTAAAAAGGATACGGTCCTGTAAGCGTGACCATGGCGGCCATTTGGCTGGTACTGTTTCCCAATATTAATGGCAAATCCTCCTCTTTTCATTGAAATAAACATCGGGTCATTTATCTAAAAAATGACATTCTTCTGTTTATTGCTTGAGTATGTTCAGGCGACCATTCAAAATTGTGGTTTGACTGAGTGCAGAACATAGTACATTCGATATTGCAGAGCGAGACTGAGTATCTAAGGATTTATACTACCAAAGCAAATACTAACGTAGAGTGCGGAGAGAGGAAAATATCGCAGCCGTATCCGCCAGTATTATTGATAACCGTGAATTGTCGATTCGGTGCACAGTGATTGGGCCTCTATTACTCCACTGCGTGGAAAATTTTCATAGAGCAGTAAATACCTACCAAAACCGGATGAAGTTCCACCAAGCTCATTTCTGGTTAAAAGGATACATTAACAATTAAAGTTGCTGTTTTTGGAGGGAAAAGTGACTATCACCACTGATGCATCCTGGAAAATCGATTGTTTTATGCAGATCATCATTGGGTGTACTTTTTCAAAGACGACGAAGTCTGGAAAGTTGCTGTGAATGGTGAGCTCTGCGTGCGAATTTATTAATTTTTTTTCCGAAAGTAAAAGGGATAGACTTGTCTGAAATGTAGTTTCAACAAGATAGTGTCGCATGCCACACAACAATCGAAATAATGTCATATTTGAGAGGCGATATCAGTGAGTAGCTTTTTTCACATTTGGTGCGGTTCAATTGGCCATCTAGATCGTGTGATTTAACACCTCTACACTAGTTTTTGTGAGATCATGTTAAGGCTTGTGCCTAAACCGGCGAGTCCGCAACGATTACGTAGTGGAAGACAATATTGACGAATTTATTCGTGAGATATCTACTGATATGTTGGAGAGCGGATGTCGAAATTGGAAATTAGACTATAAGCTGCGCAGCTGCTGTCAACTTTTACACGAAATAATCTTATAAGCGCTAAATGTTATCCACTGATCTACTCCCTCTCAAAACTTGATTGATTTTCTTCCTACGATGAGAGAGGCCTAAAGTTTGGGTCGAGTTTAAAAAGTCCGTTTGCAACGTAAAAGGCACCATTTGCAAGAAGCCATTATTTTTATGTTAGAAACTCACTTCGAAGACGTGGTATCCCCTGAGGAGGAAATCAATATTAACTCACTACCTCCGGCTTGAACAACATACTACCTGATAAAGCATCATAGAAGCTTACATCGAATTATAGCCATCCAGTTTGAAAAAAAAAATCACCGTGAATATCTTTGGGAGAGTATTACTCGTATTACTCCCCGCAGTGGGAATGTGAAGAAGGTTAAAGAAGTTCATGTCCGAATTCGAGCCATATTTAAAGAGATCAATTCTCGGCAGACGGACTTTAGCTTCGAGTGTATTAAATCTGTAGGTCCATTAAAATAAAAATAAAATAATAAATAAATATAGAAACTATCAAGGCAGGCCCCACAAACCATAACAGAAGTTCGGTCAAAAGATAGCTTAAATCAACTTAGAAAACAAAAAATGTTTCATCTGCATATTTAAGTACTTCAAAGTATATTTATTATTGACGGACGCAGTAGTCGAGTGGCTGGTAAGGAATGTCAGGCTCTCCGAGTGTATTTCTGACATAAAGGTCCTTCCGAAATAAAGGCTCCTTTTAAATATCCATCAGTCGTTCGAAAGCGGCTTAGTATAAACTGTAGGTCCTTCCATTTGTTTTAAAAACATCAATACGGGCACCAAAAATTGGAGGAGGAAGGAGCTCGACTGAAAATCGCTTCAGCAGGTACAAAGTGCTAATTATGTATACATACATATTTATATATTTAAAAGAACTCCTTTCAAAACATGCCTCTGTAGCATAAATATGCATGTGCAAATGTAGGTATATATATATGTATATATTTATAAGCACGGGGGAATACATACATATATTCATGTGCATATGAATCATAATGACAGGTGTGAGCGCATTTTTAAGCAGACGCTCGGTCGACCGTCGACCGTCGGCCGCGGTCTTGTCATGCAATCACACAGGAAGACAACTTAATTACCCGCATGCCTCGAAACAAGCTTGAAAATAGTTGAAATTCGATTACAACGCACTTGCTAAGTGATTGTAGCCACGAGTATGCACACACACACATACATACTCGTATATAAGTAGCGAAGGCGAGTGAGACTGTTTTAGCACGTGAGTTTGACAAGTACGAGTATGCACTAATGGGTTGAGGAATTTTTGAGGTAATACTCATAAAAATTCAAGGTCGGAATTTAGATGTCTCTTTCACCGACGCAGGTACACACATATATTTACAACGAAATAGATTTATAAATAATTATGGGATGTGTCTGAACCATGATTCAATAAGATAAGGTGGCAAATCGGCTACCTTATAGGAAACCAAATTGTCTCTTTGCAATTCTTGGAGAATTACGTGATATATGTACTTTCTAACAATTTAAAAAGTTTAGTTTCTTATAAGAAAATAAAATAATAATAATAATCAATATATTGATATTTTGTTTTATAATTTATAATCTTTCGAAACTGGCGTTTTCCAGAAACTATTAGATCTGCTGTGCCTTTTAACTATATGCAATATGTATTGATTGCCAAGTAAAGCTAATTTATGTCATCAAGGTAATCGAAGTAGAAGCTCACCAGCAGAAGAATGTGATAAATGAGTTGATTTAATCCACCAAACAAAAATGTGATTAGTGTCGTTCTATATGCTAGTTGTGGGCTATGATGGTTGTATTGAAAGTTATGAAAGTCGATTGAGACTTGTAAAGTTAACATAATCAGTTAAATAAGTTGCCGATGGGCAATGGGAAAAATAAAATTAATTTTGTAAAATTTTGAATGACTTGAAACCAAAGCCTTCCGCATGTTAGTATGCACTGCTAACCACCCGGTTATTGTGGTCGGGAAGAAAGTGGGTACAGATATTAATTGACTCTTTGGAATAGTCTTCGTGACATCAGTGGAAGTCTTTCCTGTTTGAATTTTGTATTGAGCACTTCTCTATAACTACCCTTCAACACTTGGCTGAGATGCGGTTTAATAATTAATTTAAATTATAATTTAAAAAATAAAATTTTTTATGCCAGTTTAAAATATTCATTTACGCAATTTAATCAATTATTTTTTCACCTATACATATACGTATGTACTTCCATATTTTCCATTTAATAAGCATATCCTTAACCAAAACTATTCTGTTCGGGCTTATACCATAATTCTTCCATTCTTCAACATATGCATGTACACAGTGTGTTCCAAAAATAACCGAACTTTATATTTAAATCATACAACATACAGCGCCATCTATTGAAAATTTGCAACATTAAAAAGATACATTCATCCTCTTTCAAACGCACCTGACTTCATGTAAGTCGGATGACAGATGTAAAAGTGACAGCCATTTCAATAAAACCAAAAGTGTGCTAATGGTTCCAAAATAAAATGGAACAAAGAGCAAATATAAAATTTGTGTCAAACTTGAAAAAGAATTGAAATTGAAGTATATGGTTTTTCCAAATCATTATACAGTTGATAGTGTGGACTCCATACAACTGAGCCATATTCCAAAATGGGTGTAGTTAAGAGTAATTTGGTAATGTAAGCGTTATTGAACTCATTAGCCTAAAGTTTAATGGAAGCTAAGACGTCGTTTTGCCTTTTGCCTTATAAAAACTAGCTAAGGGTCCATTGTGACATCTGAATCGATGAAGTCAGTAACTTGTTCAACATTGTGATTATGTATCGTATAGGCAAAGGATTGAAAAGATTTTCTGGCTAAACACATATTTTTGAACTTATTTAAATTTAGGGACATACAGTTCGCATTGCACCACCTAACTAAATTATTTAGTCAAGTTGCAAAAGTTCTCTATCTTGAATAGAACGTACTGATTTAAAGAACTGGACATTATATGCGTACATGAGTGCTTTAGAATGAAGAACCACATTCCGAAGGTCATTGATAAATATAATCTTAGGAAGAGGAAGGGGCTGAGGTGACTGCCTTGCTATTTCAAGTGATTAAAACCGGTATAGATACCGAGAGCTGAAGAGCGAAGCAGGACGAATTTGCAGGAAAAAAAAGAAAGTGTCCTAAATGCGAGAGTATGAAGAACTCGAGAAACTGGCCGATAAGGGTAATGCTCGATAATTCTATGGAAAGATACGACGGCTTACAGAAGGTTTCAAGACCGGAGTAAACTCTTGTAGAACCGAGAGGGTAGTGACGGATGCCTAGAGCATACTGAACTTATGGAGGGAAAACTCTGTCAGCCTGCTGAATGGCAGTAAAAATTAAACACCTGGAGATGGGGAACCTGAAATCTCAACCACTTCCAAATGATTTTCACAAAATTGTGCGTTGCTGCTCATAGGTATATATATATAATATAATATAAATGTATATGGATATAAATATTAAATAAATAATAAATAAATACCAATAGCATCAGCTTTATTTAAAGACGTTTTTTCATAATAAGAAATAATAATTGCGTCTCAGAATTAAAATAAAGAAGAGTTGATTTTTTGAAGTAAGAGTTATTTTAAGAAAGCTGACTTCCACATTACGCATGACTCAGCCTGAAATGGCTCCCATTAATTTTAAAACCATATCTTAAACTCTTTTGCAGAACCTTCTTCAACCACAAAGTAGTAGTCATTTATGAGTTTCTCTTATTCTTGTGGATTTTGCGTTTTTTTTTGTGCTAAATCTGTTGACTTGATATTGTGGTTAGGTTCAAGGCTATTATAAAATTATTACGCGAAATTCTATTTATATGTAATAATGTAATTGTTTGCACATATGGTAAAATGTGAAGAAATATACAAAAATTAAACTCCTTTGTTTGATTTATTAATCATTTGAAAATTATGACTTAATTAGACCTTGATGATATGTGGACTGTAACGATATTTCCTAAGGATTCCCTTGAGAAAATAGGCACATTTTAAAAATAATATTAAACGAAAAAATTACTATGAAATGTGACTATTTAAAATAAGACAAAATCAAATTGCTAGTAACATCATCCGAACATTATTCTTTTGGAAAATATTTAGAAAATACATGTAATACCTAATTTGTCGATAAGGGGTTTAAAAGACGTGAAATCCTTCAAATCCAACAGTTTTTTATTATTCTCTGTTGAGTTGACAGCGTTATTAGATTGCTTGATTCCTCGATATCCGAAAACACAATATCTACAATAAACTGGTAAAGTCCTACAATAATCTGAGCCTAGACTGAATCTTGTAGTATGTTGGAGAAAACTCCTTCCTGGGTGATATGTATGCTTGTCAAGCAAAGCATGAAACAGGTTTATTGTTTAGTTAATGAAACATAAAAATATTCTTAGAGGCAAAATCTATATTAAAACTCTTTCTTAGCGACAATAATATTAGCTGACTACCCGTATTCTTGAAGAGAGCTTCTTTCATTTCTGGGCGGTAAAATGAGATATTTCAAGAAAAGCTCCCCGCTGGCAACACAGTTTAGTCTTTGGAGAATTACAAAATACTTAAGTTGGTCTTTTTCAACGCCGAGTTAACAACAGTACTTTATTTATGCCATGTTTGGCATCAAATGCAAATACCAAGTACAGCCTGGTCCTTTTCCATCTGATCTTTCCAACGGAGTGGTGGTCTTCCTTTTGCTCTGCTTCCACCAGCGAGTACTGCATCGAAAACTTTCAAAGCTGGACTATGTTATTCGTCTGGACTTGCGGAGCTATGTCAATATCATCATTCCAACGTCTGCGATATTCGCCACTGCCACTGCGCAGAGGACCATAAATCTTACGCCAAGCTTTTATTTCAACGCGGAGTCATCAGATGTTGTCATCGCCCATGCCTCCGCATGATATAGTATGACCAGTATGATGAGCGAAAAAGGACTTTACTTTTCAATTCGCCTACTCAGTCCAAAGTAGCACCTGTTGGTAAGAGTGATTCTGGGTAGGATTTCAAGGTCGACATTATATTGGTGTTGATTCTGGTTCCAAGTTAAAGGAAAGCAAGCAATAAATTAAAGAAGTCGCACAATAAGAAGACATCTCGTCCAGCATATCGTTTGGTATCGAACGGCTCGGAGAGGTTCTTTCCAATTCTGACGGCGCTTATAATGTTGTCCAGCGTCAGTATACTCAGCCGTATAAGTTTTTGGAGGATACCAAATTCAGACATAGCAGCGCAGAGCCAGCTCCTTACTATACTGTTGAAGGCTGCTTTAAAATCGATGAAAAGGTAATGTGTATCGATTCATCTCTCACGGGTCATGGAAGAGGCTTATTCCACAGTCATTGGGACATACTATGGGATAGCCCTTTTAGTGGATTGGGCAGAGCACGTTCAAGTTCCAATTGTCGGACATGCTTTCATCCAACCATACTTTGCAAAGAAGCTGAGGCATGCAAACCGGCTCCCACCGTTGTGTTGTTGTTGTCAAAGCAGACGTTTGCTATTCGAACTTTTTCATTGTCGAGCAATGAAGAATCTGTTCCATCCTTATCGATTGAGGAATCTGGTTTACCATCTCCTGGAATTGCATTTTAACTGCCATTCAGCAGACTGGAGAAGGGTTCGCTCCTTGAATTCAGCATACTCTGGGCATCTGTCATTAGATCACCCCTCTGGATGAAATTAGAAATTCCTCGCACTTTGTCTAAAATATCTAGAAAATTTGAATGCAATAAATAATAATAATAAATATTGTAATTCAAACCTTAATAATAACAATACTCTGGAAAGGTAAAGTATAGTGAGTGACAGAGACACGGGAACGACGGGATTTTGAGTATGATAATACAGGAACTAAGTAATGACAAGTAAAGCCACCGAATATTCCGAAAGGGATTGCTTATACTCTGATTGTACTATGTCTAAATGAAATAGTGTGATTTTTCCAGGTTTTAGTTTGCCGCAAAGAACTATACTCCTACTTCTTTGATGATAATAATAAAAACTTTCCTCGGCTTTTGCCACTAGATAATATTGATACTCTTTTTTCGGACAACACATATCCGATCGTGGGTATTTAAGACATGTTCGAAAGCTGACATTTCAACCCATATTTTTCCGCAAGGCAGTTCTGTAAGTCGTGGGAAGTCATTTTGATTTGGAAACGATTGAAATTTCCGAAGAAATACGATATGCAATAGTTATTTATTCAAAGCAGCTCGATATTTGGGTGTCACATGAATTAAAAATAAAAATTTTGAGCGAAGTGAAAATCTCTTTAAACGCGGCAAAATCGAATCATTTTTGAAGCAATTAATCAGGGTCGATTCAAAATTGGTTGAAAGAAAGAATATAAGCAAAAAAAAAAAGTATATGGTGCGATCGAAAAGAAATTTCCCACTATTAGCTGCTATAATCTGGCGAAACAATCAATTTTTAGCTCTAGTGTCAAAAATTAAGCAACTTACAACAAGCATTTCAAAATCAGCGTCCAGACCACAAGTATCTTTGATGGTTAGGCAAAAAATTACGAAGCTCGGTTGAGAAGTTTTAATGCACCCACCACATAGTACGGACCTTGCACAATCTGACTGCTATTTGTTTAGGTCTCTGCAAAATTCTCTTGATGTTAAAAAATTGACCGACGGTTTTTGGTCAAATACCTTGCCTGATAATAATGGGTAAGTGAATATGTATTTGATTAAAATTAATTTTTAATTTATTTAAAATTTTTTTTTTCAAAAATATATAAAAAGAAAAAAAACAAGAATACTCTTTTAACCCTTTAAGTAAATTTGGGATATATAGCGAACAAGCTTTTTTTGATAAACTTTCAATTTCTTTATATTTAAATATTATCGTTCAATTAAAAGATATAAGATTATTTAAAAAATATAATCATTACAAATTACTCAAAATTTTTTTCAAAAATTAATATTTTGGCGTTGCTTTATTTTTTTGCTACCAAAATGTTTTTTTTTTAAATAAATTTTCAACTTTCAAATAGAAAAAAAAAATAAAATGCACAGCACTTCGAATTTCGAGGCGAAAGTGTATGCACTAATTTTTTTTATAAAGAAAAAGAAATTTCGGATAAAAGTGATTAAATATGAAGATGATAATGAGGTTAGTTATTGAAGATATTGAAGAGTTTATTGGTATACTTCAACCAAATGATGAAATAATTAGTGATGGGATAAAGGTGAACTTGATATGAATTATGAATGAACACCAGAAACAGAAATTAAATTGAAGCGACGGGATTATGATGGGTCTAGTTTCCACTTTGTGCCAGATTGTCAATAAGCTTATTTTGGAGCCTTGTAAATACTTTAAACAATTTTTCCCTGATGAACTTTTTACACGCTTTATATTAGCTTCACTTGTATGTCTGTCAGTATGTCCGTCAGTATGTCCGTCAGTTTGTAACTTTTTAGCGGTGACGCGATCCCAATATGAAATATTTGAAATGCGAATCGTTGCATACATCGTAGCGTACTATAATTTTACCATAAAATCTTAGTTTGACTTATTTTCAGCCTAAACAGTTTGATTTATACTTTTCACCTTAAGTTGGCTGTCAAACTGCGCGATACGTAATTGTCTTGGCTAAAAATTAAATGAAATAAATATAGTTTAAAAAAAACTAAAAAAAACACGCTTTTAAAGAATATTAAACTAAAAAGTTAAAAATAAATATAGTTTAAAAAACTAAAAAAACACGCTTTTAAAGAATATTGTACTAAAAAGTTGAAAATAATTTTGAAAATAAACTTAAGACAATAGTATATAAAAAATACTTGTATAATTAAGAGAAAAGTGTGGGGCGCTCGATATATGGAAATTATGGTACAAAGCGCCCCACGCTTTTCTCTTAATTATACAAGTATTTTTTATATACTATTGTCTTAAGTTTATTTTCAAAATTATTTTCAACTTTTTAGTACAATATTCTTTAAAAGCGTGTTTTTTTAGTTTTTTAAACTATATTTATTCTAAATATACAATATTTTCAATTCATATAACTTACTGGAAATATTATCACCGAGAAACAGCTCGGTTTAGGTCTTTCGGAGCATGAAAGAGATTCGTCTGACAGTTCAGTACTCACTGGCCTCTAACTTCTAGATATTAGGGAACAAAATGTTACTAAACGGTTCTGGATTTTTGGGTTATTTGGCACTGGAAGGAAATGAAATGTGTCAATTGAATTTGTTTCTACCACTAACACGGAAATTAATAACAAAGGGTTAATTAATCATATTTATATTATATTCAATATAAAATTATAGAGGAAGAGATTTTAAATTTGAAGAAAGGAATTTCTAAACACGCCAGTACACCGATTATTTGTATTTTTATAGATACATTTGTACACATGTACATATGTCAATATATATGTTTCTATGCATTTTCCCACTTGCAAGTTGTTGACAGTTTTCCATATTGACAAATCAAAGCATGAATCATACATTGAATGTGAATTACTTGCATAATATACATTCATACATACATACATACATATATCTAAATGTATCTCATGCAAAAATATGTATATAAACCTGCCAACCATTTGTTATTTCAAGAATTGAATATTGCAGAAAGGGTTCAAGTACACAAGCAAAATGCATTTACATATACATATGAATTTATACAATTAATAAATATTTAGCCAGACTAGTTTGTCAGTAGTATTTTTCAGACCATTCACATGTGTCTTTATAACTTATTTTTAAATTATATTTTGTACATATTCCTGTTCTTCTTCTAAACTCAGGTAGAGACTTGCCTAGTCGAATCAACAATAGCAATCTTACTCTACTGTTTGGTGCCGATTGGCAGCCCCAAATGAAGTCAGACCGCTCTTTCAACTCAATAAAGGACTACATTTTGAGCTGCTTCAATTAGGGAGTACTGCCCAGAATACTTTCAAAACTGGAGTGTATTCGACAGTACCGTCATAGTGGCCGTAGCCGCACTCTCTTAATTCGTTGAACTATGTCAATGTTACCGTATATCTCGTACAGTTCATCGTTTATAGTCGGTGGTATTCGCATAAAACTTCTTTGAAACCATTCTCTCGAATATTCTTAATGCCGACTGATCGGGTATAGCCATATTTCAAGCCTTTGGCGCCGTATAGTGGAATGCGGTTACAAAGCGCAAATAAATCATCTAAGACTTCAAAGTTAGGGCGGTCAACAGTGATGTGGGAACCAAGATTCGAATGCACTGATTGTTCGTTTAATGACAATAGTTATTTCGTCTTGTCATCGTTCACTAGCAAAACCCCTTACAGTTCTTATAGAGCACTGTACCTTCACTATTCGACATATCATCCCAGATCTGAATGCGGGTACTGTTTGTTTGATGACAGGCATACACCGGCAGCACTTTAGAGAGTCACTGAACTGATCGAAGATGTTCTCTCCAAATATGGATATCCTCAGTATACTGTCAATCAATCTGATAGGCTTTGAGGTAGATAGATTTTTGGATATACAGAGTATCCCAAAATTAACGCAAGATTTAAATTTGCCACCATTTATGTGGAAAAGTGTTGACAATCCTAAAGAAAAAAATACAAATCGACAGTTTTTCAGAGTAAGCTTAGTAAAAATGGAGCCTTACTCGATAGAACAACGTATCTTGGTGGCCGTACTTCGAAAATATCATACAAAACATGGTCGGAATATTATTTAACTTCATCAACTGTGAAGAGGTTAATTGAAGAATTCTGGAAGAAAGGATTTGTTAGAAACGCCAAACACACTGGTCGTCCAAAAACAAATCGTTCAAATGACAATATCGTAGCAGTACGTGAGAGTGCCGGTGAAACTCAAGGAACTTTAATTCGGCGTGAAGAGAGTTTTTGAATGGATTATTGAACATCAACAAATGAATGCTGATTTTTCGAGCAAAATCATTCTAAGTGAAGTGATAAGCACATTTTTACCTTGATGGGTGACCATTATCAAAATGGACACTTTTAGAACTCTGAGAACCCACGGCTGATTCTCGAAAAACAAATGCATCCACAAAGTGTCACTGTTTGGTGTGGATTTTGTGCTGGAGCCATAATTCAACTGCACTTTTTTGTAAATGAAACTGGTAACGCAGTGACTAGCTACCGCGACATCATAAGCCAGTACTTTTTGCCAAAGTTGGATGATATTGATGTTTGGCCAATAAGTGGTTTCAACAAGACGGTGCTGTATGTCATACAGCCCGTGAAATACTTCAATTACTGCAAGAGACATTTCCAGGTCGTATACTCTCCCGTTTTGGTGATCAGAATTGACCCCTTTGATTTCTTTTTATGGGGTTATTTAAAATCACTGGTCTATGGCAACAAGCCAGCAACCAAGGTTGCTTTAAAGGAGGAAATTCAACGTTGCATCAATGAAATCCATCCACATTTATGCAGAATCAATAAAAAAGTTACAATCCAATTTTGCATTAATTCTGGGACAGCGTTTATTAACTCTTTAGGGAGTAATCTGGATTAAGTTTATAGTACTTACGTGAAAGGATCGGAACTTTTTAGTTTGCGAGGTTCGTTTTTGCCGAGAGAAAATTGGATACGAAAGATCACCATGCGATTTCTCATAAGTATGAACTCTAAAGTGAAAAGAGTTTTCTGAATGGATTATTGGACATCAACAAATGGATGCGGTACTTTTTGCCAAAATTGGATGACATTGATGTTTGGCCAATATGTGGTTTAAACAATACGGTGCCATATGTCACATAGCCCTTGAAAAGAATCCTGATTTGTTAATGCTTCATAGGAGATGGTGATGGAATTTTATACATTATAAAGAGGAGACAAATACGATTACAGGTCATACAAATTCCTTCTTCTGTAATCTTTAAAAGAGGGAATATAAGGTTTTAGTTGGCAGCAACTGAAGGTATTATTGGTGAGCTGGTCGTCAAAGCTACTTTAGTGATAATAAAAAACCGATTCTTCCAAAAGAAGTCTCTTTGAAAACTGATTTTTTTTTAAAGTACTTTTGAATAAAAGTGACTAAAAAGCCACCACCGGGTTAATATCTCAAATGTGTCTTATGCGCAAAAAAAAAAAAAAATGGAACAAATGCACAACAACTTCTCGTAAACAAATGCTTGAGTAAACATACTCGTACATACATACTAGTATTTGTAAATAAATCTGCTCGTAAAATGATATATGACCAACTGCACTCAATAAATACTCTGACTGATTGACTTACTGACTAACTAACTACTGATTGCTGCAACAACTGCTGTTTGAATGCATGCACATACATACATACATATATAAAATATATGTGTATGCACATATGTCTGATTGACCACTTTGACAACCAGCTGCCGAAGTGGCGCTACGGCTACCCACACACACACACACACACACACACATACACACACAAACTAGTTCAAATACTCGGCATTAAATTTCAAGCGCGACATAAAATCCAGCTTTTTTCCATAGCAAATTTTTCGCCACTCAAGCGTTGCAGTGATAGAACGAAGTGGCATTGGTTGAGGAGGGAGCCGGGTAATTGCGTTGTGGGACGAGCCAGGCTGATTGCGATAGAAAACCAAACCAATATAAGGGATCAAAGTTACACTTTGATAGCGAAAATATGAAGCTTTGCTGTTGACACGTTTTTCAGACTATTTATTACACATACATAGGTATGTACGTATGTATGTACATACGAGGGGATTAACAAAAGTTCGGTAAGTATCCCAGATGAGTACTTAATATTCGGGATGCAGCCATGGCATTCAATCATATCAATAATGTCAATCGTGGGTCTTCGTTAATTTTGGATTTCACCAGAGCTACATTGACGTTATCAATGGAAGATTTTGATCGACCTTCTCGGGCTCGTCATCTACGGAAAAATGTGCGGTCTGGAATTTTCGGAATCACTTAGAAATAATCTATAAAGACGTTCCATATACAATTTGGTATTCACTAAATACTTGTATTGACTGTAAATTACGTCGAAACCCGAAGAGAATCATATAGGAATTTCTGTTTACGATTGTGGGGGAATTTCGTCTGTCCTATCTTCAGTTATCTTGCGTTTGCTCGTCACCATTTTAGCCGATCATTCTAACATTTAAAAGGAAGACCAATAAAGTAATTGCAAAGGATTTGGTATTTTTAAATTTAACAAAAACAAATTGAAAGTCACCAACTGGCCGAACTTTTGTTAATCCCCTCGCATATTTTAATAAACATCAGTTGGTGAAAATCTGTTTTAGCAAATGCATGTTTCATTGATATACTCGTGCGGTGTATGTGTATATATTGTATCATCCAAAAGCCGGTTTTTAACTCTATTATTCGTTTACAGATCGTCCTATATTAAATCAGTGAATCCGGAAGTAACTTGAAACTATGGAGAACTATGGAGTGTAATGAAAAATGCTGAAGCTGGTTTGAATGGAAAGAAAGACATCTATGGTGATTAATGCCTGGGTAAAGGAAAATTGAAGATCGTAATTTATTGAATACCACATCTGCTCGGCAAGCTTCATCAGATCTAACATATAACCTGTCCTGAGAAAAAGTTGCCATTGTATACCGTTGTCTAAATAATCTGTGTAGAATATAGCTGGATCACAGATTACCGACCTAATTGTGCGCTGCAAGCTCTATAAGAAAAGGGGGCCCAGAGTCTGCCCCAATTATTCTGGGATAAGCCTTCTGAAGTTAGTTAGAGATGACACATCATCATGTTACTAAAAATATTGGGTGTATGCATTAATTCGTGCGGTTTTTTCGAAGATTAAGACTTTATTGTGAAAAAATTGTCTGACATGCATCTGCGTCGAGCAATGTCTCCAATTCTTCGTCTTGAATTTTTTTTGGCTGTCCGGGTCGTTCTCCGTCGTCTAAGTCGAAATTGCCACTTTTAAACCGTGCAAACCACTTTTGGCACGTTCGTTCGGCTAAAGCATGGTCACCATAAACGTCCAGTAAAATACGATGGCTTTCGGTAGCACTTTTCTTCATGTTAAAGTAATGAAGAAGAACTCCCCGCAAAAACACTTTATCTGGTACAAATTTCGACATTTTCAAATGAATGAAACAAATTGTTGTTCACGCTAAAACAAATGACATCTATTGAAAACGACGCGAAATGACAGTACCTTTGAAATGAATATAGCCACAGATGAACACGACGCGAAATAATACTGGTAGAGCTCTCTCTTAGAAAACCGCACGAATTAATGCATACACCAATAGTATTTGCGGGACTCATTATTAGTATAAAAAACATGACTTTGTTATATTAGGTTCATTACCATTTTGTTCCTGGAACAAACAACAACACTATGTCAATAGAAACTGGAAAATTCCAAACCAAACCAAAAGAAATTTTGAAATAGATGTCATCGATTCTTCAGGACTCTGTCCCTTCATATGCGATGGTGAAGAAATTGGCTCCGCTGTTTCAACAAGGAAGAGAAACCTGCAAGATGACCACCGGCCGGGGCGCCCAGTGACGGTCGTGACCGAACAAAATGTTCAGAAAGTCGAAAAATTATTACCGGCTGATCGAAGAATTAAATTGTGGCAGATAGAAGAAGGATTACAGATTAGCACAGAAGGAGCTGGAGAGATTTTGCATGAGCATTTGAATATGAAAAAAATTAGTGCGCTTTGGGTACCGCGAATGCTCACGCCGCTCGACAAGCAGCAATTTTTTGAAGGATTACGGGTTAAGGGTATACATTTAAAAGGCCCAGGTTGTTAATTGGGTAGGATTCGGTGTTCAACGCCGTCCAATAATTGCAATGGACGGATTTAACACACCCCGAGCGCCTAACGTCGACTCGAAACACTATCTTTTCGTAGCAAAAATCCGACTCTCCCCAGTGCAACAAAGAACACTCGCTAACAAAGACGAGTAATTGCAATCGTCAAATGTATTGCTATTCAACTTGCTATTCTGCCACTGGAACGGCTCCTTACAGACAGCTGCAAACGAAAAAAATTGGTTTTCAGAAAGGTCAAAAGTATCTACCTCCTGTTGCAATCAATATCTGGTTCGCTACGCTCAGAGCACACATGGTGTATGGAGGGAACACTTCTCAAGTCTGCTGAATGGCAGTGAAAATGCAGCACCCAGAGATGACGAACCCCAATCGATGATGATGGAAGAGACGTTCCATTACCCAGCTATGACGAGATTCGAATTGCGATTGCCCGCAAAAAGGACAACAAAGCAGCTTGAGAGGATGGCCTACCGGCTGAGCTATTTAAACTCATGGCGTTGAAGAGCTGCCAAGGTGCATGCATCAGCTTCTTTACGAAATATGGTCGGACAAAAGCTTACTCAACGATTGGAACTTAAGTGTGCTCTGCTCAATCCACAAAAACCAGTGACCGTGGGATAAGCTTCCTCCATGTTGCATATAAGGTTCTATCGAGCGTATTGTGTGAAAGAATAAAACCCACCGTCAACAAAGTGATTGGCTTTCCGCCATGGATCAGAAATTCCCCATGCGCCAAATCTTGAAAAAGTCCTGGGAAAGGAGAATCGATACAGATCCCCTTTTCATCGATTTTAGAGCAGCCTTCGCCTGCACAGTAAGGAGCTGCCTCTACGCCGCTACGTTCCAGCTTAGTATGCCTGTAAAACTTATACGGCTGTGTAAACTGACGCTGGACAACACCAAAAGCGCAGTCAGAATTGGTTAAAGACCTCACGGAGCCTTTCAATACCTACCGAGGTTTCAGACATGGTAACTCTTTATCTTATGCTGGAGAAAATAATAAGAGTTGCAGAGCTAAATAGACAAGTCACAATCTTTTACAATAGGGTACAACTGCTGGCTTTGGTCTCAGCAACCGCGCCGTGAGTTCTGCTTTTTGCAGGCTTGATAGAGAAGAGAAGTGAATGGGTCTGGTAGTGAATGAGGACAAGATGTAATATCTTCTGTAATCAAACAAACAGTCATCGCATTCGCGACTTGGCTCTCACTACAGTGTTGACAGTCATAACTTCGGGGTCGTAGATAGTAGGAACCAGCATCAACACCAATAATTATGTCAGTCCTGAAATCCAATGCAGAATCAATCTTGCCAACAGGTGCTACTTTGGACTGAGTGAGGCAATTTAAAAGTAAAGTCTGATGAGTCGACTCTAGGAGTCTTCGAGAGAAAAGTTTTGCGAACGATTTATGGACCTTTCCGCATTGGCAACGGCAAATACCTCAGATGATGGAACGATGAGCTGTACGAGCTATACGATGATATTGACATTGTTCAGGGAATGAAGATTCAGCGGCTACGCTGTCTAGGTCATGTCGTCCGAATGGATGAAAGCACTCCAGCTTGGAAAGTATTTGATCAGCACCCGTCGGTGGAAGCAGAGGAAAAAGAAGACCTCCACTCCGTCGGAAGCATGAGGTGGAGATCGATCTGGTTCACTTGGTATTTCTAATTGACGCCAAACAGTGAAGAAAAGAACGATGAAGAAAACGATAAGGGAAGTATTTTTGGCGTATTCTTTGACTTTAAGATCTAGAAATTAAAATTAAAAAAAATTAAACATTAAAAAGTTAGTTTTAAAACAAAATGTAATAAAAAAGAAAACAAAATGAAAAGCAAAAATAATAAAACAGAATTGAAAAAATAGGCTAATAATTCTAAAAGAAATGTGTTCCCATTATGCACTATTTTGCTATGTTGAATTTCGTTAGGGAGCGCAATGAGCGTAATCAGCGAGTTGAATTTAGTTTTTGTACAAATTTAAAGTAATTAAAATTATTTCAAATTGTATACGAAAATAATTACCAATCTTCCACGCTCAAAATTATTTAAGCATTTTTTAATTCGCCAGCCATTTCACGTCCCACCAACATAATTATAATTTTATGAGCCTCTTTTAGCCATTTTAATATGATTTTAATGATATTCAGATTTTCACCGACTGCCACGTTTAGCTTAATTAATTCCATCGGCAAAATAATGAGTTGGTTTGTTTTCAATTTGTACCCACACTTCCGGTGACGTAAAGGGCATTGTCACGTTGCCGGCGTGTGACGTGTGGCTGTCGGGTGACCAATTTTGATTTAATAATTTTTTTAATATTTTAATGCTTCTGTTTTTATTTATTTTATCAACATTGAACGCGTGCTTTAATTTGCTTACCTACATACATATGTACTCGCACATATTCAACCGTTAAAAAAGCTACAATATATTCTGCACCAAAGAAAAAACAGGTGAGCGCAGGTGTGCTTTGTTGTTATTGCAGTTGTGCGTGAAATACATAAAAGTCAAACAAGTGTTAAGTGAAAAAAAGAAAATATTAAAAGTAAAAATAGAAAATAAGCAAAAAAAGCCAACTTCCTTTCTACAAAATCGCGCTCCTGGTTTGGAGCGTGTTCTTTGGCGTGGTTTACTTATGTTGCGCTAGAATTTTGATTTACATGTACCTACGTATGTATGTACAATATGTATGTATGTTTGTATATATGATTGTATGATTGTTTGTAAAATTTAAAAAACTTTAAGGTATCAAAATTTATATACATATGTATGTCGCATTTTAATAGTTCTTGCAAAAGTCGGCGGCTCTTTTATATGCAAATTTAATTTTGATGAAAAAAATAATAAAAATTCTCAACACTTAATAAATCAAATAATACATCTCATGTTACGAGGGTGTCTCTATAAGTTTAGGCATCAAAGGTTTCACGACTGACTGTTTGAGACCTTTTAAGGTTTTCTTTTTTCTTTTATTGGGACAAATGTTTAAGTTTTTCAGGGTTAGGTGGCACATTACCGGTGTGTTTGTTGAAGTGTGCCGGTTTTACTAGTAGATGTCGCTAGCAATATGTATAAATTTCTATGATTTGGCATGTATGTAATTTTTTTTTTATTGACATTAACCTACAAAAATACGCAAGTCACATTCCGCCAAAATAATTGCGTCATATTTGTTTACCTCAGAGAATATGTCGAGTTTCGTTCCAAATAAATCGAATTTGCGGCACTCGTTGCTTTTCTTATTTCATCAAAATAAAAAAGCAACTGAAGCTGGTAGAAACTTATGGTGAACATGCTAAAAGTGGAGATTTCGATTTGACAGACATCGAAAAAGTTCGAAGACGAGGAATTGCAGGCGTTATTGGATGTTGATCCGACCCAATCGCAACAAAAATTGGCAGAAACACTACCTGTGACTCGAGGAGCAATTTCCAACGTTTAAAAGCCGTGGGAAAGATCCAGAAGTATGGAAAATGGGTGCCACACCAGCTGAACGATAGACAAATGGAAAATCGAAAAACCGTTTGTGAAATGCTGCTTCAACGATTCGAAAGGAAATCTTTTCTGCATCGAATTGTCACGGGGGACGAAAAATGGATTTATTTTGAGAACCCGAAGCGAAAAAAATCATGGCTTTCCCCTGGTGAAGCTGGCCCATCGACTGCAAGGCCAAATCGCTTTGGCCGTAAGACAATGCTCTGTGTTTGGTGGGACCAGTGTGGTGTTATGTACTACGAGTTGTTAAAACCTGGTGAAACGGTGAACACTGATCGCTACCGACAACAAATGATCAATTTGAATCATGCGTTGATCGAAAAACGGTCGGAATGGGCCCAAAGACATGGCAAAGTTATCTTGAAACATGACAACGCGCCGTCTCATACCGCTAAACTGGTGAAAGACACATTAAAAACACTTAATTGGGAAATATTATCGCACCCACCGTACTCTACAGACCTCGCCCCGTCCGACTATCACCTTTTCGCATCGATGGGACACTCCCTTCCAGAGCAGTGCTTCGCTAATTTTGAAGAAGTCGAAAAATGGCTCGTCCAATGGTTTGCCTCGAAAGAGAAAAAGTTTTTTTGGAATGGTATCCATAATTTGCCTGAGAGATGGGCGAAATGTGTAGAAACCAATGGTCAATACTTTGAATAAAAAAATTTTGAGATTCCTCTGAAAATTAAGTGTTTTCTTTATCGAAAAAATTTCAACTAACACACCTGGTAATTTCTATCGACTTGTTTTCAAAAGTTCTGAGTGGAATTTCTTTCATAAGAGACTGAGTGGTATCAGAAGTCCGTTCAATTTACCTTTCATTTTTTGAGTTTTACTGCTTCCCTAGGATCTCAATTACTTTTTCAGTCTCTGTATAGCTTTGATTAACAGAGTCCCATGATTTCCCCGGTGTTGTATACTGGATGGAACTTTGAAAATTGTTCAGCTCTGGGTGAATAATTTTTTTTTCAAACTGTTGACTAGCGGAAGCAGTCTGAGTTTGCATTCCGTTCAATTATATTCGCTGGGACATGACCTGCCTAACGTCCAAATAAAAAAAATTCTAATTGCGGTTGGTGTATTTCCCATATTAGCTCCTCCATCTGAATTTCTAAAAATATAAACTGAAATTTTTCATAAATATCCATTATCTGTTCGGAGATGCCTAAGAACAATTGAAATTCCCTCAATTTGTTAGAAAAATAATAAACGAAAACCAACGTACTAGGTCAGCCTTTAAACATTTGTTTTTAAAAATAAAGGTAAATGTATTTGTAAGAGAGAGATAGAGAGAGGGAAAAGAACTAGAGGGAAAATAGAGCATATGCAACTGAGCCATTACTAATGAGCGCAGATCTGGGTGGGTTGTAATCTGTGACCATCGGTAGACGGACGGTGAAAATCGCTCGAAGTTGGGACTGTAGATGAACGACGACAACTGACAACTAGGGAATATTTCATAGGTACTAGTAGGTACTGTGACTTCGTGCTACCCGGGGCGAGTGGAGGCAATAGCTCTATGAGTGATGATGATCGGTGGAAGCTTGATAATAACATGTAACTTTGGATGGACTTAGTAGTGTCGTCGGGTGATAGCAAATGTCACATACTACTTTTCTACTACGACAAGCTACTAGCGATCATTTAGTGGGGTAGTTGGTGTCGACAGGCGACTACGGTATGACTCTGCAGGGTAGTCACCATCACATTAAATTCATTTCCTCTTTACCAATCAGACAGTAACCTGTTAAAGCCCACACTGAAAGTGATAGCGAGTGTAAAGTTGGCAATAGATCTCTCTGATAAGAAGAAGACCAGCAGCTCTGACCTACATAGAACCTAAACCAGCAATATGGACAAATATCTCCGTACTGAAGAAAGCCTAAGGAATACCTTTAAATAAACTATAGTACTCTGAAAGAGTAAATCTCAAACCGGTTGTGATATCCCCCCAGAGAATACTCGTACATCGACTCTTATTGCAGCTGTACGCTATGACATTGGGCGATGTTCTGCATGGTCTTAAGCGCTAGTGTTGGGATGGTTCACATCTATTGATGCTAATGAGGGCCGCTCGCAGTGCACGCTCTAGTTGCTTAGCTAGTGATGCTTTCTAAGTACTCTCCATCGGATACGATATAACCACCAATAAAGCTCCTCCATTGAGGGGAGAAAGCGTATGAAAAATGTTAAACTTCTTATTAAAAATCTTATTTAAAAAAAAAACAAGTTTTCTTTTATTGGGACAAATGTTCAAGCTTTTCAAGATTTGGCTATTTGTTCGTAGGTCAAGTGTTGTTATATTTACATATTTATACGCTTTGTAATCGCTGAACCGATTTTTGGTCGAGCCCCCTTCCAATTCGGGGTATGCGTCTTGGTGTTTCCCAAACAAATGGAGGAACCTACAGTTTATACCAAGCCGTCTCCGAACGGCTGATGGTTTTTTATTAAGAGCCTTTATTTCATGTCAGAAATACACTCGGAGGGATTGACATTCCCTGCCGAGGGGCGGCCGAAAGTAGAAAAATTAATTTTCTATAAACATTCGAAGTCTGGTCTTCCAGAGGCCGCCTTATTGTTAGCGTATATAAAGAAATGAGCTTTATCCTTGGTGCCCTTGATACCCTCGATAGCTTAATGGAAAGATAATTAAGCAGCTCAAAATGTCACATCCTTCACAGCCATCTGTGCGTCGATAAGTACTCGTTTTTGTCGTGCTATGACGACCCTTACAAGTAGGTAGGAATACACTACGCCACGCTCTATATGCCTCCATCAAACGCCCCATTTGCACATACCTACATACATATATGTATATATATACATACATATGTATATAGCAACAAATAGATTTGTTCAAAAGCTAATCTGTGTTTGTTGGTTGTCTTCAATTCTGCATTTTGCTTTTATTGTACAATACATACAAACATACATACATATGTATTTTTGTGTTTGCGTTGTAGTTGGCTTCATAAACAGGCCGCTGGTTAGAGAGCTCTGATACTTCAGCAAAACCATTGCACTTGAATTCGAATGTTGTTAGTGTTGTTGTTTGTGTTGCTACTGTTTTAGGGCTCATGGACAGCGGCACGTACGGTTGCATTGACTTTTAACAGTATTATACATATGTAAGTACATATAAATATATACATATATGAATGTATCCAGTAGTCGCGTGCATTTCATGTAATTGGGGTTGTGTTTGTTGTTGGTAGTTATTTTATTTATTTTTTTTAGCGTTTTTTCTTCTTCTAAAATTGACAGTGGTGAAGCTGCTTATCTGGGCGCATTTGACTCGTTTTTGTGGTTGAAGTTGCATGTAAATTGTAATTAAATTAAATATATTTACATAAGTACATACATACATGATGTATGTATGCATATGTCATTCATTGGAATTGGACATTCGTCACAAACGTACTAAAAGAAGAATTCCAGCCGGCCGATCATCAACAACGAGCTCTTCGAAATGTATGAAAATTATCCGGATTTTTATTGAAAAATCATCTTGACAAATGGGCCACTTCCAAGATTTATTGTTTGAAGGCCTCTCCATCCTCAACTTGTAACTTTTCATTGTTGATTTTGATCCGCCCCGGGGTCATAAAACTTTACTTTTTTGAAAATGAGGCTGGACCAACAGTTACGGTCAACGAATTGCGCTATCGAGAAATGATTAATGATTTTTTATGGCCGAAAATGGATGGTATTGATCTGGACAATGTTTACTTTCAACCAGACGGTGCTACGTGTCACACAAGCAACGAAACCATTGATCTTTTAAGGGAAAAGTATCCGCGCCTTGTTACCTCTTGAAGAGGTGATCGCAATTGGCCACCGATAACTTGTAATTCAACATCTTGCAACTTCTGCCTTTGAGGCCACTTGAAAGAAAAGGTCTACGCCAACAGGCCAACGTCGATTCAAAACCTCAAAGATGGAATTTGTGAAGCTATTGAGGGCATACAGCAGCCTCTTTGCGATTTGGTGATGGAAAATTTCATAAAAACGATACGGTCCTGTAAGCAAAGCCGTGGCGGTCATTTGGCTGATATTGTTTGACATTATTAATGGCAAATCCTGCTCTTTACATTATAATAAATATACGATCCTTTGTTTTAAAAAATTCTTTTCATATCAGAATAATACCTCTTATTGGAAAACCATATACTGAATGACTTACGGATTAAATCACAGCCTAAACCGCTGATTGTAGAGATTTGAAACGTGAAAGATTTCTTGTGTGTATGAGAATGGCATCGGATAAAAAAAGACTTTCCGGAATATCTGACGTAGGACCAAATCATTCGTTTTTCAATAAAATTTCGTACATCAATAACTCTTTACCTAATTTGATATGAAAAGCACTTTTTCTCCCGGAAAGTGGAACTTGGGTCGATCTATTCGAAAAAATCGTATACCATGAAATTGTAACATCGAAAACCCTTTTTCTTTCGGGAAGTGGGCCTGGAAACGATTCGACAATTCGGTACTCCTCAATATATTTACATACATAGATACATGGTTCGATTTACTTGATATCTGGAACATAGACAGCTCCTTATCTATACTAATATGTGGAAAACTCTTATTTCTTTCTCTGACGTTTTAACATACAGCCTTGGCCAAAAGTATTAGGCACCCCACTAAAATACAAGTATTCTCAAATGTGGCTATCAAAGTTACCACTTCTTTTTGTATATGTCTTACATGGGTGTTTAACTGTTGATTAAACGAATAAATTGTGTAATATTAAAAGTCATAGCACTCTGGATAAGCTAAAGCTAAAAATTGTCATTTTTAAGAAATTCATAAAATATTTTCCCATTTAAAATTTGAAAGTGAGTTTGAAGTTTGAAGTGTAAATTACATTTAGTGAAAAGTTACCAATCTTATAAAAACAGTTCATATTTACCGAAATGCCTAAAAAAAATTAAATTAGTTACGACGATGGAGTTAGAATTCAAGTTCTAAGTGAAGAAGGTAAGTCTCAGGTTGAGATTGCCAATTTGTTGGGATGTTCGCGGTGCGCGGTCCAATGTGCTATCAGGCGATTTATGGAGACGAAATCCCACAATAATAAATCAAAAAGTGGAAGAAAGCATCTAACCTGTAAACGAGAAGACCGAATACTTATACGCGAGTCTCTCAAGGATCGCAAAAAATCTTCTTCTGCCCTTGCAGCTGCCCTTTCGGATGAATTTAGTAAACCAGTTAGTGCTCGAACAGCTAGATGAAGACTTCTGGAAGCAGGTTTAAAAGTATGTAAAGCCCGAAAGAAGCCGTGGCTCTCAGAAAAGAATAGGACAAATCGTTTGGATTGGGCTCGCCGATACCAACATTTCACGGAAGAAGATTGGTCGAATGTTCTGTGGTCTGATGAATCAAACTTTGAGGTAAGCTTAGTTAAGATCGTCTGAAAGTATTAACAGCCATAGCTTCTTACCCTAGAGCAATTTTAAAGACATAATACAAATCTTATGAAAACATTATTTTTTTCTTTTCTCCAAATATCTGTGGAACACCTGGTGTGACGTTCGTGAGTTGACGGGTTGGGGAAGAATATCATCTAGATTGCGTGCTACCCACTGTTAAGCATGGAGGAGGCAGCATTATGATCTGGGGCTGCATGGCTGCTGATGGTGTCGGCGAAATGTTCGTTTGCGAGGGTCGCATGGACAGTCAAAAGTACATAAATGTATTAGAAGCTGTTCTTCTGCATCCGTTAACCCGCATTTTCGGGTGTTAAGGAACACAGTATAACATCAAAAACTGCCTTAAAGAATGCCTTAATTAACGAGTGGTACGCTATAAGTGCGGAGGAATGTGCAAAGCTTCTACGCAGCATGCCTAAGAGAATTGCTGCCGTTATTAAATCGAAGGGTGGATCTACTAAATATTAATGTTATTATCACTAATTCATTGTATTTTCACTGTTTTACTAATAAAACTTCTTTACTTCACTTGTTAAAACAAAAAATTCAGTAATTAGTGGGGTGCCTAACACTTTTTGCCAAGGCTGTATATAAGTGTAGAGAATTTCATGCTCTGAGATGTTGCAAAATTATTTCCCACAGTTGGTAATAACATTTTTGTAAAAGACTTTTTGACTAAACCAAGTGTATACTTGATAATCAACATTCTATAATATTCTTTGCGAACTTTTCATGTCTTTTAGGTTTTCCATGAAAATAATGCCAATCATTTTTAATAAATTTACTCAAAACCAATAAGGGTAAAGAGTTTTTCTCTACAACTTTATGAACAACAGAAATATTTTGGAAACGATGTTCCGTTGAACAAAACGGATTCACCCTAATATACGTACTCGTACATGTTTAAATAATTTGTTTTATTTTATTTTATTTTATTTTTAGTTTATATTGCACGAATAAATTTTGAATTCCCACGATGATAGAAATTCAAATTTTTCAAAAAATTATTTTCATTATCAAAACGAATTAAATTAAACAAATTGGTTGGCTAAGTGCGTGAAGCTGATTTTGTGTTGTTATCAGTCCCAGAGTAGAAAGAGTCGTGCCCAAACTGTAAACATACACATATACCTATGTACTCGTATATGTATATGCATCCATATATTTTCAAAAATGTTTAAATGGATTATTAATACATAAATATGTACGAATACATATTTTAATCTCCATATAGCACATTGTAGGCACACTTCTACATACATTGAATTTATGTTTTTGTCAGTTTGGTCGCGTGCTCTGTGATTTTGACCGAGGGCAGAATATGAAATTATTATATATTATATTTATTAACATTTGTCCGAAGTATGTAAGTATCAGAATGTGAAATTTATACCGATCGGATTAGAATTACGAGAGTTGAGTCGATTTAGTCATATCCGTCTGTCCGTCTGTTTGTACACAGTTTTTGATATATTTCAACCAAACCTGGTACATAGATGCATTGCTATATTTAAACGATCATTTGTCGGATTCAGTAAGATCGGAATATACCTATACGTATATACGGCTTTTTTCAGATTTGATATTTTGGGTCATAAATTTGTCAGAAAAGCATCTAAAAACTTTAACTTCTTTAAATTAAAGAAGTCCCACGATAAACCTCGTTTAGGCATCGAGTGGTCCGAGCCTTTCCTAAAGAACATTTTGCTGCTGGTCATTTTACATAGCCGTTAATTTTAGCAGGGAATAAAGGCAGCTGCTCTTCGTGCTATTCAAAGCAGCTTTAAAATTGTTGAAGAGGTGATTTGTGCCGGTTCTTTTCACCCTAATATATGGTTTAACCTGATAAACAGTCTTGTTTATGCAATAATATTTCACACTGACCTTATATCCGATATTAAGGCTTCCGAGTCTTTATTGTTCTTCAGATTGAACATCTACTAGAGTTTCGGTAAAGTGATTCTACCATAGGTAAGTTTAGTATACTCGGAGAATCATACACCAGATAACATCTTTGATGACTTCATGGGTGTGATCGGGTCGTGAAATTTCCTGATGGATTGAAGGCTTTTAGCTATAATTTTTTGAAATATAGTTCCCATAATGAAACGAACGTGTTATCAATCCTTATTCTTCAGGATATGTATCTAGAAGGAGCTATTGCAGAATGTGATGTGTGATCTTTATTGCTGTAGAGTTTGATAGCTTAAAAGCCTGTCTAACCAAAACCTTACCAGAAGAAAAATTCTAAAATCAAATTAATTAAACAACAAATAATTTACGGTTAACTAGGTATTCATATATTGTGGATGTTCCGTCGTATAGGTCACTCCATTTATTAGAAAACCCTCAAGGCACCCACCACATAATGGCAGAAGAGCTCGGCCGAAAATCGCTTCAGCGTTTAAAAAGGGCCAAAGTCTTCTTTTTAAGATATTTAATTTATAGTATAGTATAGTATTTAAAATATAGTAAGTAAACTAGAAAATAAAATAAAATTCTGATATTCTTTATGATAACGAAGACCTACATCTATAGCACTATTTCCTTGTAGACAATACTTTTGGTTTCTCCGTGGGATACTGGAGTAACCAGGTTACTTTGTAAGCGTACTTTGGAGCATGCATGGTCATGGAAGAAGCAGTTTTCTCTCAAGTCTACTCGTTCTAAGTTAAGAGTTTGACCTTGTGCCTTGCTAATGGTTATTGCGAAGCATACTTTGATGGAATCCTAGGAATAAATACAGATAGTTTTTGAGAACAACCTGTCGGTACAGTAGCCTCGATTGCAATTCGATGGAACACTTTCACTTGTAATCTGATACCATTGCAATTTTTTGGTGAATTCCTTTTGGGCAGTTTTAGTTTATTCAGGAACTCTACCGAATAATGAGTGTCATCGTCGGTATTTATCACTGAGTCGACGGTCTTATATTGATATTCGACACCTTCTAATGATTTTAAAAGTATTTCACTTATGATTGAGGCTTGCTCATTTTTTGGTTTAAAGAAGACACGCTCACATAACCATTTTTTGAGCTTATCGTGAATATTATTTATGCCTGGGTAAATTTCAGCTCAACTCTTCCACAGAAGAAGCAATTGTTCCTAATACTGTTAGTCAGTTCCGAGAAATCACTATTTCTTATATCCAGCAACAGGTCTGAGAACTGTCCGTCAGTTAGATTCCCTCTCAAAAAGACACTAATATTTTTGATGAGACTCAGTTATTTCATTGAACGCATGCTTTAACTTCGTCTGCTCGCATTCCCCTGGACACTACTGGTAAAATCTGTCGGCAACCGCCTGTTGTCAATACAGTAACTGCTCCAACAACGGAATAGCAGCACTTTCGTATGATTCGAACACTAAGGCGATATCATCCTTGCTTTAGTCAACAATAAATTTAATAACATAGTTCCACCAGGAGTATCTAAAAAAAGAAGTTATAGTATATACAAACCTCGCTTCGATATGGGAAAGTATATACACGGTGTGTCCCAAAAATATCCGAACTTTTTGGATATAAAATAGTGAAATACACATTATATTATCTTTGAAAGTTATTATTTATTCAAAATAGGTTCCATTTGACTCAACACAACGTTTGGAACGATCAACCAGCGCATGCATAGATTTTTTTATGTCATTTATAGAAATGTTCTTCAGTACCTCGGTTACGGCTGCTTCATTTTTTTCAATTTTTTTTTAATTTTTTAAACTTCAATTTCAATTTTTTTTCAAGTTTGACACAAAATTTTATATTTGCTCTTTGTTTCATTTTTTTTTTTTTTTGGAACCATTAGCACACTTTTGGTTTTATTGAAATGGCTGTCACTTTTACATCTATCATCCGACTTACATGAAGTCAGGTGCGTTTGAAAGAGGATGAATGTATCTTTTTAATGTTGCAAATTTTCAATAGATGGCGCTGTATGTTGTATGATTTAAATATAAAGTTCGGTTATTTTTGGGACACACTGTGTATATGTTGTAATATATATGTATTTGTTCATTTGTTAGAGAGTCTTCACTAACTGACACCACTTCTTCTAAGTAGTTGATACCGCAACTATCCCCAATGGTATTTTGTTTCGAATAGATCAGTCCCATAACCACTTCCTGAAAGAAAAAGTCTTCCACATGTCAATTCAGGCAAAAAAATACCTCTGTGCCAAATTTCATATAAATCGAACGATTCAAAATAATAAGAAAATCAGTCATGCATTAATACGTTAGTATATTCGTTTGCATGCATATATACATATGTATATGTTATTTACATCTACATACATAAGTAAGTACGAGTATATGATCTGAAATATATATTTTTAAACGCCTTCTAGCCCTTGAACTTCAGCCAAAAAATGCACTTATATACATACATATAAGTTTCTTTGAATAAGTTCCCCTAAGGCAATGCGTCACACAACAAACATATATTTGTGCCATCACCACCCTCTCTATGAGCTACATTTGAGACAATCAACCACCAGACCTTGTTGCAATTGGTGAAATACTCTCTCTAAGGAACTCAATTTTTGCTTTATTTTTTACCGGCTCTGCACTCGCACACACAGCCACCACTACTACGAACGGAATCTCATATGAACTATTGTTGTCGTATCTCATGGATACAATCGCTTGTAGAAATGAATATTTGTTGCATACGAGAGACGAATCAACTTTATGCGTGCAAAGCAGAGCAAACAAATTGGCGCCGGTAACAACAACTATTAGCCAACGAACCGTATGGAATGAAACAACCGGCCGGTGCAGAGAGCTCAACGTCCAATTCAGTTGAGCTGAGCTTAGGCAAAGAGACTTGACAATGAGACCTGGTCATTTACAGTTTGATTGTTGGCGAAGACGGATGGAAAAGGCAGTGTTGAAAAGGCGGTGAAGTCAATGGAAAAGTTCAAAAATTTATACGAAGTTGAAGACAGAGTTAAAGCGAAGTGAGTGAATTGACGAGAAGTGAAGTGACGAGTCGAAAAGTGAATTGGGGCGACAAAGTCCAAGTGTTGGAGTGGGCGCACGATGTTTGTAGAGCGCAAAGAGTAGAATGTTGATTAGTAAAATGTGGGTGTATGTGTGCGAGTGCATATGTATGTATGTATGTATTAGTTACATATAAAATACATGCAATTGCTGTGCAACATCAGTGACTATAAACTATAAGTGGCCTGCACCAGAAAAAAAATACAAAATAAAGCACAACTACAAAGTCTGCGGGATAAATACAATATATTTTTAAATAAATGATAATAACAATAATAATAGAGTGGAGCCATTATAATCAGTAAATGCGACAAACGGCTTGTGAATAGGTTCTGAGACGAGCTAATGAAATTAATAATAAAAAAATATATGAATGCAACAAAATAAAATAAAAAAAATCACTAGTATAAATGAATGATATTAAATAAAAGTTATGAAATAACAAAAAACTCAAAAATAAGAAAACAAACAAAATTAAACTAAACTAAAATAAAAAAAATAAAAAACCAGTACAAAGTAATATCGAATGAAGTGAAAAAAATTAAACAAAATTAAATTAAAATAAAAATAAATATTAAAATAAAAATAAAATAAAATAGAGAAAATATAATCAAATCACATCAAATAAAGTATAATGAAATAAAAATAGAATAAAACAAAAATAAATTGAATTAGATGAAATAAAATGAAATGAAATAAAATAAAATAAAATAAAATAAAATGAAATAAAATTATAAAAATAAAATTGTATAAAATAAAATAAATAATTTAATACAATAAAAAACTAAAATAAAATAAAATAATTTAATGAAAAATTAAATAAAATTATATAAAGAAAAATTAATTTTAATAAAATATAATAAAATAATTAAAAAAAAATTAGGAAATAAAATATAATAAAAAAAATAGAACCGGAATAAACAAAAAAATGGAAAAAATATTATTAAACTGAAAACAATTAAAATAGGTAAAATAAAATTAACATAAAATAAAAGAAAATAAAATAAAGAAATAAGAAAATTATGAATAAAATAATAACAATCAAAATAAAAAAAAATTTAAATAAAACTAAATTTAATTAAAACAATTAAAAAAAAAAGTAAAAAGAGAAATAAAAAAAATAAAATGAAATAAATAAATAAACAAAAGAGAAATAAATAATTGTAAAAATATAAATGAAATAATAACAATTAAAGTAAAATAAAATTAAACAAAACTAAATTTAATTAAATTAATTAAAAAAAATAAATAAAAAATAAAATAAAAAATAAAATAAAGTAAATGAAAAAATAAAAGTAAAATAAAGAAATAGGAAAATTTTGAATAAAAAACATTAATTGAAATAAAATAAAACTAATTAAAATCAAACTTAATTAAATTAATTAAAAGAAAATCAAAAAATTAAATAAGAAATAAAATAAAGACTTATTAAAATATGAGTAAAACAATAACAATTAAAAAAAAATAAAGTTAAATAAAACTAGATTTAATTAAATTAATTTAAAAAAATCAAAATATATAATAAAAAAATAAAATTAATAAATAAACGAAAATAAAATAAAGAATTATAAAAATATGAATAAAACAATAACAATTAAAATAAAAAAAAAATAAATGAAAATAAAATAATAATTACAATATAATTAATACCAACATGTACATCAAGAGCTTCGTATACATACATACGTACTTGTGTATGTACATAAATATGTATAATAAGCTGCAATTACTGTGACAACAGCGGTAATAAGCGGACGTAATATTTTTAAGTGCTATCACAACAACAATAAGAAAACAACTTAAAACCCGCAGCAACGCATAAGATTAAAAGCGTAAAAATATATATAGCAAGAACACAATTAAAAGATGAAAAAAGGAAAATAGTGAAAAAAATAGTTCCGTCCGTTGCCACTGTCGCCGGTATCTTTTCATTTATTTTTCTTTTTCCCAATGGTCAGTGTGTGCTCATACCTACGAGTACATATGTACATATATGAGATGCTCATACATGCGTGGCGGGCGAATACTCGTTGATAGTGACGATCAGTTTGTGAGCTAGAGATATTTTTGCAACTTACATACATATGTACATATGTAGGTACGTACTTCGTTGCCAACCGGCTAGCAGATACGCAACACAGCGCAACGCAAATTATGCGTACAAAAACAAAAAAAGCGCAGATACATACATATCAAAGCAGCACTCTCGATCAGGCGTTGCGTTGGAGCTTTGTGGCCCCATCACCGGTTTGTGTGGCTTGCTTAATTTAGTTTCGGTTCCAGTTGTGATCTATTCGGTACATTTTGGTGGATTGACGTTGCAGTAATACATTTTTTTTTTGTAATGCAATTAAATTAATTCAGTGAAATGAAGTAGTGATCAGAGTGTTAAAGAAGCTGTAAATAAAAACACACTTTAATTTAGACATGTATACAAACAAACAAACATACATATGTATGTATATGTGTACTCAAATATAGTTTTAAGCTTATCAGTCGCTTCATTTTTGTTTTCTCCCCTTCAATTGAAACGAATTGAAGTGGAAGCTGTTGAAGGGAAATAAGAAAGCAACGGTTGTGTGTTAAGCAGAAAGGAAATGGTTATGTGGTCAAGTCAAAGTTAATACACATACATACATATTTGAATGTATGTATGCAGATCATAAATTTGTGGCTGATCTCAAGTTTCTTTTAATGTGAAGTGGTAAATAAAAGGAAATAAATATGTTCCGCAAATGAATTGTGATTAATGATTCCAAGAGCAGAGAAGTAAATACCATAATACTGAAATGAAGACAAAAAAATAAATGCTAATTAAGAATGCATGAAAAAATTAATTAATATGAATATGGTTGTGCACAAATGTTTTAATGTGTGAATGCTGTGCGGAAAAGAGATTAAAAAACATATCGTTCAATGAGCTCAGATAAAAAATAAAAAATGTTGAACAAAAATTAAAAATTTATTTAAATTAAAATGGTAAAATAAATTAAAAATGAAATAAAACATTTTGTTAATCAAACCAAATTAAAATTAAATTATATAATGTGAAAAACTTAAATAAGATAAATCATAAATAACACAATAAATATTAAATGAAATTAAATTAAATGCGTAAATGAATAAAATAAATTAAATTAATTTAAAACAAAAACAAGGAAATAATAAAATGAAATAAAATGAAATCAAATATATGCAATATTAAACAAAATAAGATAAAATGAAAAAAATTAATAATGTAATTAAATTAAAAAAAAATATTTTAAATAAAAAAATATAACTTTAAAATAAATATATAAAATAATAGCAATACAGACAAAATAACATAAAATTAATAATAAAATTAAATGAAATAAAAAACATTAAATGAAATAAAAGAAAATAATATTAAATAAAATAAAATAAGACGAATGATAAGAAAATAATAGAAATAATAATGTAAAATAAAAAACTAAAATAAAATAAAATAAAATGTAATAAAATATAAAATTCAAATAAAAAATAGTAAAAGCAAATAATGTAAAATGAAATGAAATATAAAATAAAATAGAATCAATAAAAAATTAAAATATAAACATATAATGAAAAATAGAATAAAATAAAGTAAAAGCCATAAAATAAGGTAGAACGACGTAAAATTAAATAAAATAATAAATATAAAATCGAAACAAAACAAAATTATCTAAAATTAAATATTAAAAAATATAAGAATTTATTTTAAAATGTATTATTTTAAAACAAAAATAAAAAAATGTAAAACGTAATTAAATAAAATAAAATTAATAAACAAAGTGTTTAAACAAAATAAGATTAAAAGAAATAAAATTAATAAAGATAAGTTAAATTAAATTAAATGCATTATATTAAACAAAATTAAAAAATTATACTATAATGTGATAAATTAAAAAACTAAATGCAATACAGAGTAAAATAACATAAAATTTAATAATAAAATGAAATAAAATAATTCGAATAAAAAATAAAATGTAATAAAATAAAAACAAGAGAAAATTAATATAAAATAAAATAATATGAAATGTAATAAAATAAAGTTAAGTTAAATAATACAAAGTAATAACCATGAATTAAAATAAAGCAAAGTGAAATCAAATAAGATAATACAAAATATTAAAAAAAATTAAAATAAAATTAATGTAATTTAATTACATTAATGAATAAGAATCTAAAAATAAAACAAAATATGTGAAATAAATAAAAAAGGAAATGCAATACAGAATGAAATAATATAAAATTGTATAAAAAATTAAATAAAAAAATAGAGCAAAATGAAACGAATTAAAAAAAAAGAAATAATAAAACGAAATCAATAAATATTTAATTAAAATAAATTAAAAAATAAAAATAAAATAAAATAATATAATATAAAAAAATAAAAAGATCAGAGGAAATGCATTAATATAAAGCTAAAAAATACAAATAAATAAAGGAATTAAAAAAACAAGTGAAATTAAGTAAATTAAAATGTAAATAAATAGAAATAAAAGGAAAGAAAGAATGTAAAATAACATAAATTAAAGTAAACCAAAATAAAAATGAAATAAAATAATTGAAAATAAAATAAAGTGAAATTAATTTTAAAAAAATATTTGTTTTGTTTGGTCATAAAAGAAATAATTCTTGTTTCCCTATATCCAACTTTCTTACGTTTCCTCAATTATGAACATAATGATAATTATATTTTCAGTGGTATGGCTTAAAAGGTTACAAAATAAACAATATTTAACAATTTTTGAAAAATGTTTTTGAGTTGAAATCATAAAAAAAACCGTTTGCAACTATTAAAATTATTATAAATTAATTATTATTTTATTGTTATAGCCTTCAGTAAATGTACTCGTATGCACATATAATATGTACATAAGCACAACAACAAACAAGTTTTTGCTCAAATAAAATAATTTTATACAAGCAATTGTGATAAATTAGTTTTCTAACTAAACAAAAAAAAAAAATAATAAATAAATAAATAAACAAATGCAAAATCACTGGAATAGTGTCAATATGTCAGCGCAACATAAAAACCAAACCAACAGCAATCACACTATGTCCAACAGCAAACAGCAACAACAACAATTTACCTACATACCACTGCTTCTGCTGAGCATATTTGCATTGATTTGGCCTACCGATGGTTTCAATTTTGCAAATCAACCGAATATTGCAATTCCAGCGCCGCAACACTTGAAATTCTTCCAACCACAAACACGCAGTTCCTATTTCGGTTATACGTTGGTGATGCGACCGACGAGGTGAGTTGTTAGTGTACCATATTTGTAGTATTAAGCACATAGATACTTGTACTAAAATCAATGAATATACAATTATGGTTGTTTGTATCTCTTCTATCCAAAATGAAATTCATATGCAGATACAGCACATAAATAATTTGTGTTTTTTGTTGTTGTTGTTTTTTGAGGTTTAAATTGCTGATTGCAAAAATTAATTGATTCCCATGGTTTCCACTCAGCTCATTCATGGATGGCTCGCTTTTTGCTAATAAAAAAAACTTAAAAGATTTAGCGAGAAGTAGAAAATTGATTGAATTTTGAAAAAAAAAATTGTTTAAATATAATATTAAAATACAGGGGTTTCCAACAAGAGGTATTATTCTGATATTCAAAGAAAAATGTCATTTTTTGAGATAAATTATCGGATGTTTAGTTTAATGTGAGGAAGGATGTGGTTGTACCTTGCTTGGGAATTTTTTTTGCTTGGAAATTCTCTTTTATAGTTTTGTGACCAGGGATCCAAACGAGGGATAGCCTGTTCTGTCCAGCTGTCTTCTGTAGTGATCTGTGGCAGTCCTGTACGTAGAAGTTCTAGAGCGAGCCTAGCGCTTTTGATGTTTTTTGACTCTCACCGAAGATGAAAAATTTTCCCTTTTCGAGTATTAATTTCCAGTGTTTGTAAAAGCTTCCATAACTGTAGAGATTTCGACTTGGAACACGCTGCTATGTTCTGGTAGCTTGAATGAGTATTCCAATGAAGGGTTAGAAAACGTCTCCTCCCACTTTACCATTATGTTTCGAACCATCTGCGTAACCCCTAATACTCTCGACCGGACTGCCATATTAGTTTAGCCTTCCCTATTCCGTATAATTAAGTTTAAACGGAAACGGACAGAAAAGTGTATTTCTCTAGAAATTTTGAATGTTCTGTTAGCTGACAGCTTCACTGCTTCTGTTTCCTTAAGCGAAGGCAGCGGTGCTTTGTGTGGTGGTTCTAAGCGTCAACCTACCCCCAATGCATATAAATGCTGTCCATTGAATTTTACCAAAGATGTCATTTTCTTTTCTCCATGATTGCGAGCCACCACTACCACGCCCTTTATTTACATAAGAGTAAACAAACATGAAAATCCAGCGGTAGATTTTGAGACTTAACTCCCATCATTTACAGGAATATATCGCGATGTCGGGATTCACAAATCTCTGAGTAGTATACTTTTTCTAGCTGAGTTTCTTATCCACAAAGTGCGCTCTGCTCCCAGCCTTAGACGAACTCTACTTAGAACTAGCGTTCTCAAAGACAGAATTTAGTATCTTCTGCTGCAGAGGACATGTTCCGCACTCTATTAAAGTCCACTGCGATTGGATCACAACCATACTCTATGAAAAATCAGTCGGCCTTTCGGAGGCGGCTTAGTATAAACTGTAGGTCAAGACGTAAACCCGTGCGCCAATTAAATAAATATATATATATACATATACGAGTATATATGTATATTAAAGGGGATGTTTTGTTATTTTATTTAATTTTTTTTTTTATTTGAATAAAATCATTTAAAAATCTATCTGATATATCCAAAACTGAATAATAATAACCAAAAATTTAATTTCAATTTTGCATTTCAATTTGGTTAATTTATTATTAGTATTTAATCACTCCACCCTCTTGGACAACGCCTCCAAAACAAATTGAAAAAAAATTACTCCATAGAAGAACAAATGGAAAATAAAAACAATTAAAAAGTTTATTAACTGTAGATTTTTATCGCTTAAGAATAAATAAAAAGGTCATAAAAATATCATACTCGTACATATATTTGCACTGCGAAACGGTCATACATCTATGCATGTACTCGTATGTATCTTTTACCTCTTACCTCTTTCAAACAAGCTTCACTCTACGCAAAATACAATATTTAAGTATATTTAGAAAATCACGAAAACTTACGTCAGTCTACAAGCGAAGACTTATAAAGAAATTTATTGTCATTTAAATTCGCGCATAAATTCTTTATTCAATTAACGAGTCGGCAGAGAGTTTCAAGCGGAGAGTTGCTTGCTAATTTTCGGAAGGGAGGTGAAGCTGCAAAAAATCGAGTCAAAAACGAATTAGGAAAAAAAATAAAAATAAAAGCACACATATACATTTAATGCACATACTCGTATGTATGTATATACATACATACACGTATATATTCGTATATAATTGTTGGTTATGAATTGCCAAATTTTAAATGTGATGGCAACAAGTTCTTAAATTACTTAATTGCTCTTCGCTTATGAAATCGTTCATCATTTCACAACTTTGAATATTTCTCATATACGAGCAGCTTACCATGGCAAATACGTAACAGTTCAATTTATTAAAATTTTGAAGTTAATTTCGATTTTTTTTTAAGTAGCTTCGGTGATAAATCGAGATACGAAAATTGCAGCAACGAGAATCCGATATTTTCTGAAATGATCAGCTTAGCCTTTCTGGGACTGATTCATTATAGCATTTCCAGAGACTATTTCTTGTACTCGTACATGAAATGGTATATTAATTTTGGCCTGAATTATGTAAGTACCACAAAGAGAAGAGACCTACTAAAATTTATACCGACCGGATTAGAATGACTGAAACTAATACCTCAGTTTTTGAAATACTTCAAGCAAACTTAGTATACACATCATTTGTAGCAACCGGTCGGAACGGACCGCTGTAGCATATTTACAACCGATTTTTAGTCATAAATTAACATAAAAAAGCATTTAAGAGCGTGAAATTTGGTTTTCTGGCACATATTATGATGAATTATATATTGGTGTTGAAAATTATCGAAATCGGACGTAGCAAAAAATATTATATTGATCACATAATTAAAGTTAAGAAAAATATTTTACACAATCCTAAGCTGTTCTATGATTTTGTTAACTCCAAACTTGAGCTTTCTACCTTTCCCTCTGCCATGAAATACAAATCTACTATGTCAGGAGACAGTCTTGGTATTTCCAATATGTTCGCGTAATTTTTTAAATCAAATTATTCAACTAACTCTCGAAGTGTTTTGTCCGTTTGTCACCATTACTTACGTTCAACAACAATAATTAATTCACCAACTATTTCTGAGATATAAGTATTATATTCACTCAATTCTCACCCATAAACTAGATCTTCTGGGCTTTCAAGCAAGCTTTCTCCTATGGGTTTCCTCGTATCTCTGCAATAGAACACAACGTGTGACATTTAAAGACACTTTATCTCAATTAATTAATATCTCATCAGGAGTTCCTCAAGGTAGCCATCTCGGCCCCATTCTGTTTCTAATAAACCATTCAAATATGTTGTTATACGACCTTTGTTACAAAACGATCTAGACAATTTAACTATTTGATGTGATAACATGTGCTTTTCGCAAAGACTTATTCAACCTTCTCATTCCGATAAGTTAGAGTCTGTTCAAAAACAATTTTTACCGATAAATCTTCCTCCCTATACCAACCGTTTAAAGCTTTTAAATCTACCTGCTCTCACAAGTCGTAGAGAAATGTTAGGAGCTTTGTTCGTAGTGAAACTTTTTAAATACCATAAATTTGATATTTTAATGAAAGGCATAAAGACCTCGGCATGGCTCATGAAGATGGCTCTTCTTTCTTGTTTTAATTCTGACTACGCCTAATCCCTTAAGAGGTAAAGCCACTCTAGGATTTTGGATAACGAATTTTTTTTTTGATCACAGGGTACCTTTGAGTCGTAGAAATGATAAGCAATTGATTTTGAAGTGGAAATATGTGAAATAGCTAAACTTTTTATTTTACTGCGCTGACTACATAAAAAATTTAAATGCGTTTTTCTCAAAATTACATTTTTCTAACTGGGAGGACAGATTATTCGGACCCTATGGCATCGATTTATCTGACATTTTGGTGGTAGCTTTACAAATACATTTTTTTGGAAGTATGTAGGCGGGTTTCGATTAAATGTAAATTTTTTTTATAATTTAGTGCGTATTTTTTAGTCAAAAATCAATCTTTCACAAAAATTAGTTAAAAAATAAATCCGTACGTACTTCCAAAGACCATAACTTGTAGATCATAAAACTTTTTGCTTTTCTGTTCTAGGTCTTATCCTTTAGAAGAAACCGGTTCTCTCGTGGAGGCCTTTAAAAAAAACATGGATTAAATAATGAACTTAATCAACGCTATTTTGTAACAAAGTAACAACTAAAGAATATTATTTTTTTATACTTCAATATATGTTCAATGAAATGGTTAAATAGAAATTCTATTCTTTCTCCCATATTACTTCAATAAATTTAAAAAAATTAGTCTATTTTTCTACCTCTCGAGTGGCTCTACCCCTGAAGTGCTCTCAAGTGTACCATTTACAATAGTTACACTTTTCATTATTTATTATTTCCTTATGAATCCTTTCATTACATTCTGAAATGGCATATGGAAACTATATAAAGACTTCTTTTATTAGCGTCTATATATGTGTACGTATTTTAAAATAACTGTAATCGTTGTAGAAAGCGGAAACAAACCACTATCGAAAACTTTTCTCTCAGTTCCTTAGGGTTCAGTAGTAGTAAATTTTTTTATAAATAATTAATAGGGCTAAGTTCTGTTTACATGACCGACTAACCAATCAAAACCTTGAAATTCTTATTAAAGATTCACATGTTCTTTTATTCTATTTTCCAAAAATGCATTTGTAAAATTTTATTCATTAATTTTTTTCTTCAATCTTCTTTTTTTGTACTTTACTATGGTTTTCGGAAATTTCGTCTTGCGCTGTTGCCAATTTTCCACGTGAAAGAACCTCGCTTGCGGTTACCGGTGAACGCTCATCGATAAATTTTATAGGAACTCCCAGTACTTATAGCAAAATTATCATTTGTGATCTATCTGCAAGTTCAACGACATGCACACAAATGTATGTATGTATGTACATAAATAAATATAAATATGTATGTACATATGTTATGTTGGCGTGTAGAATATCTGTAAGTCACAATTGGTTTGTGAGTTTTTTTTTTTTTTAGAAATTTGATAACGATGTTTGTGATTATAGCATAGGAAACCTTTTCCCTTTAAATTTGCAATCACATTGATTTAATTTTTCTTTTTTTACTTTTTGCATGGGAACGTAAACATATGTAGATATAAAAAAAATTCTCACTGTTCATTTAATTGCATTCTTCAATGCAAAGAAAGTGAATGATTGAAAATGATTGTATTGTTGGCGAACTTATCCATGTTTTCATGTCCCCACACTCAAATAATTGGAAAAAAATAATACATACATTCACACTTATGTATCTAATATCCTACATTTGTACGTACTTGGTGTGTATGCCCTATAGACATGTTGCCGTGTTGTCATGTTACCTCATCACACTCTCTTCTCAAACAAAACAAACAAAAAAATGGGTTGTGTTTTTTTTTAAATTTATTTTATTTATTTTTCAATGTTTCTCGTTATTTATTTGTGTGCTTTTTTTTTGCTTATTTTGAAATATTTCGGTTGGTCATTGTTGTGCTGTCGTTTCTATCGCTTGTCACAATTTGTTATTCTTACAGCGACGACAGCTAAACACTTATCTTTAAGCAGAGAAATCAGTAAGCTAGGAGTCTGAAATAAATAAATATATGTATACATATGTATGTAGGTACAAATGTATGTGTAATCTACCTACGGTATACTTGTTCTATAGATATATTGTACATAATAATTTTTTCCTAACGCTTAGTGCCCCGAGTGAATCGGCTGCCTATATTACGGTCACTTTATCGTCTTAGCATGTGTATATAGTACATATCGAAACACTTTTTATGATTCTTGCTATTTAATTTAATTTTATATTTTAACATTGTTATATTTGATTTATTTTATTTTCATTTATTTCACTAAAATTAATTTTTTTTATTTTGTGTATTCTTATTTAATTTTTATTTTCTAATTCATTTAATTTGGTTGAATTTGTTTTTTTATTATTCTTATTTATTCATTTGTCTGTATTCTATAATCAATTTTATTTTAATTTTTTACGTAATTTAATTCAATCCACTTTTCACTTTATTATATTTGTTTATTTGTTTATTTTTTATTTTTATTTATTTGATCTTTTATTTTGATATATAGGTACTATTTATATATTTTATTTTAATTTTTTTAGTATAGTTTTTTAATTTATTTCGTTTTATATTATTTTATACTAGAATTTGCCTGCGACTTCGTCCGCATGGAATATTAAGATGATTCTAATAAGATTTTTATTCGATTTTTACGTTAGTTTTTATTATGTTAAAGATGTTAAAACTATTGAAAAAAGAAAGAAATATTTTTCACACACAAGCCCAGGCAAATAGGTTTTTATGTTTTAAATTTCAGTCGAATAGAACCAGATCGAATATGATTTTTTCATATCCACACTTCTTCCACATATAAAAGATAAACCGGTCCATCGACCATCGAATGGATTCCTGGCCACATAAATTTAGGCCCGTAGCTACCTATGTTTGAAATTGTATAAAAATCGAACGATTTCATTTTACTTTATTTTATTTTATTACATTTATTTTGTTTTGTTTCACTTTATCTTATTTTATTTTAGATTAACTTATTTATTTTATTAATTTGGTTTCTCTTATTTTATTTTTTTATTATTTTGTTGCACTTTGTTTTTTTTTAATTTTTTATTCTATTTTATTTTATTTTGCTTTATTTTATATTATTTTATTTTATTTTGCTTTATTTTAATTTAATATATTTTATTTTTTTATTATTTTGTTTCACTTTGTTTTATTATTTATTTTATTTTTTTTTCTGGCACTTTATTTTATTTTATATTATATTATTTTAATTTATTTATTTTATTTTATATTATTTTATTTTATTTTATTGTATTTTAATTTTTTTATTTTTTGTATTTTAATTTATTTTATTGTATTTTATTTTAATTTATTTTATTTTATTTTGCTTAATTTTAATTTAATTTATTTTATTTTTTTATTATTTTGTTTCACTTTACTTTATTTTATTTTATTGTATTTTATTTATTTTTTATTTTTTGTATTCTAATTTATTTTATTGCATTTTATTTTTTTTTATTTGATTTTTTTTTTTTTTTTGTTTTAATATATTTAATTTAATTTAATTTTCTTTTTGGTTTTTTTCTGCAAAGCAAAACTAAACCACTTCTTCCATGGTGGCGCGCCATTGAGTTCAATGACATTGAAATTATTTTTTGTGACGTGGCACAAAGTCACGTTGATTTTGAGTTATTTTTAGATTTGCGAAATAAAAAAAATATTTGCATTCTTTGTTTTGAAAATACAGACGTACGCATATTTATACGTATTTGTATTTTTAGAATCTTTACCAGACATGCAACAAAGTATTCACAAACCCGATAATTTATTCTTTGATTTTTTTGTGTCGGCCAGTCTGCCACTGTAGAGATTGAAGGTAAAAAAATTATAAAACATTATTATAAATATATATATTATATGTATGTTTATATAAATATATTTGTGGTCATAATATTGTACATAATTCTGATAATAATATAAAATTATATATTTTTCTAAAATTTTATTATTATTTTTACTATTTATTATTAACATAACCACATTTTACATCGTAAACCGATTTCCTCAAACTCATTAATCATTGCCTTATTTGGTGATACAATTCTAAATGTGGAATTAACGGGAAATCCATTTACTCATCTGATATGCAGTGACAGTTGCACGGAATACTAACCCTCCCCTTTCGACTTAACAACAACAGATGTGCCAACGAAAGTGAATGTTGATATAAAGAATGGAAAAAAGAATAAATATAGTCACCTATGAGTAATGCAATCAACTGCAATTGAGCGTAAGATATACATACGTAAGCGAGTATATATGTATGTAGATACATTAAACTAGTATGGTAAATATCGTTTTATTGTCTACTCGTACTAGAAGCTTCACGCGTTACTCTGCTCTCCACTGCGCTCTCGCATTATCTGCTATGCACATTCATTTATCCGTGACTGCCATGACGTCTTTCACCTTGATTTGCTATTTAGTTATGAATATTTATTAAGTTCTTTAGCATGAATACGAGCATAAATGAAAAAAATAAATAAACAATAAAGCTTTTTAGTATTTATTTTTCACTCTCGATACTTTTGTTGCCTCTCCCAAAGTTGATTGAAATACGCGGGTGTGGTTGCTGTGTAAGGTTGCCTTAACGTTTTCAGTTTAAAGCCGAGTTTTTAATGAGAAAATTAAAAAAAAAATACTAAAAAATTAACTATATAACAAAGGTCCAAGGCAAGTAATTTAGGGCGTATTTTTTTAATGAGAATAATATTTCCTTCAATTATTTGTATGCTTTATAGAAAAGCACGGCCCAAAACTGTCTTATTCACCTTTCGTTGCATTGGCTTAAATGAGTAGTTGTAGAATTGAATACAGTGACATGTAAGCTGCTACACAGCGCGCTTCTGAGACAAGTTTCTAGACAAAACGACCTTCGTATCGTGATTGCTTTCGTGACTGCGCAAAGAGTTTGCCTGCGCTTTTATTTTTCTAAACAGGTCTCTTTGTAAACTAGTTAATACTAGTGGTTTCAGAGTAACATATTTACATATATATGTACGAGAGGATTAACAAAAGTTCGGTAATCGCCATTGATTTCAATGCATTTCTTAAGCCTATAGATCCACTTCTGAAAACAGTCTTTGAAATTTTGCTTTTTAAAATTATCAAGTACAGCATTAACCGAATTAATTATCTACTCGTTGCAATTAAAGACTTTTCATTTTAATTTTTTTTTTTACTTTTTGGAAATAACCAGAAATCAAAAGGTGCTATATGCAGGCAATATGGTGCTGGACGTATTTCTTCTATCCCAGAGATCGCTATAAAATTACTCGTTATTTCAGCAGTGTGGGATGGTGCGTTGTCATGATGTAAAAAGTAGCGCCGCAAATCCTCTTTCTTGCTGTTTTCAAACAAATTTTTGAAAACTTTTGGTAAGGACTTTTCGGTGTACCATTTCGCAGTTACCATCTGATCCTTCTCCAGTGGAATAGCAACTACGATTTTAGATCGGGTGAAGTAAACTAACTTCATTACTTTTGCTGGTGATTTTTTTTGCTTAGATTTTACGGGTGGGTTTGCTCTTGTTGAGCTCCATACCATGGACTGCTGTTTGGTTTCTCGATCGTACTTATAAAACCAAGATTCGTCACCAGTAATGACTTTACTAAAGTTGCTAGACTGACTATTTTCGAATTTGTTTATGAAAAATTGAGCAAAATGCACTTGAGCCTCTTTTTGGGCCTTATTTAAAATTCGTGGTACCCAACGAACAGATTTCTTCGTGAATCCCAGATGATTACTTAATACTCGCGATACAGCCATGGCATTCGAGCCCAATTCATTAGCAATAATTTCTTGCGTCAATCGTGGGTCTTCGGCAATTTTGGTCTTCACCAGAGCTAGAGTGACGTCATCAGTGGTAGACTTTGGTCGACTTTCTCGGAGCTCGTCTTCTATGGAAAAATGTCCGGTCTGAAATATTCGGAACTTCTAAGGGGTTAGTCTTTAACTGAATATTTGTATTGTCTATAAATTATGCCGAAACCCGAAGAGAATCACATGGTGGATTTCTGTCTGCGTTTGTGGTGGAATTTCGTCTGACCTATCCTCACCTATCTTTTGTTTTCTCGTCTCCATTTTAGCCGATCGTTCTAAAATTTGAAAGGAAGACTAATAAAGTAATTGCAAAGGATTTGATATTTTTAGATTTAACAAAAACAAATCGAAAGTCAGCAGCTGACTGAACTTTTGTTAGTTCCCTGGTATGTATATGCTTATATGTATATGTATGTATATATTTATATCTTACAGAAATGTGTGGAAATGCATATTATATTAGTTCTAGTAAAAAGGAATCAATTATTTTTGCATTAAATCGAAGGTTTTATTTACCATAATAAGAATTATCTTTATGCCTCTCTCATAGAAGCCCTTGCCCATATTGGCAAAAAATTGAGACAATCGATTTTTACAGGGTTTTTTTGAGGCGAGTTCTTCACCAAATTATTCGCCATAAACAGAAACAGATAGTTCTCACTTGGACTATAAGATCTCTGCAAAAGAATTTCCCAACCAAGTTCTCGGAGTTTCAGTCGAGTCACTGTCGATATGTGTGGTCTGGCGTTGTTCTGATGAAATATTATTCTCCTCCTATTGGCTAAAGCTGTGCGCTTTTGGCCAATTGTTTCCTTCAGACCAGACAGTGCAGATCCGTATGAAGAGTTTGGCCGTATGGGAGCAGCTCATAGTAGATGACTCCTTGCCAATCCCACCAAATACACAACAAAACCTTCTTGGCCGTCAATCCGGGCTTGGAGGACGTCTGTGCTGGCTCACTGCCCTTCGATCACGACCCTTTTCGCTTGACGTTGCTGTTAGTGATCAATTTTACTTCATCAGTCATTCGAATGACGGTCAGACTCGAAGATTTCCACACCATGGAACATCTTTGCCATCAAAATTACAGAATCAAAATCGAAGAAATCAAAATCCTGCATGTATTATCTTCCTAACACCATCTAGCGTAATCCAATCGGACTTTAGAACGTGAGATACATATCACTAAAGCCATCTATAGCAAAAATAATGGATTACTTTTCATCAGACCACAATTATGAAATGAATTTAAAAGTATTTGTATGCGGGTATGCATAATATTAAATAATTATAATTATTGTAGTAATAATTTAGAAAAAACTAGAAATAACTTCAGTCAGCGTGTTGACAGATGTTTTTAAAAATTCTTGTCGATAAAATTCAATAGAAAATACTGAGTATTATTATTATTGGAATGTTAAAGCTTTCTCATTCCAGATCTAGCAAGCTTAGGTTAAAATAAACTTGGTTTAGGAATTGTATTTTTAGAAATTTTTTTCATGCATATTCCATGTGGGGAGGAGTTCTTCCTTTTTCTCTGCATTTTTTCTTCGACGTTACTTTTTAAAGCAGCACTTGTTGGCAATATTGATTCTTAGTTAGATTTCAAGGCGGACATTGTTGTTGATGCTGGTTCCAAGATAGACAAAATTGTCTACAGCTTGGAAGTTAGGTTAGGTTGAGCTGGTTGACCCATTGGGTCTCACATAGACGATATTACGTTCGAAAATTTAATTCGATTGAAGATTCTGCAGCTTTATCATCATAGCATATTTCAGACTTTAGTCGAGCCACTCGTCTTATTGTAGCTGAAAACAGCTTTATGAAAGTCAGTCGCGGGATTACATAGCCTATTCGTATGGTCAGGGCTAACGCTATACCACTGTCCCCGTAAGTCCTGACTTTCAACTGCCGGGAAGCATATAGCCTCGCTGCAGATAAAAATGCTCTGCTTTTAGCTAACAAGTTTGCTGCTAGTATGCCCAAAATCGCTTGTAGCGCAGTAGATGGCATTGTTTTGAGTGCCCCAGTCATACTGATCATTGAAAGTCTGAATACTCTTTTCAGCCTATCCGGATATGTTACTTTGACCATAGCTTTCCACCATATTGAAACTCCGTAAAAAAAAGTATTGGCTTGTTAATTGTGTATGTTTTATGACGAGATCTTTCGTCTTGTCCACGTTCACAGTAGAAAATTGTATCATTTCTATTTCTCAGAAGTCCAATGTAAATCACCGGAACTTTTCATAGAAATTTCAAGCATAATTACTGGTCTTATATTTCTTCGTACTCTTCTTTTTTCTTCTTCTTTTTTTCGTTTACAAATGCGTTTTCTTTTCCAATATCCCATTTGCACGGAACAAGTTTTTGCCGATCTCAGCGTTTTAAGATAGCTAGTATTTTTTCTCTTCACTTCAGAGCAGTCGAAACCCAATTGTTTCATTGGCGGCAGGTAGCTTAAAATACTGTCCTACAGTTTCTTTATGCCGATAAGAGCAGTAAATTAAGTTAAGTCGCGTGTATATCTTGGTTGCGACAAAGCAGTGAAGACATACCTTCTGCTCAAATATAAACGAGACTGGCTCAATAAAACAAAAACGGTTAATTATTCTTCAATATTTATTTTATCCCCTTCGAAACAGTCACCATTAGAGGCGATACACATATGCCACCTTTTTTTCCAATCTTCATAACACTTCTGGTAGGCCGCTTTAGGTATGGCTTTCAGTTCCTTCTTCGAATTCTCTTTTATGACTTCAATCGACTGAAAATGCTTTCCACGAAGCGGCAATTTGAGTTTAGGGAAAAGAAAAAAGTCACACGGTGCCATGTCGGGTGAATACGGTGCTTGCGGAAAAATATTTACGTTGTTTTTGGTCAAATAATCGCGTACAAGACGAGACGTATGAGCAACAATTTTGGAACAAGTCGAGCAGACACACGTCTCATGCCCAAAACATCGTGAATAATGCTATGAGCGGATCCATTTGATATGTTGAGCTCACTAGCTATCTCTCTTTCAGTCACACGACGATTTTCCAACACAATTTTCTTTACTTTTTCGACGTTTTCTTCGCTTATTGACGTTGCTGGACGACGATCATGGGGCAAGTTCTCCAGCGATGTACGGCCGTCCTTGAACGACTTATACCAATCAAAAATACGTGCACGTGATAGGCAAGACTCCCCATATGCCTTCTGCAACATTTTCATTGCGTCCGTCGCACTTATTCCATTGGAATAACAAAATTTCAAGCAAACTCTTTGCTCAACGTTAAATTTCCATAGTAAAATTCGAAAAACACACTCGAGGTTGACTTGTTTATAGTGCCGTAAAAAAAAAAACTATGTGACATGTAAACATATAACAGTCCTGCCAACCTAAGCAAAAAAAAAGTATGGCCATATGTCTTGTCTTTGTCGAGTTATGGATGAAGTCTCGTTTATATTTGAGCAGAAGGTATCCGGAGAGAGCCTCAGCCTACTTGGGAAGCCTAAGATACCGTTCTTGCCAATCACGATTTTGACATAGCGGTGAAAAATCTCACTTTACTGTGGATTGCAGCAAGAAGCTCGTCCATTGGAACGATAGTATACGGCGACGGACTTTCTCTCTTGCCATAAATTACAGCATATTTGTGAATATTTATTTGGGCCGCTCTAGTACATGTCACATGAGTCTGGGCGCTACTTTTAAGATCTCGTCAAATTTTGGGGGTAAGACAAAAGGGTTAAATACTCTTCTTGAAAATGAATGGGATAGAATTCTTGTTTGATGAGTTACTAATTAGAAGGTTAAGCTTTAACGGCGAACATAATGAAATGGTTGATAGGAATTTGCGAATACTCGCTTTGTGTTAAATTACAAGTTCTCGGTAGCCAGTTGTGATCCTCTCTTCGAGAGATAACATGATCCGGAAACTTTTCCCTTTAAAGATCGATGGTTCCCATTCTTGTGTGACACGTAGCGCCGTCGTGTTGAAAGTAAACGCACCAAAAATTTACACGTTGAGGCTGGAGAGGCTTTTTAACAGTAAATCTTGGGGTTTCCGAGCACCAAATGCGACAGTTTTATTTATTGATGTAGCCATCGAGTTGGAACTAGGCCTCAGCAGTCAAGATGATTTGTTTTATGAAATTACGGATCATTTTCATGCATTTCAAGGACCCAATTAGCAAAGGCACGACATTGTTGATAATCGGCCGGCTTGTGTTCTTGTGTTAACTGCACCTTATAAGCCTTAAGACCCAAGCTCTTATGCAAGATACGGTGTAATGAAGTTTGTGGAATGCCCAATTCTAAAGTACGGCGAGGAATGGACAAGCCTGGGCTTTCTTCAAGACTTTGGGCTACAGCAGCAATATTCTCAGTTGCTCTTGAGCGACGTGCAAGTGTTTTATTCTTCTCAATACTTGTCCAAACAGCTTGTTTTCCATCAATTTATGTATTGTGGTCCGACAGAGTGCTTCACGACGACCGAAAAACTCGTAAACCCGAGTCCCACTGCCAGTTGCAATGCGTTTTTTATAAATTTACTAGTTCTATTATGTTATCAGCGATCTTGATTACAAACATTCATCAGTTGTGGTTTTATATTATTTTTATCAGGATCCTTTGTGATTTCTTCAATTTTTTCTAAAATGTAATTATATTTGTTGGTAATTTATTTGTTTGTTTTTATAAAAAAAAATGAAATATTTTTTCAAATGGGAAATAAAATCTTCTATTTATACTACTGGGTGCATACGAGCATTTGTTCAAAACAAAAAAAAAAAAAAATGCAATTGCGGTCAAACACGTTTTCAAAACAAAAACACTAAGGGCAATAATTTTTGAAGTTCAATGTTGTAAAAATGCTTATACCGCAAGTTAACCGCAACGACTGCAGTCAACATAACTTTGGGGGGAAAAAAATACATAAACTATAAACCGTGTTGAACATACATACATACATATATGCAAGTATGCTTACTCACTGCGAGTTATTTGTCAATCTTTCTTCACACACAACAAAAAAAAAGAAAAATACAAGACACCAAATAAAGCTTCTCAACGATCAGTCATAGCTCGCCACAGATGCTGCGCTGCGCTTTGAGCGTCATGACTCATTCAAGACGCCACAGCTACCGGCGCTGGCTGGCGCGACAAGTAGCTTCCGTATGATTAAGTGAAAACTATGCGTGTACATATGTATGTATGTATGGAAAAATATGGCTCAGTGCATTTCAAGATTGCACAAAATTATACCAACATATATATGTACAATATGCTACCGTTTTGTGCAGATTTTTTTTTTTGTCTGCCATTTTGACCGCATCCAGATTTTCACAATACTGCACGAAATCCATTCGCCATCCCAAGCATTGCATTCAAGAGAAATTTCACAATAAAATTAAGTGAAACATTTAAAATTACAAGTAATAAAATATAAAAAAAAAATACCACAACAACTACAACGACAACGAAATATGCCAAAAGCAAGAACGTCATTATAAATTATGCGTCAGTTTGTACGGGTTAAGGAACTTCAGTCCCGTGTCCAATGCCGTTAAGTGAAATGTCTATGGAGAAAATGGGAGTGTCGGTATGCATGGGAATATTTACACATATGTACCTACAGATAATATTTGTACAACTCTATATGTGTGCGGCAGTGAAGTTTGAAATTGGGCATACAAGTAACTAGTCACGGGAGTGATATAAAATGAACTAGTCCTAATTATTCCAAACTGGTACCAGTTATAAAAATATTAATTAATAACTAATTTTAATACGTGTGACAATTTGTTAAGTAAATTTTTTATTTGACTCATAATTATTGCTATTTACTATTTTCATATATGGTACATACATACATACATATATGATTCTCTTAAATAATTTTTAAGGCATTGTAATTATTTTAAAAAATTTGTTGAAATATTGAATATTTTAATATTACCAACGAAAATCGATGTATTTTTTAATTTTAATATCGTGCCGGAAATACACTCAGGTCGTTGATGTTTTCAACCGAGGGCGATCTTTGTTAGAAAAATTATTTTCTTAAAAATTACCAGAACACACATCACCGCTCGGCTATATTGTGCCAAAACTAACAAAAAAAAAAAAATAGTATATTTAGCACTAGTACGGGTCTAGTATATTTCAGACCGAAGTTTGACAATTGACATCTCAATGTTTTTTTATATATAAAATGGCAGTTGGGCAGCCCATATGTACTTACTTGAGTGACTGGCTTAAAAGTAGTTTTGAACTAATTCATTTCACTGCTGGGTATTAATATACATACATATTTCATACGACGTTTCTCATAAGAATCGTATTGTTTTTGTGATTGTAAGAACTGTTAACCCGTTATTTTTAGCTTTAAACTTTTTCAAAAATAAATATTTTTTATTCCATTTTTTTTTTCAATTCTTGCCTTTGTCTTTGATCTTCTTTCGATTGAGTGTGTGCAACCACTTTTAGGTATTGTTTACATTCACTACTCTGCACGGCGTTTCAATTAAACTTGATAAAACCACTCTAAGGCAATAAAATGCAATAATACGTTGAAGTAAATATACATACATACATATATACATATATACAAACATAGTTTATATTTTAGACCTGCAAACGTTCAGCGATAAGCGTTATTTTATGTGCCCAGAAGGACGCGACTTGCATAAAATATTAATTAAATAAATACAAAACTCGATTTCAATAAAAGCAAGCATACATTTATATATGTATGTATGTATAGATGTCCGAACATTTACATACATACATATATATGTACATAGATAATATTACTTAATAAATAATTTAATTGTTTTAACACAGAGTTAATTGCTGGCGGTGGTTAGGCTTAATTTGTTTTGAAATTCTTCAATTAATTTTATATTGAAATTTAATTGGTTATTAAGAGTTATAATTATGAGCGGATTTTAAGCGGAATAAAGATATATACAGCTGTTTGTTTAATGTGAGAGATGTTACGGAGTTTCGAACGCTCATACGTGTGGTTAAGGGAGCGTTCATAAACCACGTGGCCATATACGTGTACATATTAGGTCTTCCGGGACTCTCTCTATCGCTTCAAGTAGTCCAACGTGGCATTATCTCATTGTTCTAATAAAAATATAAATTTTATTTTGCTAGCACAGTACTTTTACAAATAAGAGCCAAAATCATTTTTAGATGTAATAAGATTAATTTAATTTTTTTTTAATTTTTGAATCCAAATTTCTATTTAAGACATCTTTTAAAATCAGCTAATTTTAACATTCAGTTAATATAGTGGATCTCAAGTTAACTCGTTACTGTAATAGTTAAATGGATAGTTAATTCTCGGCTATGAAGAAGTTTGAAAGCAGTTGCCCTCTCGAAAAGCAACAAAGCAACGGAGGCCGATGGATAGTCGGCCGAGCTAGTCAAATGCGCTAACTGCCATGTTATAAGCCTCCTCAATATCGCATATATCATCCTACCGACCATCAACAAACTGATTAGACCTTATCAGTGTGACTTGATACTTGGTAAATTCACTATTAATCAGACATTACTCATGCGCCAAATCTTGCAAAAGGGCTGTGAAGACACACACCACCGGAAAGAAGCTGCCGCTATGTATGCATTTGATAAACCCTTTAATTGACGCTATGGTACACCAACCAAAAAGTTCCCTCAGGATCGGGAAGAACCCCTTCGAGCCGTTCAATATCAAATGATGTTTCGGACAAGGTGACTCTTTATCGTATGACTTCTTTAATCTATGGCTTGTGAAAATAATATCAGCTGCATAGCTGAATAAAGAAGAAACAATCTTCTATAATAGTAAACAGCTGCTGGCTTACGTCGATGTTGTTGATCTCAACAGCGAAACGTATGAAACGATATATCCACTGGCAAACAGTTCGAATACTATAACTGACAGGGCGACACAGAATCACTCTTGCCCACAGGCACTTAAAAATTAAAGTCCTTTCTCGGCGAACAAAAATCGAACTATACATATTACCCATCATTACCGTCCTGCTATGTGGTGCAGAAGCGTATAATGGACCTGGTTTTCCTGTTTTTTAAGCAGCTCATCATTTTTAATACCCAAAGATTTCGTAAATTTTTCGAGGTATTTTTCTCGGACCTCTAAGTAGAACCGATTTTATGAGTGATTAAAAGAGTTTCGCATTTTTTAGGGTGAAAGAAACCTTTCGATTGCCCTTCATTCTTCTACTAGCGCTTGTTAGCAGGCTTTTCCCAAACTGAAGCTATCATAACTGGCGTAATTTTCACACATCTGCAATTTCATTTCTGCACTGAATACAATAGTTCTTATCCTCACTGAAACGTTCTGGTCGGTTCGATTAATTGAATTGAAAAAAACTGACCCAGTCTGAGAAATTCGTATAATCTGGTAATTCGTATGACGGGATTTTTAGCTGTCAGCCATAAGATCTATTCGAATAAAATATAAATTGTTCATGTTTGAGGACATTGGAGGCAAAATGTCAAACTTCATTGAATATAATACTTCTGTTTCTTTATTACTACCTACTATACCTATTCCAAACGTACTGTTATATTTTTAAATCTGCCCAATAAAACATTACCAGTTCTTGGGTCTGAAGCCAAGTCCACTGTTTCAAATACTCTGTATCTGAGCCAAATTGTCTGCCAATTGATTAATTTCTTTTCCACTTCCCCGAAAAATGCCACAACCATTGTAGTCAAATTGCTATATGTCAATACTTGGAGCAAATAATTAAGAGTGATATCCGAAGTTTCACCTGGTTGATCTAGGAGGTGTAAAATGTTTACTTGAACACTTTCGTAGCAAAAACAAAAAAAAAAAACACTCTGGAAAATAATATATTTCTTGTTACCGCGAATAGTATTTCGTATTTTTTTCTAAGTATAATACAAGCAAAATAAAAAAATGTATTCATTAAAAATTAAAAAAAAACAAGTGAAAATGGTCCACCTGTAACCAACCGCTTTTAACTGCAAAAAAGTCAAGAAAATCAAAAAATTTAAATTAAATTTTGGTGAATTTCGTATGTTCACTTTATTCTAATTATAAATTTAGAAAAACATTATTTTTATTCAATTACATTTTTCATAAAAATCAATATCTAACAAAATAGGAGAAAAATTCATGTCACAGTGAAAATTGTTCATTACAGCAACTTTAAAAAAAGTACTAAGCCACTTATTGCTAATATTTTGTTGGATACCCTTTTTGGCGACGGCGAATAATGGACCTTAAATAATTTGGGATAGATTCCACTATCGTTTTTGTATATTCCGAAGGGTTTTTTTTAAGTCATCTTTGCTCGATGTATTGTGTTTCCTTATTTCAATTTCCAATTTATGCCATAAATTTTTGATTATGTTCATATTTGGTTATAGGGGAGGCGTTTTAATTACCTTGGGGCAATGATACAGCAGCCATTCTTTTACGATCCCTGCCGTGTTTTTGGAATCGTTGTCTTAGTAAAAATGATATGTGTCCTGTATACAAAGTTTTTCTTCACTTTGTACAAGGTTATTTTTCAAAATATTTAAATTTTTATATTTGTCCATAATCGCTTCCACCAAGTGCAATTTAGTAACACCAGCAGCCGAATAAGCACCCCAGACCATCACGTGGCCACGACCGTGTTTAACTGTTAGACGCAAATAACTAGGATCTATCACCTGGCTAGGTTTTCTACAAACGTTTATTTTGTCATCCAACCCAAAAACATTAAACTTGTTTTTTTTATCCTTAAATATCACGTTTTTCCAGAAGGAGAATTCTTTCCCAATGTTTTTATGGGCAAACTGTAATAGCAGGTTTTTATTCTTCTTGCTAACTAAGGGTTTCTTTCAAGCAATCGTACCATTTAGTCCATCCTTTCGAAGGACTATTCGAATGGTCTCGGCATCACAATTTATTTTAAATTGATTTTCTACCATGTCACGTAGTTTTGGTACACTCAGCCGGGGATAGTTCTTGCTTTGTTTGACAATCCGCCTTTCTTGACGTTCGCTGAATAACTTTTTTAGGTTAATTTTCGGTTTATTTATTACTTGATTTTCATTTTTTTAAACCGGTGAATGATATTTTCAACTGTTGTTTGAGGTTTTTAAACGATTTTTGCGATTTCTCTTTGAGACTTTTCACTTTTATAATTCTCAATAATTAAATTTCGCAACTCAATCGTAGTATGGCGGCATATCTTGAAATTAAGGACAAAACAATCAATAAATAAGTAAAGGACGTATTCGTTTCTTAATTAATAAAAAACTTCAACAGCAAATGAAAATTAATTTGTGCTGTGTTTTCGAACAACTTTTATATACGAGTTTGTAGGATGTTTTTAGACGTGTGGTTTTCAATGAGATAATACTTTTCTTCCTTAGTCAGCTTTTTTGATTAGTACTCAGTTTGGTTTGCGATTCCATAATGAATAGACTTATTCCGGAACAATGTTGCAAATCGTGCAAATTTATTACCAAAATAATGGTTGGGTTCACGTGTACGAAGAGTTCATTATTCGGTCGATATAATAGTCCAACAGAGTCGTTAATACGAGTACGAGCAACCATAGATCGGTTTCGCACCATGTTTACTCTAGGGGATAATGCGCATCCTCAGAATAGATGGATAGACTTACCGTGGAACAACGGTGATAAACAAAGTTGTAGCATTTGGAGTGCTGATAATTCACAAGCCATTATTGAGACGCTCTTACATCCTGAAAAAGTCACAGTTTGGTTTGCTATATGGGCTGAGGGAATCATTGGTTCATACGAGGGCTGCTATATATATTTCTGGCCTAATAATGAAAATACGAATATTTATCAACGAAAATGGTTTTATTGTTTTTCAAAATATTCTCCATCAAGATTTATGCACTTTTGCATGCGCTCAAACCAATTTTCGAAGCACTTTTTCCACTCCGATTGAGATTTTTGAATGCTTCAACAGCATCTTCTGGTGACGAAAATCGTTGACCACGCATTATTTTCTTGATGTGTGGGAATAAAAAAAGTCATTGGGTGCCAAGTCAGGGCGGTACGGCAGATGACCCATCAATTCGACGTTTTGGCCGGTCAAAAAGGCGCTGGTTTGAGCCGATGTGTGAGAGCTCGCATTGTCATGGTGCACAATGATTCGTCTTCTCTTGTTTGTTTTTCGAATTTCTCCGAAGACTTCAGGCAAAAAAATGGTGGTGTACCACTCAGAATTGACCGTCCTACGTTGCTCAAGCGGAACAGTCACCACATGACCAGTTTTGCCGGAAAAACAGGCGACCATTTGCTTCGAAGTGCTTCTTCCACGAACAACTTTCGTTGGATTTGGCTCGTCTTGGAAGACCCACACGGTCGATTGCTGTTTTGTTTCGGGCTCTTACGCATAGATCCATGATTCGTCACCTGTGACGATCTTATAAACTTATAAACGTCTTTTGAAGCACCGCGATGGTATTTTTTCAGCATTACACCAATCCACACGAGCCTTTTTTTAAGCGATTGTCAAATTGTGCGGGATCCAAAGAGAACAATAATTTTTTTACGGCCAGGTGTTCATGCAATATCGAATGTATGCTGGTGGGAGAAATGCATAGGAATGCCTCTATCTGAAGGTATGTTACATGACGGTCTTGCAATATCAGTTCACGTACGGCATCGATGTTTTCTGGCACAACGGCTGTTTTTGGACGACCTTCACGGAATTCGTCTTTGAGCGAGCGTCGGCCACGATTGAATTCGTTGTACCAGTTTTTCACAGTGCTATGGGATGGTGCTTCATAGCCATACAAAGATTTTAGTTCATCGATGCACTCTTGTCGTGATAATCCACGTCGAAAGTTGTGAAAAATGATCGCACGAAAATGTTCACGAGTTAATTCCATTTTTTGGCCGAGATGAATTTTTTAATTCCCTGTAAATAAAACAATTCACGATTAAATGACAAAACGTTCTGAGTGATGTTATGCTAAAAAATGTCAAACCTGGCAATACTTAGTGTTGCCTAGGCCAGAAATATATATAGCAGCCTTCGTATTCCTCCAAAAATGAAGCATTTCATATTGTTACATTCAGTATAAAACGCTGTAGAGCCTTGATTTATGACTTTTGCCTGTCTGAATTGGAAGATGTTTACGTAGACGACCTTTCGTTCCAACAAGACGCCGCCACTTACCGTGCAGTCAACGAAACAATCAATTTGTTTGTACATATGTAGGTACATATATGAACACCATTCGAAATACTTTTAAGATTAGATTTTCATCAGATAATCCAAATTTTTAGAAAACAAATTGTGACCTACTAACCTATAATAACCACATATGAGTATGTACAATTAAAGAAAATGATTAAACGAGATTTTCGTAGAATGAAATAATTTCTAAACACACCTACAATAAACCGCAAAGCATTTTTGCAATTAAATCTTTTCAGAATCCCACTTTCAACCGGTATTTGATTTACAAAAAAACATACGAACATAAAACATACGTATATTTAATTATTGTCATTTTGTTTTTGCTTTCAAAAATTATTGTTTTCATTATTTAGGTTTTTTTTGTTCTATAACACTCCGCAATGAGGTCATGATTTATCTCAAGCAAATCTAAATGGCATTAATGAAAAGCGAAGAAGAAGAAATTAAAAAAAGTGTAGCAAAAAAAAACAGTATGATAGTAATTTAGTAGTAGCAATTACCTATGTTGTGAGCGTGATACACACATACATACATATATGAAATTATAAATGAATTTTGAAATTTGCTAGTAATAAATTAAAAATAACAACTCTTTCTTTTTCATTTTCGTTTTGTACTTTTCACAATTTGATGATGTAAATAATAGTAAAAAAATTATAAAAATTGTGTAGCCATTTAATGGAAAAGAGACTAATAACGATGTGGAGGCATATAATTGATACCGAAAAACTTCTTCTATTTAATTACATACGCAATCATAATTTACTCTCGGAAATTCTAATTCAAACCTCCTACCCAAATAACTGTTTTCATTGACTTTAGACTAATTACTAATGGAAAATTTTGTGAAAAAAACATGTATATTGGCAATTAATTTGAGTTCATGTAAAGCCCACAATCCATTTTATGAAAATCTGAAAATTTACGAGACAGAACTGGGAGAAAATTTTGTTTGGACTTATTATTAGTATATATAACACAACTTTTTTGTACTAGGCTCATTAGCATTTCGTTCCTGAAACAAGCAACAACACTATGTCAACGGAAACTGGAAATTTTCGCAATTTAGCGCACAACGCTGTGATTAGATTCCTTGTAAAAAAAGGGAGAGATGTCATTGGTTCTTCAGGACTATGCCCCTTCATATTGGCGCTTTGTTACCGCTGAAGCGATTTTTTGCCGAGCTCCTCCTCCAATTTGTGGATTTGCATTTGGTTTTGATTTTTTCCAACAAATCTCCAGTTTGTACTAAGCCGCCTCCGAACGAATGATGGTTATTTTGCGAGGAGCTCTTATTTCATGTCCGAAATACACTCGGAGGGGTGGACATTCCCTTCCGGGAGGAGACCGCAATTAGAAAATTTAACTTAACTATTTATTTAAATTAATTATTATTTGAACCCGAGCCTTCCGAATGTCAGTACGCAATGCTAATCACTCGGGTACCGCGGCCGCCACGATGGTGAAAAAATAAGCTCGGCTGTTTCAACAAGGAAGAGATACCTGTAAAGACGACGCCCAGTGGCGTTCGTGACCGAAGAAAATGTTAAAAAAGTTGGCGAATTAGTGCGCTTTGGGTACCGCGAATGCTCACGCCGCTCGACAAGTAGAGACGATTGGAGAGCTGTAAAGATTTTTTGCAGTTGTGCCAATATTATTTAAATGAAATTTGATCCCAAGTCCAAACAGAAGTCAATGCAGTGGATAAAAAAAGGGAAAGGCCACCAAAGAAATTCAAAGTGGAAAAGTCGGCGTCTAAGATAGTGGCTAAAATCCTCAAAGCGTTAGCCGATAGCACCTGGGGAAAAGATAAAGAAATGATAAAGAAATGCTGGCAACCTACAAGGAAGTTGGCCGACTGGTCATAAACTATGCTGTACCGATCTGGGCGCCGGGGACTAGCGAGACGCAAATGAAGAACCTACCAAAACACCGCCCTCAGGACCATAATGTCGCAGAGCATCACATGCCCAGTGATGCATCAATGCTATGAGTTTATGCATAACGCTTCGCTGTGCAAACAATTTCTGCTGGAATGCTACCATAAGGAGCACCCCAAAAGATATCCATTAGAAGCCGAACCACCTCTCAGGCACATCAGATAGGGAGCATTCGACCTAAAGAGCTGCATTCAACACCACCTAGAACAACCGCTTGACAGGACGGCATACAGACAGGCATTAAATGCCATTCACCACGATTCCGTCAACATCTTCATGAACTCTCTCTCTGTGAATGGCGTTCTTGGAGTCGAATCAAAATCTATTGCAAACGAAGAGCTCGAGCCGCGCCGAGAGCACCGCGTAATACTGGCACAATTAAAGTTTGGATATTGTAGTAGATTAAACTCCTACTCATCCAGACTCGCCCTAAAACCAATTTATCTAACCAGAACCCGTCGAAACAGCTCGTTTTCTGGATCCCTCGTTAGATGACCTCGATGACTTAGACCGATCTAGCCTGCTCCTAAACGGTGTTGGTAAACCGCTACAACAACAACGCTAACATCCAAAATTATAGACCAACACCTAAAATTATAGAAAATCAATGTCAAACCCTCCAAGTGTATTTCTGACATCAAAATCAAAGCTCCTCATAAAAATCCAGCGGCCATTCGGAGGGGACTTAGACACAACAAATTGGAGGAGAAACTCAGCCGAAAATTGCCGATAGAGCAATTAGTTCTCTCCGTAGTCTGAAATTTCCATGTCCGTTGAGATTTATGAGTGGGAATCTAGTTATTAGTTCCGAGTCTCGGTTCAAACCATCACAATTTTCCAAGATTTCATTGCAGAGTAGCTTCTTTATTTATTTTTAAAGAACTTTCATTCTGACTTCGTGGGCCAAATCCTACCCGTTGCTACTAAGCATTTGTTAAAGCTGCTTCCAGCAAATGAATGAAGAGCTCAAGTCCACAGAAAAAACAATGATAGTACGAATATCCATGAATAAAATGGTTTCATAATTTTTAATTATTTTTTCCATAATCTACCAGAACGTATGCAGAACTCATACTAATTTAAACCAAATACAACAAACTGTACATCAGTATATAATTTAAGCAAATTAGTTCTCTCAACTGGTTTTTATTCTAATTAACAATAAATCTTTTAGCCGGGCGTAAACAGATATGTTAAAAACCAAAAACAAAAACAAAGTAATACAAAAACAACGCTTCGAGCGTGATTCGTTTGGGAGTTATGTATTAAGATCGACTAACCGTTAGTGTGTTGCTCTATCAACAAATAGTAGCACATGATGACTCACATACCAGTTTCGATTAATAATGTCTCACATATTGTAATTTACGAAGCTGTCGCGGTTTCGTAATCAACTCACGGCACTTTGGCAAATCACTGCCAATTGGCTTTTGTGCTTTCGGCCATTTCTCTTGGCCACCAGCATCATGGGCAGCTTACACCATTAAGGCCAAGTAATAATTATTAGTTAGCGGCAGCCAGATGTGCGTGTTCGCCTGAACGCTTGATCGGTTCGCTGAATGCCGTTTAACGCCAATTTTTGTCAGTTTGTCTGTGCCCAACGACGAATTTGTCAGAGCTCAGCTACATACAAGCATGTAAACATATGTATGTATTTATGAACAATATATACGTGTATATACATATATATTTCTTTTACCTTTCGTTTCTGTTTTTTTTTTAATTTGTTTTTTTTTTTTTATAAACTTAATGACTCTGATTGTTTATTTTGTTTTGGTAAATTCGCTTGCCGCTTTTGGTGCTGATTTTCACTTGATAGATATTGACTTTTTTTGTCTCGCTTTCTCTGATACAGTCACCAATACTATAGTGAGAGTTTTGAGTTCTCACACAAACATAAACACACAAAGTACATTCATTGACTGCAGCATCTTTAAAGACTAAATTATTGTAATTATTATTTGTTTCATTCAGAGCGTATGATTAAATTTTCGCGTACTACAAGAATCCCTGCGTCTGATTCATGTTGATGAGAAATTATGTGAATGAATGATTTTTGGGCACTTTAATGAAAACGAAATTCTCTTCCATTTATTAATTGATTACTTAGTCATTATTCAATTTGCCAACAATTGGCAACTGAATTACGTATTTCCTTGGAAGTTTAAAAAATCTTAAAAAGAAAGTAATGATAACGAAGTGAATAACAATTTTAATGACACATGCTTTAATAAAAGTAAAATAAAATAATGTAAATAAAATAAAATCAAATAAAAATAGTAAAGAAACAAAAAAAAATATAATAAAATAAAATGAAATGTTATAAATTTAAAAAATATATAAAAAACGAAACATATTCGACCAAATAACTTAAAAAAAATGATGACGAAACAAAAAAATTAAATGCAATAAAATATAATATAACAAACTAAAATAAAATAAAAAGTTATAATAAAATGAACTGAAATAAAATAAAAAAATAAAAGAAATTATAATGAAATAAAATATACTAAAATTTAACAAAATAAACTAAAATAAAACAAAAAAAATATATAAAATATAATAAAACAAAACAAAATTAATTTAAATTATAATAAATAAAATAAAATTATATAATATGAAATAAAATTAAATAAAATACAATAAAATAAAATAAAATAAAATATAGTAAAATAAAATAAAATAAAATTTAATTAAATTAAATTAAATTCAATAAAATAAAAAAAATAAAATAAAATAACATAAAAAAAATAAAATAAAATAAAATTCAATAAAATAATATAAACAAAAAAAAAAAAAAAAAAATAAAAAGAAATAAAATAAAATAAAAATTAAAATAAAATGAAACAAAATTCAATAAAATAAAATAAAAAGAAATAAAATAAAATAAAAAAAATAAAATAAAATAAAATAAAAAATTGAATAAAATAAAATTAATTAAAATAAAATAAAATAAAATAAAATAAAATGAAATAAAATAAAACTAAAATAAAATAAACTTAATTAAAATAAAATAAAATAAAATTAAATGAAATAAAATAAAATAAAATGAAATAAAATAAAAATAAAATAAAATTAACTTAATTAAAATAAAATAAAATAAAATAAAATAAAAAAAATAAAAAAATAAATAAAATAAAATTAAATTAAAGAAATATTAATAAAAAATAGAATAAAACAAAATAAAATAAAATTAAGTTAAAGAAAATAAAATATAAATAAAGGAAAGTAAACAAAATAAAATTAATTAAAAAATACACATATACATATATATATAAAAAATAAAATAAAACAAAGTAAAATAAATTAAATAATTGAATTAAAATGAAAAAATCAAATCAAATAAAAGATAACTAAATTAAGTAAAATTAAATAAAATAAGGAAAAATGAATTCAAATGAAATATAATTAAACTAAATTAAATTAAGTTAAATAAGATAAAATGATATAAATAAAAACAAAGTTAAAGTTAAAGATAAAATAAATATACGAATAAAATAAAAAAGATTGAAAAATAATATTAAATAAATAAAATAAAATTTAATAAAATAAATTAAATTAAATTACATAAAGTGAAATAAAGTAAAATATAAATAATTCAAATTAAGTTAAATTAAATAAGATAAATTAAATGAAATGATATAAATAAATAAAAAAATAAACAAATAAAATAAATGAGATAATTTAAAATAAATTAATTAAAATAAAATAAAATAAAATTAAAGAAAATAATATAAGTAAAGGAAATAAAATAAAATAAAATAATTTAAAATAAATTAAATAAAATAAAATTAAATTACACTAAATAACATAAAAAAAAAATTAAATTAAATTAATTAAAATGAGTATTAATGAAATTAAATAAAAAAAGTTAAACACAATAAAATAAAAAATTAATAGAAAAAATAAATAGAAATATTAAAACAAAATAAAAAAATATGATTTTACTCCAAACGATGTACTTTTTACAACTGTAGGCAATAACCCCTTTTTGTTTGTTTTGTTATCAGCTCACCCAGCTTATATCAATTCCCATTATACAGACAAGCGATTGCATATGCATTGTCAATAACCGATAAAAAAAGTTTGTAAATGACAATTACACAATAACAACGTATAAAAAATATTAATTACAGGCACGTTCATATACATATCTTACAGAAAGTGAGACTTGAAATGATTCACCCAATTCTAGTGCTGAGGAAACTTGCAGCAAAGCCACATTTAAAGACACAAAGAAGCTTAACACTTACGAGTTTGTTAAGTGAGCGAAAAGAGAGCGGCGAGTGGTCGCTGTTGTTGATTCACCAAAATTCTTAATTATAAGCGGGGCAACAAATCAAAACAGAGAAATAAAGTTGTTTTAAATTTCACTCGAAATTCTCTGACGGCCAGCCATTGAGTTGAGTACTCAATTTCAGGCACTCGAGCAGCGCTAAGAGTCGAGTGTAGTTTATTGCTTAGTGTAGGTGTGAGTTTGGAGTGCAAAATTAGTGTCAAGTGTTGCTTTAGAAATAATTTCGTGGGAGAATTTAAAAAAAAATAAATAAAATAAAAGCAAATAAAAAAAAAATAATACAAATAAAAAAACAATAATAATTAAATGATTTCGCCTTCAAAAAATATGCTTGTTTTTAATATCTTAACATTATAAAACCACTTTCGTTTGTCATTGTGTTTGAGCTTCGAGTGATTCATGCCACAAAATTTAAAAAAAAAATTAAATTTAATGAGAAATTGTTGTTAAGATATGAGACGTTTTGAAAAGTATTTTTGGAGATTAATATGGTTACTTGCGGTAAATTTGATCATATTAACATTATATTGTATTGTATTGTATATACATTCCTTTTGTAGTCAAATTAAAGCTTTAATTGTAGAAATATAATTATTAGTAGAATAATTTGACAATTTCTTTCGCTCAGGCTATTGATCTAACCTTATCGAAGTTTTAAAAGGCATTGACGGCAGAGATAGCGTGCAAAAATGATATTATTTTTAACATTAATTTTCAACAAAAAATTAAAAGTATAATGTCAGATGAAATTTGCCTTTATAAGAACATGAAAGTTGGTATTATTTAAAAAAAATGTATGGTAGATTATCAAACCCGATTTCAATCACATTTAACTTGAACAAGTTATCGAGAATAAGTCAAAGTATTGAATTAAAATAATTTAATAAAAAAGTTAATCAGACATATCATTTCTGTTAAAACAACAATTAATTCTGATTAAGCTTAACCATTTTTCTATATAAATATTTTTATTTTTTTAGTTTTATTTTTAATTTAAAAAATTTGAAAATTTCTGGAATAATATACATATATGGAATATACATATTATGTTTTGGCATTCAAAAAAAGTTTTGAAAAGTTAATAGCTCTCTTTGCTACCATCTGGCTCTACTGGTTGAAAGTATGCCTTTCTAATCAGCGAACAAGCGTCGATATTCTCTCTACGAAGCTTACGTACCGTGTTGATCCTTAAAATTCAGAATAACTCTGGTATAGGTTGTAAATATGGCTTTTTGAGCGGTTAGCTGATAAATCGTTTATATTGAATTAATTTTGTGGTACACCATTGCCAAAGCTTTCCAGATAACGAGACGGAGCTTAATTTAATTTTATAATTCTAAAAGGAAATACTTTAAGTTTTATATGGTCATGAAAGTTTTAAAGACCGAAGGCAGCTCTCCTTTCTTTCTTGGTATTGTCGTTGCTACTAAACTTATTAGTCTTAAATTTGTATCCACCTTTTCAAGAATTTTTTAAAGGCGACACTGATTGTTATTATCATTTGTCTACGGCATATATTTTTGCTCATATTGGCCAGGCATACATATGTACGAGTATATCCACCGGCTACTCAATCATAGTGCGCTCTGCTTATACTCATCTACTCATGACTTTTTGAGTGGATCTCTCTCATAACCAAAGAAAAGATGAGTAATTAAAACTCAATACAAAAGCAGACACTCAGTAGCATACTACAATATATCGATACACTTGCCGTTGTTTTGGCCGATTGTAGAGCAATATACATACAGACATGCGCGTACTAAAGCACTCTCGGTTATGACCAGGTACAAGGCTTACATCGGATTGACGCTACTTTATGGAGCCGCCACTTGAATTGAGTGAATATTGAAATGTGTTGCGCGTGTTGCTGGCTTGACGCTGTGAGAATGATCGGCAAATGTTGCTTGGTTAGTAATTGGTAAGCGCGCAGCTGAAGTAGATTGTTTAGTAAAGTTGGTTAAAAATATTTACGCGCATAATTATATATGTACAACCTCGAATGTACATACAAAACGAATAATAACGACTGTGAAAACGCCGTTGCTATCGGCACCCCAACGAATTTGAGATCGATTAGTTGAACAAAAAAAAATTATAATTTTTATTATTATATACATAGAAAATTTAATTAAATTCATTCACAAAAAAAAATGGCATTTTTCAAATACTTACACATTTTTGTGTTATCGCTTGCAATTTTAACATTTTTACACTTAACCAACGCATATAATTTATCACCGAAACCGAATATAATTGTTAAGGATCCGCAATTCTCTACCGGTTTGCCAAAGGTGGAGTCTTCATACTTTGGTTTCACCATCAACTTGCGACCGTTGGGGTAAGTGGAGTCTGAGTAGTGGTTTTGGTGTTGACCGTGGCAGTGTAAGTGAAGTGCGTGTATGTACATATGTGTATATGAGAGCTGTGTGTGTGATGTGTTAGCCGGTTACGGTTACGCATGAATTTTGCGGATTTTACGGTATGTAATATATACGCTTTGCGGAATGATTCATGCTTATTAGTATGAAATCGGTTATGTGTTGCCTGAAAATTAAAAAAGTCGAACAAAAAACAGAAACACCTGAATCACCATAACCCTTTGTGAGATTGTGTGTACAAACATATTTTATATTTGTCTGATAAAATAATAGAAAAAATGACAAAAAGTTCCAAAAATTTAAAACAAACGGTGAAATAAATCAAAAATTTTGTACAAATTAATAAAAAGGGAAAAAGAAGAATTACAAATCTACTGCTCCAAAAACATATTTGATTTAAAATATGTCAACAAGTGGTATTAAATAATGTTTATGATACGAAAAACCGCATGAATAAGCCCTTAATTCCTTTGAATTTGATTAATAACACAAACTTTTTTAACGCTGACTATAAATAAAACAAAATCCCTACAAAAATAAAAATATAAAAAATTAAATAAGAGCAAATAAATTTAATGAATGTGAATGTTTAAATTTGGTTAACTTTATTGAAATAACAAAAAATATAAAAACAGCAAATAAAACAAGCTACAATAATTAAAACCAATCTAAATAAAATACAATAAGTCAAATTATTAACATTAAATTAAACTAAATCAAATAAGGTAAAATAAAATGAAAAAAAAAAAACAAAATAAAATTAATTCAGTAAAACGAATTCAAAAAAATTAATTATGCGAAATAAATTTAAAAAAAGAACAAATTAAGGTAAATGCTTTAAAATTAATAAATTAAAATATATAATAAAAGGGAATAAAACAAAAAAAACATAAGTTACATATATTAAAATAAATAAAGCTATGTTAAATTAAATAAATGCAACCAAATAAAATCAAATCAAATAAAAAATAAAATAAAAATTAATAAAACATAATAACATAAAGTAAAGCAGTAAAATAAAAATGAAGTAAAATCAAACAGAATTAAATAAAATAGAACTAACCAAAATAAAAAAAAATTATATTAAATGAACTAATTAAAATGAAATAAAATAAAATGAAGTTAATTAAAAATAAAAAAATTAATATAAGTTAAATTAAATTGAATTAAATTTAATTCAATTCAATTCAAATAAATGAAATGAAATGAAATGAAATAAAATAAAATAAAATAAAATAAAATAAAATAAAATAAAATAAAATAAAATAAAATAAAATAACACAAATTAAAATAAAATAAAATGAAATTTTATAAAATAAAATAAAGTAAAATAAAATAAAGTAAAATAAAATAACACAAATTAAAATAAAATGAAATTTAATAAAATAAAATAAAATAAAAAAATAAAGTAAAATAAAATAAAATAAAATAAAATAAAATAAATTAAAATAAAATAAAATAAATTAAATTAAATTAAATTAAATTAAATTAAATGAAATAAAATAAAATAAAATAAAATAAAGTTAAATAAAATAAAATGAAATAAAATAAAATGAAGTGAAATAGAGTAATCAAATAATAAAACAAATTATGTATTATAATGTAAAATAAAAAATATATAAAATAATAAAAAAATAAAACTAAAACAAAATAAAATAAAACAAATAAATTAAAATGAAGTTAAATTAGATAAAATAAAAAATAAATACTATATTATAAATAAAATAATGTTAATGAAAAATAAAGAAAATAAAATAATATAACATACTCTAAATAAAAATAAATAAGTAAATTAATAAAGTGAAGGAAATGCAATAAAATAAAACATAATGAAACAAAATAAAATAAAATATATTAAAGTAAAATTAAAAAAAAAAAATAAAATGAAATAAAATAAAGCGAAATTATGCAAAATATTTTTTTTAACAAAAATTTTAAAGAGAGCTTATCAAATAATTTATAACAATTTAAAAGAAATTAATTTGAAGTCCCAAAACAGAATAAAATAAAATTTGAAATTTGAAATTTGAAATACATATAGTTAACTAAAACAAAATGAAATTAAAAAATTAAGTTAAAAAAACAACAAATAAAGAAAAAATTAAATTAAATTAAATTAAGCAAACTAACTTACTAACTAATTAAACAACTAACTAAGTAAAAAAAATATATATGTATGTATATAAAAAAAATAAACTTACATAAATTTATAAAATATATTATTAAAATAACAATAATGCGTGTTAAGTATATAAATAAAAATTAAATAAAATAATAATAACAATAATAATAATAATGTATGGGAATAAATTAAACAAAGTTAAGTAAAATAAAATAGAATAAAATCTGATAAAAAGTAAGCTGAAATAAATTGAAAAAATTTAAATTAAATTAAATAAATAAAAAATAAAATATTATAAAAATATATATATTTAGATCAATTAAAATAAATTTCTATAAAATAAGAATTGTTGTGAAATTTAATCAAATAAAGAAGAAAACACTAACAGGGAAAAAAGTTTTTTTTTTTAATAAAAACATAATATAATTGTTGAAAAGGCAACCGAGTAGCATATATAAATATATTCTCAGAATGTCCAGTTGCGTATTACCATTATCATATTAAAGATATTTTGTAATAAAATTAATGCTTTAACAATAATTTTATGAAATGGCTTTGAGCGGTATTCTAAATCATATTAAAATAGCGGCAAAATTAAATAAATTATTCTGACTTAGTTTTTGGATGAAAAAAAAAAATTTTTTTTCTCTTAATAATCAATTAATATTATGTCTCCAGCAGGAAGCCGCATATATCATTATATTGTATATAGTTGACGGATTAGTCTTTTTTTTCTCTCTCTCTTACGAGATGCCTTTGGTTCGTGTTTTGACCACTATATAATTCATAGCTAAATACTACAGAATTTATGACAAATAAAGTAACCACAAAGTAATATATAAGAGTTAAAATTATTTTCATAAATTTGCCCTACACAAACGTATGCGTGTTACATATACATACATACGCTCGTACTAGTGAGCGGTAAACAGAAGATGAAGTCATACTTAAATAAATATACACAGTGGATTGATAAAAAAAAACAACAACAACCAAAATAATAATAATAAATGGGTTGCGACTGTTAGTTATATCTACGACACTCAACTGCAAAAAGAAGCATACCTATTCTCCAATGTATGTGCATACATATGTATGTATCCATGTACATGTGTACAAATAAATGTGTTTATCGGTATATACATATGTATGTACAATATTAAAAATATATATGTACACCTGGCATTAAGTGCTTTATTGCTTGTTATGCATTGTGACTTCTTTTGAAGAATTTTGCTATTCTCATATTTTGTTTAAATATTTAATAAATTGGTGCACCTATTTGGGCTTACATATCTATAAACGTACATACATACATACGTAAATATTAAGTTAACGATTACAATGGAATTTATTCATTCATCTGTAAATGGCAAAATCGAAAAAGAAAATAGTATTGAAATTTATAAAAACAAAATTTAACTGATTGCAGACGCGTTATCTTCACCTTCACTAACGGTGATAAAGTATTGACTTAATGATATTAATACGGTGATAAGATTAGATTTTTTTCGCCATTACCTGGAAAGAGTCATTATGTATTTACAGAAATATATGAGTATAAATAACGGTGAATTTTGCAATGCCAATCACATCTACACATATTTATGAATGTGCTTTGCGCTATGAACCAACTCGTGAAGGATATGTAAATAGGCAACGCCCTAAGTAACTAGAGAGTTAATACAAAGTTGCTGATTTTTTTTTTAAACTTTCCATGTATATACATATGTAAATTTTTAACGATACTCAGCAAATTTTTCAATTTAATTTTAAATGTTCAAAAAGTGTTCTCAAATTGAATTCAAACATAATTCCACATGAGCGAGAATAAACTGGAGAAAAGTTTGTATATCAAAGGGAGAACAATGATCTTTTCAGAATTTAAAAAAGACGAGAATAATTTTAATGTTCTGATTAAACGATAGTGGATTTTGCTAATAAGCGGATCCATTGAAGCTGAAAAACATTTGTATTGTAGTAAGGGTTTATTCAGCTTCTTCTTAACAATCCAACCATAAAACTTTCCTTAACTTCATCAAATAATAAGATCGTCAAGCAAAAGAAAATGATATGCAATTTAAAAAAAAATTGGAATAGTGAAAAATACACTAACCTAATATAATATAAAACAATAATAAAATAAAACAGTTATTATATTCTGTAATTATAAAAAATAATAAAATAAAATAAACAGCTAAATAAATTAAATTAAATATATAGAACAAAAAGAAGTTTTATGAATAAAATAAAGCAAAACAAAAACAAATGAAATAAAATAAAATAACATGAAATTATATAAAATAAAATAATATAAAACAAAATAATTTAAAATAAACAAAAACGAAATTATATTATTATAAAAATCGGTATATAAACAAAATAAATAATATAAAACAAAATAATTAAAAATAAACAAAAACGAAATTATATTATTATAAAAATAAGTATAAAAACAAAGTAAATAATATAAAACAAAACAAATTAAAAAGAAGTAGAAAAGTCAAACAAAATGAAACAGGATAAATAAAAAAATTAAAAAAAGAAAAATAAAACAAAAGAAAGGTAGAAAAAAAAATAAAATTGAAGAAATAAAAAAAAAATTTAAAATATTAAAAACAAATAAAACAAATAAAATAAATGATATAAAAGTAAAACAAAATAAAATAGAAGAAATAACAATAAAATTAAGCTAAATAAAATGATATAATAAAAAAAATTAAATTAAATTATCATAAAATGAAAAAATAAACTTAACCAAAATAATTTAAACTAAGTAAATTAATTAAAAAAAATTTAAAAATGAAATAAAATAATATAATATTTTTTTTGTAATATAAAATTAAAATAATTTAAACGAAACATAACTAAATACAATAAATTAAAAAAAAACTAAATGCAATTATATAAATAAAATAAAATATATAAAACAAATAAAAGAAACAAAGCAAGATAATACAAAATAAAACAAATTAAAATTAAATTTAATGAAACAAACTAATATAAAATAGTTAAAAATTAATAAAATGTAAAATAATATAAATTATTATATAAAGTATTGGATGAGTGCATAAGTTCGTGCCCGATTTCAAGTGCAAACTAAAATTGAAATTTTTTGAAGAAAGCGCTTTTATTAATCAATTATGTATTCGCCATCATGTTCGGCAATCCACTCCCAACGTTCAACCAATTTACGGATGCCTGATTCATAGAAATCGCGCGGTTTCTCGTTGAAAAAGGTGTCAAGGTGGTTTTTGACGTCTTCCACATTTTTAAATTTTTTTCCATTCAAATTGTTCTGCAGCGATCGAAACAAATAATAATCAGAAGGTGCAATGTCGGGTGAATATGGGGGATGCGGCATGATTTCCCAATTCATCTCCTTCAGTTTGGCCAGGGTCGGTTTTGCAACATGTGGCCTGGCGTTGTCATGATGGAAAAGAACTCTTTTGCGATTGGCCAAAATCGGACGTTTTTCATCAATTGCTTTCTTCAATTCGACCAATTGCTGACAATACTTGTTGGCAGTGATCGTTTCTCCAGCTGGCAAGAGCTCAAAATAGATCACGCCTCGGATATCCCACCAAATGCACAGCAGTACCTTCATCGGATGCAATCCACCTTTCGACATCGGTTCCGCCCCTTCGTGTGCCTGTTTCCATGTTCTTTTGCGTTGAACATTGTTGTACAGGACCCATTTTTCATCACCAGTCACGAGCCGATCCAAAAAAGGTTCGTTTTTGATCCGTCGAAGCAAAGAAATTGCTGTTGACATACGGTCCACTTTGTTCTTTTCACTCAACTGATGTGGCACCCATGTATCGAGCTTCAAAGTGTACCCAACCTTTTTTAAACGACGAAACGCAGTTGATTTGTTGACGTTCAATTCACTTTCGCGACTAAAGTCCTTAGAACATCGTCATCAAGCTCAGAAGGCCGTCCACTGCGAGGTTGATCTTCGAGGTTAAAATCTCCAGAACGAGATTTCGCGAACCATTTCTGCTGCTGGAGCACGGTCCTAATAAACTTCGCGAATATCTTTAGTTGCAGCGCCCACTGTTTTTCCTTTGCGGAATTCGTATAACATAATATGACGCATATGATCTTTTTCGTTGTTCATCTTCCATGCGTCTTTTCACTAAGCAACTCAAATCAAAATGAAGTTATTTTAATATGTATATATTTCTTTCACGAGCGCCACTCTCAAACGATTCGTACGGCATCCAGCGTAATCGGGCACGAACTTATGCACTCATCCAATAGTATAATTTAAAGCAACGAAAATAATTATAAAAAAAGAACAAAATATACTAATAACAGTTTTAATTGAATAAAATTTTATATAATTAATTGAATTAAAATAAAATACTACACAATACAACAAATTTAAAATGTAATAAAGAAAAAAATAAATTGTAATAAAAAAATAAAAAGTAAAATTAAATAAATAAATTATAATGAATTAAAAAAATAAAATAAAATTTAATTATAAATACAAAATATAAATTGAATAATTAAATATAATAAATTAAAAAATAAATTAAAATACAAAAAATTATACATATAAAATATAAATTAAATAAATATAAATAAAATAAAATAAAATTAATCAAATTAAAAAAAATATATATTAAAATAAAGTGTTGAAGAAACCCCAGGTTTGTCCATTTCTCGTCGTTCTTTGGAACTGGGCATTCCACAAGTATCATTATACCGTTCTTCGCATAAAGACTTGGGTCTTAAGGCTTATAAAGTTCGCCAACAACGTCGTGTCTTTGCTGATTGGGTCCTTGAAATGCATGAAAATGATGCGTAATATCATCGAAAAATCATCTTGATCATCTTGATGAGGCCCATTTCCAACTCGACTGCTATGTTATTAAGCAAACTGTCGCATTTAGGGCTCAGATATCAGATAGGCTGAAATAAACATATCATTCTTGAACTCAAAAAAATGCTAATTTTCTTGGATAGCTCTTATTGGAAAATTCCTGCACAATAAAATGAAATAAAACAATATAAAATAAAAAAAGAGTAAAAAAATTAAAAAAAAATAAAAGTATATTTAAATTAAAATAAAATGATTTTATCTGAAATAAAATTAGATGTCGTGTCTTAAAACGAATTATTTCATTTGTGAGTTAAATTTTTCGGCAGTTCAAGTAGGTCACATCCATTCAATGCGAGTATGAAAATATGAAAAATGCCGCTTTTTGTCAAATAAATTAAACATTATACTACACGCTACTCCCTTTCCGCACTCTTAAGAGAATTTTTTCGGGTCACATATTATTTGATTTGCTTAATTAACTTCATCGCGATGACATTCTTCTCTTACTCAATATAAATTTTTGACGCATGCTGCTGACATTTGTAGTGAATAGGCTTTGCGTATATTATATTATACACTACGTATGTACGAGGGGATTGACAAAAGTTCGGTCAGTTGGTGACTTTCAATTTGTTTTTCCTTTCCAATTAACTTTTGTACCGCGTGATTTCATGTGTTTAATGAATTTACCGTGATTTACGCAACTTTGAATATTTTATGGATTGCATTGTTGATTAATTATCTACTTTAAATAAACTGCATTCTTACATTTACTCTAAAACACCTAATTTTAATAAAAAGTGGAATTTTATATGTGTATTTAAACTTTTGTCTTTGACTGTATGTAGAGAAGATAAAAAAGCACAAAGTTACGAATAAATACAAAAAGAATATTTTTCGATTTTTTTTCTGGTCAACTTATCGAACTTTTGTTAAACCACACATATGTGGTCAATTTTAATAGTCCAGATTTTGAGATTATTTTCATTGATAAGGGATATCTAATAGAATCAAAAAGGTTTTATTGGCAAATATATAAGTACGTATGTACATATAAATATGTACTCGTATATATTAGAGCTCAAGATTTTGTTCGAACATTTTTGAGCTGCATTTTTGAATAAAAAATTTGACTTTTTTCGTAGAACTTCTTCTATAATCTTAATTTTATTTATGAAGGTGTAAAACTCATTAAAATACTAAAGAAATTTTGAAAAAAAAAATTTAAACTGTCATTTGAGTGGTTGAGCAACGAACGAGTATCGAGCTGCTCAAGATGAAGAAGTTTAGTAGAATTCTGAAAAAATTTTAATATAAATAATTAGAAATTGTCACCTAGAAATTCTGTCGCGCGGCATAAAATATTCACAGTCGAACAAAATCAGCTTAATGACTTACTTACTTAGTGTACACCTCTAAAACGAGATAAGTCTCCGATCCGAAAGAGGTTTCCTCGTAAATCACCCTGACTCGCTTTAACAGCTCCATCTCTCATTCGCCCTATAAAGAGTTTTATCGTTTGTATTCTAAACCTATCAATCATCATCTATTGTTTCTTATTTCCCTGCTAAAGTCTGCGGGATTAGTTAACTGAAACTGTTAGGGTGGAGAGGTTAAAGAGTCATTTGTGTTTTTGGAAATAAATTAATCCCGCCGTGACCTTAAATTGGTCCCGTTTGGCAAAGCTCAGATCAGGTTGAACGTTGATGCTTACGTTGTTCTCCCCTAATACCTCAGAACCAGCGTAACAATAAGGAGAACTATAACAACTACAGTGGTGGACAGTTTCAACCGGGTTCGTGTTATCTCATCATTTAGGTAATATTGTCATAAACTCATGGATTTTATTCCTCACATCATCTCAACTACTTCAGATCCATGGTCCATGAAAATTACTCGAATACAAGTTTAATGCCAGTTGATATAAATTACTTGCACGAGTGGGAAAGAAGACGCAGAACCCGGGGAACTGTTAAAATTAGATCTCCACAAATCACTAATATTTTGAGGCTTGTTCTGGGAGCATTACATTAAATATTTCTTATTACGCTATTCCATTTGTCTCCAGTCTTGTGCAGTTCTTTTGAAGTACTATTTTTCTAACTCTTTTTTTACTTTTTTTTATTTTCAGCATAATAGTTGGTGCTCCCCGCGCTCAGTCCACACTGCCCGCCCAGCGAAATGTCAACGAAACCGGTGCCATATATCGTTGCAGCCTATCAGCCACCTCGACGTGTAATGTATATGTAATAGATGACAAGGGAAATCGCACAATGGAGCAGCCGGACTCATACACGTACGATAATGAGGCGCGCAATAATCAGTGGCTTGGCGGTGCCATGGACGGTGGTACCAAAGATACAGATAAGCTGCTAATTTGCGCGCCGCGTTTTTTAGCACCCACAGCCAATGACTACTTAATGAATGGTATTTGTTACTGGGTCAATGATACTCTTACTGATACTCCCGTACAAGTTCAAAAGATTTCGCCCCTACGTTTGAGAACGCTTCAGTTGAAAAATGTAGGCACCGCACGCACCTTCTACTATATGTTAGCTGAAGAGGGTCTGAGTGCACACGTGACAGATAATAACAAAGAGTTCATCATTGGTGCACCCGGTATTAATAATTGGAAGGGTTCGACCATACATTGTCGCAAGCGATTCGAGGAAGATCCCACTTTGAGTAGACGAGATACCAGTTCTTACCTAAGGAGGCGTAAAGCACGTGATCTCGAATTCCTTGAATCGTACCCTTTGGTTAACAAAGATCAGATGAATGATTCGTATTTCGGTTACGCCGTTGGTTCAGGTTATTTCGATAGCAATGATAAAAATCAGCTGATGTATGTGGCATCGGCGCCGCAAGCGAACCTGCAGTCGGGAGAGGTGAGTAGTTGTTTAATTTGGGGTTTATGTACTTAGATTCTTAATACCTTATTTTCCACAATAACAGGCCTACTTGTACAGATACGCTGAGGATAGTACGCTCCAGTTGAAGCGTTATTACGTCTTTCGCGGTGAGCAATTCGGTGAATATTTCGGTTATTCATTGGTGACTGAGGATCTCAACGGTGATGGACTCACGGATGTAGTGATTTCCGCGCCCCAACACTCGGTGACGGGTTTCTTCGATGAGGGCGCCATCTATGTGTTTCTGAATAAAGGAAATGTGAGTGGAAGCGTAAAGAAAATTGTAAATTTTCTAAAAAATTAACTGAATTTTTTTTTCGTAGTTCAATTTCGAAAGAAAACTTATCGTCTCACCAATGCAAGGCAGGGCACGTTTTGGCACGACACTTAGCCGTCTGGGTGACATCAACCATGATGGCTTTAAAGGTTGGTAAACTATTAGCAAAGTAAAATTCAAATCTTCTAACAAGAAACCAACTCTTTCTTTCGCAGATATCGCCGTGGGTGCACCATTCGCTGGCAACGGTGCCGTCTTTGTCTATCTCGGCAACTCTAACGGTTTGCGTGAACACCATAGTCAACGTCTGAATTCGCCAGATTCCATTGTTAGCAAGTACGGCGAACACATGTACGGTCATGGTCTTTCCAAGGGCGCAGATATCGATCACAATGGCTTCAATGATTTTGCAGTCGGCGCACCAAATGCCGAAGGTGTTTTCGTCTATCGCGCCTATCCGGTGGTGAAGATACAAGCTACCGTTAAATCACAAACACGTGAAATAACTAAAGATCAAAAATCCTTTAAAATCACTGCCTGCTATAAAATCACCACGACTTCGACACAGTTGAAGGAACAAGATTTGGCCATACGCCTTGTGGTGGACTCACAAGTCAAGCGTGCCAAATTTATACAAACCAGCTCGAATGAGCTCAGTTTTAATGTCTCAGCCGGTCTGCAGGAGCAGTGTCGCACGTTCGATTGTGAAGTACACACCAATGTGGCTGATATATTCAAGCCAATAGAGTTGGAAATGCATTATGATCTCATCAATGGCGTACCGAATTCGGAAGGTGAGTAGAAAAGTGGGAGGGAATGGATCGAAGTATTTATTTACGGAAATTACGTATTCCGTTGATAAAACCGCAGTGGTCTCTTAGCACTAAGCAACCAAGATACTCACTGCTTCACGCCTGTTGGGGACACTAAGTGTAGCCAGGTTCGTCTGCACATGTTTATACCAAAGGCCTTTCTCTTTTTCAACTTCGACCAGCGTATATGTCATCGAGACCTTTCAGGGCTTAGGTTATCCGAGAATGTGACAGACTTCTAAAGTTTAATTCCTGTTCATCTAGAGACAGGTTTACTTCGCAGTTGACTGCCCTGCAGATTCTGTGATCATCATAGTTAACTCAGCTTCTTATCTGCGCTCACGCTATCGAAGCAGGCATTAAGCAAGGTATGAGGAAATTCAGGAAGCGAACTTTCGTCTTCAGTCATAATGCTTAAACCCACATACAAGCGACTCAAATGTGATCAGGGATCACTTGCCCGGCGGAAGATCTTTTCGAGCTATCGATCTGATTATCTTCCTCTAGACTTATGTACAGATAGATAGAAAAGTAAGGGGGCTACTCTTTCCAACCGATGTCAACCATGGAACACTTTACATTACATCGAGAAAATTCTCTAAATAATATGAGTTTTTCTGAATGAAATACTTTCACTTAGGTTTTTCACCTCAACTCGATTCTCTTCTAAATATTCCCATCTTTGCAGTTTTTTGCGATAAATGTGCCGCCGTCGATCCCGCCGAACCGAAGGTGTACAGCGAGAAGATTATCTTTAACACGGGCTGCAAGTCTGACATTTGCGTAGCTGATCTGGAAATTAAGAGTCGCAACGTGGAGTAAGTAGCCCAAATAGTTAAACAAAAAAATAATATTTACAAATTTCTTTCCTTATAATTTCAGTCACACATACATACTCGGCAGCAGTCGCACACTCTCCATCACTTACGACATAACAAATCACGGTGAAACCGCTTATCTACCTCAACTCAGCATCAACTCCTCGAATGCCATGCCATTTGCTAAGATACCCGGACATTGTCGCACAATAGATTCCGATTCCTTGGAATGTGATTTGAATAGTAACGATGTATCGATGGCGAAAGACACAACAACCCAGTTCACAGTAACTTTCGATGTGCAGGGTATATCCGGCAAGGCAATGATAGTGACGGCGAGAGTGTTCAGTACAGGCAAGGAAGCTAATGAAGCCAATAACGTCGTGGTTGATGTAATAACGCTGGGCGAGTTTACGGAAATCGATATTGTTGGGTGAGTTATGTTAAAGGGTTTATAAAGTGGCTTATGTGAGCTGGGGATTTTATTATACTCGTTATCTACTAAGCTTTTCGACCTCTTGTTTTCGTCTTAGACATGAAGGTATCCGATATTTCTATAATTGCTAGGTTCAGAACTTCCAGTAGTCTTTTATGATTTATCCGAAATATTAACTTTATATTCCAAAAATTCCATTTCGCCTGCTCTTCATCTGAAAGTCGATAAAATCTTTGCTAAAAACGCAGGATTTTGGACCAGATTCGTCTTTGGACCATGATATGCATGAATCTAGTGAAGAGTTATGGGTGTTTCCTCTTCTGGTATTAGCTTCGGAGTAGCAATTTCGATAAACATTACTATAAATTGGTAAAGAGCGGATCGCTATTTGTTCGTTCATACTTCTTCAGATTTTATCAAAAAGGTCAGCAGGAGAGTTCGACGTACTCAACGTTTTATAATTTTATTCAAAAAACATTAAATTGGTCTTCGTGGAAATGGAGATTCGCGGGTTGTTGCTAGGTTGAGCTGAGCAACTGAGTCGGATTGCCAGGGGCTAAATATGTTTGAATTTCAGTGTATGGACTGTGACCAACTTTTTCGTCTTCAAGGTGATACAGTAGCCACACAGCGCTTTCGCGATCTAGAGGATGTAACAAGCTCCCATCTAGGATTGCTAACCATTTTTGGGTATTGAAAGGAACAATTCGTTACTGGTGCTGCCGTCAAGCGCTCTTCATGTTATTAATATCAATGTCTTTATCTTTAGAGATGAAAAAACCCATTAAGTGGGTGAACAGTCGCATTGCTCTCGTAGCGGATCATTAGTACTACAGAGTACTTAGTCTGGAATAGTGAAAAGTTTCCAGAGTAGTTTGGGAGATTGAAAGAATACGAGATAATAAGTTGCTCGGAGAATACCACTAAAAATTCGCAATCCGTTTTGACTTTCCACGCAGTACTCCTCCTATCTGAAGTAAAATCTCAGCTCCCTATTGGAAGAAGTAAGAAACTTACCTTCTGCTCAAATATAAACGAGACTGGCTCAATAAAACAAAAACGGTTAATTATTCTTCAATATTTATTTTATCCCCCTCAAAATAGTCACCATTAGAGGCGATACAAATATGCCACCTTTTTTTCCAATCTTCATAACACTTCTGGTAGGCCGCTTTAGGTATGGCTTTCAGTTCCTTCTTCGAATTCTCTTTTATGACTTCAATCGACTGAAAATGCTTTCCACGAAGCGGCAATTGGAGTTTAGGGAAAAGAAAAAAGTCACACGGTGCCATGTCGGGTGAATACGGTGCTTGCGGAACAATATTTACGTTGTTTTTGGTCAAATAATCGCGTACAAGACGAGACGTATGAGCAACAATTTTGGAACAAGTCGAGCAGAAACACGTCTCATGCTCAAAACATCGTGAATAATGCTATGAGCGGATCCATTTGATATGTTGAGCTCACTAGCTATCTCTCTTTCAGTCACACGACGATTTTCCAACACAATTTTCTTTACTTTTTCGACGTTTTCTTCGTTTATTGACGTTGCTGGACGACGATCATGGGGCAAGTTCTCCAGCGATGTACGGCCGTCCTTGAACGACTTATACCAATCAAAAATACGTGCACGTGATAGGCAAGACTCCCCATATGCCTTCTACAACATTTTCATTGCGTCCGTCGCACTTATTCCATTGGAATAACAAAATTTCAAACAAACTCTTTGCTCAACGTTAATTTCCAATAGTAAAATTCGAAAAACACACTTGAGGTTGACTTGTGTATAGTGCCGTAAAAAAAAAAACTATGTGACAGATCGCGCTCAAATTTGACATATAAACATATAACAGTCCTGCCAACCTAAGCAAAAAAAAAGTATGGCCATATGTCTTGTCCTTGTCGAGTTATGGATAAAGGCTCGTTTATATTTGAGTAGAAAGCATAATATTACTTTACTTCTCTCGGTGTACACATTTTCTTCTACAACGAAGCCTCAAAAGACACTAAACCTCGCTTTGCAAGCTCCTTTAAGCCAATTCATCCAGTAATGCGCTTCTTCTGGTACGAATCTGTCGAAATAGCACTTTCCTTGCCCCCTTCGTATAATTACCTTTTCTCTCTTACTGGCGTAGACACCGCCATGCTTGAATAGCTCTGCCGATGTCAGTTCCGGCTGCTTTGTTGTTCTTTAAGCGGGCAATCGCTATTCGAACCTCATCAGAGTCGGGGAGTGGAATGTCTTTTCCATCGCCATCGATTGGGATTTCGGGTTTACCATCTCCGGGTGTTCCATTTTCACAGCCATTCAGCAGGCTGGGGAAGCATTCCCTCCATAAATTCAGTATACTCTAGGCATCCGTCACTAGATCACCTCTTTGTGTTCTACAAGATTACCTAGTTGTCATTAACTCGCTTCACTTGCTCCTCAGTGGGAGGTGGGTACAACAGCAACTATACCAAAAAAGCTGTAGCGATCGATAGTCTTGTCTCGTGTTGCTTTCGATCGACGGCAGGCTAAACTTTTCGTTGTTCTCCTATGGATTGGTGGGTTAGTTCGGCGAGCGCTGGGTTACTGTTGAGCCTCGTCAAAACAATGTACTATCTTTAGACCACCTTAATTAAGACCCACATCAGTGGGATCGAATCCATTTCTGTAACCTTTTTTGATTTCTTTTGAAAGCATATTTAACTAACAAAGGATTTTTCTTTTGCCCTTGTAGTATACCCAAAACGAAGCATATCAATCTGGAGGAGGTGAGCAACAAGTCGGAAATCATTAATAACTATGAGGTGAGTCTTCTAGCACTGCTAAACGTTCCACAAAACCTTTTAACCGTCCCATTTATTCTATTCTCGCAGATAAAAAGTCTCGGTCCTAGTAATGTCGGACAAATGGATGTGATATTCTATATACCTGTAGCATATAAGGTACCCGGTACTACAAACACCATACAGATAATCGAAAAGGATCGCATAAATATGCAGGCTGTGTACGATACACAGCGGACTGATATACATTTCTATGAGAATGATAAACAGCTGATCATGAATGCCATCGAGGTTTCGACGAGTGCGCACAGCGCGAAAAGCACAAGCAAAAGCACAAGCTCCCAGACATACAAACAAAAACAATTCAGTACAAGTTCAAGTTCAAGTTCAAGTTCAAGCTTTGAATCATCGGGCTTTTATGACTTGGCAGTTGAAAACGATAATTGTAAGGCATTAAACCAAATAAATTATTATATTTTATTTTTATTTTTAATAACTCTCTCACATATTTCGTTTTTTTTTTTTTGTTTTTTGATCCAGTCCAACAAGATAACAACAACATGATTTCAAATATGTCGATACGTCGTCGTCGACGCGAAGCTGCCGCTGTCAATGTCGTCACCAAAGCTCAATATGAACGCATCGTCAAGGCGCACGAGTTGCTGGGTGAAGACCTGAAAGGCAAATTGCCGGTGAATCGTACGATTGTGTTCAATTGCAATGATCCCGAGATGACAATATGCGTGCGAGCCGTTATACGTGTACATGATTTCAAACCGGAGAAGCCCATCACCGTTAATATGAAATATACCGTCGACTTACAAGAGATCAATCAAATTTTGATTGAACCTTGGGAATACTTTGTCATACATATTGGCGTGGATGTGAAAAAGGATGGTGATTTGGTTGGCAAATCGCTGGGGATACGTAAGAGCATAGACTATAATATTGTTTCGAAACATCAGCTTTACGGTACACCTATCTGGGTGTACATATTAGCGGTGTTGGGTGGTCTGCTATTGTTGGCGCTCATCACTTACGGCATGTATAAGGTGAGTTTTTGACAATTCGTAAAAAAAAACTTAGAGTGAATAGAAAAAGAGTACCGTTGAAAGTTATGGTTCAATGATTTGTTGAAACCAAAGAAGCACAGGAACTTCAAAAACTACTACTGATATGATCCTAATAAGCAATTAATTATTGAGACATTTGAAAAAAATTTTGATGCAAGTCTTTATATAATTGGAGTTTTATAACCGCTTAAGCCATTCTTGTCGGAGCTCCTTCTCTGATTGGTTTCCTCATTAAGAAATAGGCACGCAAGAAGTGAGGAAGTGAGAAGAAGTACGTGCCACTGATCAAAAAATGTATTCATTTTTTCGGCACTGAAATTCGTGTTGTCATGAAGATACGTGTAAAGTGCCTCACTCTTCTCTTTCAGCTTGTAGGTCCTTACTGTCTTATTGTAAACCTCTACACTGCATTGGATTGGGTTCCAGTTATTAAATTTTAAAATTCATACTACTTTCGATTTTTGAATGATTTTTACATATAATATTTCATACATAAATGTTTCATTCTTTTGAAGCGAGTCATTTGTTCTTCTCAATCGTTCGCCAAACCTTTCTCTCAAAAGCTCCAAGCACCGACTCATCAAATATTCTCACCGTCTACGCGTCTTCACCATATATCTTGACTGGAATAATGAGTGACTTGTTGAGTTAAGTTTTGTTTCGTAGTAAGAGGCCACTTTTCAAATGGCCACTCAGTTCAAAGTAACACCCGTTGAATGATTCTGCGTTGAATTTCCAAGCTGTCATTACTGTTGGTTTTTATGAGGTTATGGCTGTCAACAGTGGCGTGGAGGAAGTCGAAACTCATCACTTCATCACTTGCGCCAGCAACTGTACACACTTGTAAAGTAAAGGGTGATCTATTTCGAGGTTTCGTACTTTTTTAAACAAGAAAACACAGGGAAGGTTTATTGTCATTCGAAAAAACATTCTTTGACATCTGTTGAGTCCGATTTTTGATAACTCGTTCGAGCATTTCGACTGGCAACTGGCGAATGTTTCCACCGTCGTTTTTTCTGGATGAAATGACAGCTCTTCAATCTTTTCAGGTTGCTCTTCGTCCCAAATGCGGCAGTTTTGCTTGTTTACATACCCATTCAGACAGGAATTGGTCTCACCGCTGAAAAAAATTTAGCTTGAAAACGTCGAATCTTTTTGGAGCTTTTCAAGAGCCCATATATTTTGTACGCTTTCAATTTAAGATTTCGACGTCAAGCCCGTTCCATACGCCAGACCGACTTGCTGCGAGCGGCGCTGAATCGACTCTCCACGGTCTTCGTGTTCACTCTCAGCTACGGCCGCTATATTTTCTTCACTGCGTGCTGGACGTAGTCTCTTCGGTCGAATATTATCCAATAATGAATACTGGGTCTCAAGATGGGTGATGGTGTTGCGAATAGTACGCTCAGTAGGCGTAAGTCTTTCCATAATGAAATATCAAACAATACTGAACAAAAATAACATGACAGCTTGACAGGACTTACGCGTGATCTGTCAAAAAAAAGGCTATTGAAAAAAGTACCTCTACTTGGGTCCCCCCCTGCATTGAATTGATTGTGGGGTCCGCTTTCTTTTGGATTGGGCATAGTACACTAAAGTTCCAATGGGCAGCCATGCGTTTATCCGACCATATTCTGCAAAGAAGCTGCTTCTTGCTGCCTTCTGCCTTTCATTAGTTTCGAGAAGTATTCCATACATAAAAACAGTATATTCTGGATACCAGTCGCTAGATAAACTCTTTGGGTTATTCCAAAAACCAGGAAGCACTTTAGCTCGTGCTCGAAATCTCACTAATGTTCGTTGTAAATTCATGAGCTCTCCCTAATACTGTGCATCACTCTTTAGAGGCAAGTTTCCTATATCAGATTGGTTACTCTTAGGATAAATCTTCAAATTAGAGTTCCTGGATTGTTCCAAGTGAATAAAAGCCACAAAGAGGCGGTTTCTTCATACATTTTTATATTTCTCTCATTGAAAATGTATTGTATGAGAATTTGAAAACTGTGAGCAAATTATCCAAGAGCAACCTCTCTACACTTGGAAAAAAATATCGTGAGCATGCAATGTTTTCCATATAAATAACACCTAAATAGAGCATTAAATTCCTTTAATAATCAACTTATTGACGATCTTTTTGAAATTAAATTGATATGTGGAAAAATGTAAAAAAAACTGCATAATTTTATTTTTTCACTTTTCAAGGCATCTAAATAAATGCTATAGACTAGTAGGGTGAGGCAAAAACCCTAATAGCCAGTAATATATAAATTTCATATGATTTCTTGGGACTTTTTTAACAAAAATATAAAAAATTATTTTAATTCTAAACTCATTTCTTCATTACAGCTCGGTTTCTTCAAACGTGCAAAGAAAGAGGAAATGGATGCATTAGTTCATCAAGGCTCAACGAGACCGGCCGCTGGAGACCTAGAGCCAGAAGCAGAAAATCTTAACACGGAAAGGAATTAGAAATTAATTAAAATATAGAATATTTCCAATTTTTTAAGCTGCAATAATTAGACATTGAAACGAATGGCTTTATCAGCACACAAGAAGTGAATGTGCGTTGGGTGCGATTAAAAAAAAAAATGCAAATTTATGTGCTCTCTCTTTCTCTCCAGGAAAACAAAAAATGTTGCAGAAAAGGTGCCAGTGTTGCATTTGCTAATTATGTATTTTTGTTTTTTGTTTATTTACTTGATTTATATTTTATTTTAAATATTATTATTTTTTTATTTTTATTATTTTTAATTTATATATATATATTTTTGTTTTTATTTTATTTATTTATTTATTTTTTATTTTTTTTTATTTAATTTTTTTTTTGCAAAAGTGTATGCAGTGCACTTAAATTAATTTTTACTTTGATTTTAATTTAAAAAAAATAATAATTTTGCTCTTAGTTTTAATGTAAAAAATAAAATTTTATATTATTTTAGTTAAAAATTAAATCACACGATATAAAACCGACAGACCAAATGAAAATAATTTATTTAAGTGTTGAATTATATTTATTTAATTGTATGTATTTTTGTGTGTACATACGTATGATAGTTGTTAGTTAGGCGCTTTTTACATATAATAAGAAGAAAAAATAAATAAAAAATCATATAAAAATGTATGTGCATTTGTATAAAATATATCAATATAACAGAGCATAAAAATAATTGAATTAACTTAAGCTGCCATGTGTATATGTATGTATATAATGGGCATAGCTGTATTTTATACTTAAAGGAACATGCCAATAAATGTAAGAAACAAAAGAAAAAAAATTAAAAAAATTAATTTTTATTATTGGTATGTGCCTATGTATATATGTATTTTAAAAATGTATGTACATATGTACTATTTAAAACAATTTCCTCATATAAGCACACATCAACTTATATATGTATATAAAAGACTTTTTGTTAATTGAGTGCATTTAATATAAGTTAAAATTAAATATTTGTAAAAAGTATTGTTGTAAATGCCAATAAATAGTTTTCCACTTTCCCTAAATATATGTAAGTAATTAAGTAAATATACATACATACTTATATGTATAAATAAATTAATGTGCATACTTTATGAATGTGTGATCTTTCAGTGAAAACTTCGCAGTCAATCTAAAAAACGAAAAACAAAAACAAAAAATATATATTTCTAAGAAAAAGTATTAAAATAAAAATAATAAAAACAACTATTTTTATGAAAGTGATTATTGTTACTTTTAAGTTTATTTAAATCCTTTTTTTTCTACAAATAAAATATAATTATAAATAAACCGAAATGTTGTAGAATAATACATAATTTTTATTTTCTTAATTTTTCGTAGAATAGTTTTTGTTTTTTATTACTAAAATTAATAAATTTTTACTGAATTTCTTCGTTTTTCTAACAAACAGAGTAACTCTGTTTACTGTAATTTTTTGAGAAGCGATTATCGCAGCTCCAAAGCTCAGCATTTTTAAATTAAAAAAAAACAAAAGCAAACAAACAGAAAAACAAAAAGGAAAAATAAAAACAAAGTGGAATTCATTCTTTGGGATTTCTTCAAAATTTATTCAAACATTCCATAAAACTATGACGAATACATTTGATAAAGTATAATTATGTGTGTATGTATGTATGTTAGCGTATTTATGTTGAAAAGTAGTCACCAGCAATCAAATTTGTGTGGTTGCGTGTGGTTTCTTGCTTGTTTTTCGCGCTAATTACGAGTATATCAGTGACACAATAAGGCAGCAAATACATACATACATAATTACATATAGGAATTCGGTCAGTTGGTGACTTTCAATTTGTTTTTGTTAAATCTAAAAATACCAAATCTTTTGCAATCTTGGTTCTATAAGTACGATCCAGAAACCAATCAGCAGTCCGTGGTATGGAGCCCAACAGTAGCAAACCCACCCATAAAATCTAAGCAACAAAAATCAGTAGCAAAAGTAATGTTGCTAGTTTACTTCACCCGATCTAAAATCGTAGCTGCTATTCCACTGTAGAAGGATCAGACGGTAACTGCAAAATGGTACACCGAAGAGTGCTTACCAAAAGTTTTCAAAAATTTGTTGGAAAAGAGGAAGAAAGAGAATTTGCGGCGCTACTTTTTACATCATGATAATGCGCCATTCCACACTGCTAAAATAACAAGTAATTTTATTGCGATCTCTGAAATCGATGAAATACGTCCAACACCATATTCCCCAGTTATAGCACCTTGTAATTTCGGGTTATTTCCAAAAATTCAAAAGGAATAGCAACCTCGTATAGGTGTGATGTTTGTTGAGCATTTGGCACACGACCATATCAATTACTCTTTACATGTAGCGTAAGATTAGACTCTTGTGCGATCGAGCAGAATTGGCTGAATTAGTTGTACCAATGAGTCTCGCTTAGATGATACTATATTCATAGCTGTACTGCTACACTCTTTATTATGTCTTTAGTTCTAAGAATATTGCTGCTCTCTTGGGCCTTTTATCATTGCCTCTCCGAAAGTCCAGTAAGCCAAGCATCTGTCTGTCGAATGCTAGACATTCTAAGATTACGTGCTCCACTGTTTCCACATATCCCCTACATTTCCCACACTTATTGTACTCTACCAGACCTATATTAAGCTGTTAATAGTCCTACTAGTAGTATAGAGTCCGGCCTCTTTAGCACTAGTAAAAAAAAAAACTTTGTAAGGTTCGCATGATAACTTTTGCGCATAGCTTTCGAGATTATGTAGCTTTTGGCTCGCCTGACAAGCAAGACTACTTCTAATGCTTCAAGAGGGATAATAATCCACAAGCTATTACATCCCCAAAAACTTACTGTTTGGTGTGCTCTGTAGGTAGAGGGCATCATTGGACAATATGTCTTCAAAATTAAGCCGGCCATAATTAATGAATTTTTTTGTTATAAATTTCCTATTTTGGTTTGCTGGTGATATGCTCAAAATTGCATGAAGCGTTGATGCACCGGTGATGCTGATCACTGAAAGTCTGAAGACCCTCTCCAGCCTATCCAGCCTTCTACCATACCAAAACATCGCAGAAAAGTATATGTTTTACTAACGCAACGAAGATCCAGTGCGAAAGAGCAGATGAGAGACTACAAGTGCTCTTGAACATGCATATAGAGCCGCTGATGCTTTCTTCACTCACTCCTCTACATTGAGCCTCCACGATAGCACACAATTCCCAAGTATCTAGTGTTAAGTTGCAACTGTAAGTGGCCTCTCCCAGCTTTGGTGTGATCGAAGCTGAAATTTTGTACTAACTGTGAATATAACCAGATCTGTATTATCAGTAATATCATTAAGACTTGCTGTTGATGCTCAATTGTTAACGATTCCCAGTGCCTGATTCGTCAGAGATCCAAGAGTTTGCAAGCACAATGACTGAAATATCGTCCACATACGTGTAGGGTGTGAGCTTGGTGCATCACCTTCACTATGCGTTGCTTTCATCCATCTGCCAGTGTGTCTATCTTTTTGCCGGTTTGAAATTAAATTCGTTTTCAGATGTCCGAGAATGACTAAAACATATATTTCCCTCAAAATCGACTGTTCAGATCTAAAACTTTAAATGACTGGTGAAACCTTTTTTCCAATCCTCGAAGCAACTCTGATAGGTTCTCTTGGTGTGTCCAAGAGCTATTTCAGCGACTCTGTTTATATCTGCTTAGTTGTCTCTCACAGCGAACTAAATCTGGTGAACACCTTTAACTGAGACATGGTAAAATTGTTGTATTTTGAGCAAGCCATAAACCGTGAGTCCTTTCACAATTCCAGAGAATTTTTTCATATTACTTCAAGCAAATGACATCTATGCAACCCCAGGGTTATTGTGAAGGGATTATTTGACCTTAAGTAAGTGCTCTGATTTGACTGCCTCCAACAATTTTTGAGAGATTCAGCAATTTGAAAAAGACCACGCTGACGCCTAATTCGTGCCTTAATCTTATGTGTCAAAACTCCATGGTATGAGCCAGCAGATATGTCGGCATTCTAAGAAAATTTTCCGATATCAATTTGGTGATTCAGATTTCAAGTGTTAATGAGCCCTCAAATTGACTTCTTATCAGGGTTAAAATTTAATACATCATTCAAAGTATTGTTAGTTAGAAGCGACTACTTTTTCGCATCCCTCTGGTGATTCACGATCACTATCTCTAAAAAAAAATGAGTCCCCTATGCCCTCAATTCAATCATTAAGCCATTTTTCGATTTCTTCAAAAGATGCCAACCGGTGGCCCACCAAATCGTTTTGCATCCGCCGAAAAAATCAAAAGTCGGAAGGAGCAAGATCTAGAGAATATGGCGGGTGAGGAAAGATCTTTCTTTTCAGCGTTTGCAGGTAGTTTTTTTGACCGTTTCAGCCAAGTTGAGCCGAGCGTTGTCATATTGTAAAATCAACTTTTCATGCCTTTCGGTGGTTTCTGGCAGTTTTTTCACGCAATGCACGGCTAAAATGCATTAGTTGTACTCGGTAATGTTTCGCATCAATGGTTTCGCCTGGTTTTACTAGATCATAGTACATCACATCCGTCTGGTGCCACCATATGCAGAGCATGACCTTTCAACCGTGGATGAGTTTCTTTGGTGTCTATGTAGACGATGATGGAATGGGTGCATTAGGCGTGAGTTGGTTAGATAAAACTTTTCGCAAATACTGTTTTTTAAAACAATTTCGGACCTTTTTGAAGCAGCAAAAACCGACACTGATGCCCTTATTAATGTTGACAGCTGTGAAACCTTTCCAATGAAATATGATAAAAGCTTTCGAGATCGGCAACAACTTCTTGGTGGAATTATCTTTTGAGAAAGGACTGATTTAATTTATGCCCTCAATATACAAAACTTTTTGGAAATTTTGTGATCCCATTTTTATTTTTTTGACAGCAGGAAATCGCTGTACATGTAAACACTTCGAAAATTGTCGCGTTACAACGCTGCCACTTTTCACTCCTGCGATGGCGCCAATCTTCTCTTCTGAAATATTTAGGTGCAATTGTAAACTATGACAATGTGCAAAGGAACAACAGCAACGGCAAAATATGATTTCGGAAGTAAATTGAATCAATTTCAAGTTTCGACTATTTCAGCTCCCTAATGGTTTGCTGGGTATTCACAATACATTTTTCCACCCACAGTGTTGGTATTCGCGATGTGCGTCATACATACATATTAGGTCAGTAAGTATTTTTGTAAGCGGAGAAATATTTCACGCAAGATTTTTATAAAGCTTTATCAGTTTTAATTTTATTTTTTTTACACTTGAAAGCCGAGGCAAACGTCAAGTTAAGCTCAAAATTTCTATTGAACTTGCCCCCAGTTCGCGTTGATGGTTCAAACGCTACGGTTCGTGAAGATTTGGAAAAATTGTTGTTACGGAAAAAAAGGAAAATATGTATCGGGTCGACATTTTCGCAGGAATTTTGTACTTATATCTGTTAAGTGTAGTGCAATCGTTCAATTTAGCTCCTGTTCCAAATATTATAATAAACGGGCCGATAAATGACGCGCGAGGAATAGGAAAAGGTGACGAAAAGTATAGTGCATACTTTGGTTATACAATTGTGCTCCGTGAGACAAGGTAGATCTAGTGGTGGAATTATTGAAAAAAATTTAAAAAAAGAAAACTAAAAAGAAATGGAAATGTCTAAGAACATAAACACAGTGCATTGATTTGAATTATCGAGCTTGTCTTTGGAAGTACTCCAGATATATAAATACAATACCTCAAAAAGACCATAGAACAATAAATTTTGCAGAAAAATCATGATTGAAAAAAAAGAAAGTGATTTAAAGTTACAATGTTGTTGTTGTAACGGCAAACTATTCCTCGATTTGGTATTGGGGGAATATTGCGGGAGTGACTGTTCTTAGTCGGATAAAAATTCGGGTCGTTCCGGTATAAAGACCAGACTGTAGTGGGAACTTTTGGATTTTAGTCGCCCCTTCCGTCAGGCATGCCTTACCATGGCTAAATTCTTGAGCCTCTAACAATGCCCATAGCCAGACCGCATTACGAGCCCTGGCCTCTGTGTACAGTAAAATTTAAAACCGTAGAGAATTGCCGTAAATAACTTAACGTGATGGCTAAGCAGTTCCCTCTGAGCCTGGTATGGGTCCCGGGTCATAGTAACATACCGAGTATTGAGATGGCGGACGAGCTTGCAAGGAAGGGCACTTCCCTTCCACTTTCGCTATCTTGGAAGAATTTGGGCATGCCGCTCTTCACTTGTAAGCTCAATATAAGATAGTTATTCATTAATGATGCTAACTTAAGATGGAGAAGTCTCGACATATGTAATGTGACCAGGACAATATGGCAAGAATGGAAGAATAGAAAGTCACGTCACCTTATCGAGCTGCAAAGGAAGGATATGTTTGCAGTTATAGGTAGGCACGTAGAGATGATTTTTGCAGAAGTTGCAGTTAGGAAGAAGCACCGGAAACTTTAAGGCACTTTAATTTGCGAATGTCCCGCATCTTTGAAGATCTGAACGACATAGTGGGGCTAAGATGTAACAACTGCTCAGTTTTGCAAACTCCACGCACTGGTTCGATTAGCGGGTGAGGGTTTTTGGAATCCTCAATGGTATCACAATGGGCTCGTTTGGGGTCTAGGTGTGCCAATGTCCGGCAGCCACTTCAACCAACCAATCGCTCAGCTATTTTTGACCGAGCTCCTCCCGTGCGTCTTAATGGTTTCCAAACAATTGTAAATACCTACAATTCATTCTAACCCGCCTCCGAGGGCGATGAATTTTTATGAGGAACTTTTTTATTTCATATCAGAAAAACACTCGAAGGGCCTCCAAAGGGGCGACCGAATTAGAAAAATGAATTTTCTATAATTTTGTATGTTAGTTAGTTTAATCGTTTGCATGATCACGGTACCTTGATCAAGCGCATTTTGGCCAATTGGCCCGTTGTGATACCTATGTTGGTCCTGCTAAAGATTTTCATTTTACCTTTCCAAATGCTCAAACCACTTGGTGTGTCTTATGAAATTCAGAAAATTAGTGTTGCTTATCGATGCAAGATCTGCAAGGCAATTGAAGTAGGGATTTCCGAGAAAACGATAACGGACCGCACTGAGTGGTGTTCAGTGACTGAGATGGTGCTCCACCGATCCTTCATCATATATGTCCCCGCAGCTGCTGCAGAAGTCGTTTGAGAAGCAACCCATCCTTCTACCATAAGTCCCCATAAGGCAGTATCACCGATATTACATCGGTTTTTATGCTTATGGAGGTCCGGTTTAGAGATAGTCGAGACTTACTTATATTTTATTAGGTTATTGACCAGATTTTTCTCGTAACATTACACCCAATTTCGCTCTGTCAACTGCTGTTGGCCCTCCTGGTGAAGGCTAGTCTTAGCAGATACGTTGATACTTTAAGTAAAGCGATATGCCAACGTCAAGTGCAGTGTTTACCGTGGATAGGACTGTTCCTTCTCTGGTCAGTTCAACGGCAACGCAATTTGCTGGAATGTCCCTACGACCAGGACCCAATTCATGTAAAGTCGAAAGTTTATTTAAGATCTCTCTGCATTTCTTTACCACTTTTGTGGTGGTATGGTTGGGTTAACGTATTGAAAACTAGCAACCATAAGCGGCTTCCGCTATAGCGGTTACTTTCACTTGGAATACGCTGGAGTGGCCGGGAAGTATTTTACTTAATTCTATTGCAAGAGGTTTAGAGTAAACTCCACAACCTACTTTACCATTTAGTTTAGAGCCGTCGGATCTATGATACAGAACTGCTGCATTTTCCCACTCGCTCCTCTTTTGTTTGAGAAAATATTGTTGGGTGATGGAGAGCTTAGAATTTGAGCTTGTCCTAACGGTGCCCCCACAGTTGAGTTGCATTTTGAGCTTCTTCAGCTTTCGGTATCTATCCCACCCTGTACGTTTAGTGGTCGATCGCAACATTGTGAGATAGGCAGCCTGTTTTCTCTGCTCTGCGGCACGGTAGTTTTCATCGCACCAGTTGTTTTTTTTACTTTTCTTGAATCCAATAGTTTCGCTTGCAGCTGTACGTAGTGAGCTTGAAATGTCGTCCAACAGTTCTCTTATACCAAGTTGCTGACGAGCGATCTCAGAGAGCAGGAGTGCAAGTCGTGTAGAAAACTGTACGGCGGTCTGTTGTGATTGCAGCTGTTCTATATCGAACTTTACTTTCCTTTCTGGGTTTGCGTTCTTTGCTGCTCAGAGGCGGTTGCATATTTTTGCTACCACAAGATAGAGGTCCTAGTTGTTATTGGGTCCGCGCGTAATGAACTCTACAGACATGTTGTCCGGCTATAGTAACATGATCGATCTGGATTAGTTTGGATCAGTCCGGATAGTCCTCGTGGTTGAGTTTGAACAAAATACAGAAAACGACCACAACTTGTGGCCTTTATATTATATTAGTATATACAAGTAAATGTGTATTTTATTTTCTTTATTTTCAAGTGTTCTAATTGGTGCACCACGCGCCGTTACTGATCAGCCTGACGGTACTTCAGCCGAAACTGGTTTAATTTACAAATATGATTTGTTGGCAAAGGAGCTAAAACCATTTGTATTGGAGAATGATGAATCCTTTGAAACATTTTACGGACTACAACAAAGCAAATCTCGGCAGTGGTTGGGTGGCGCAATGGATGGTGGAAGCAGAGATGCGGATCCTTTGATCGCATGTGCTCCGTTACAAACAGCTACAAAGATCAATAAGTAAGTAATTAATATATACACGTATGTACATACATATTTATATTAACGAAGTACAAAACATGTGAAACTCGTTTCGTTTTTCTATATAAAAATCCTTCCAAAAAGCTCATTACGTTCCTCTTCGAAATTGAGCCAATCGTTTTTTGTATTGAATTTACGAGTATTTATGTATAACAAACGCTTTGTGACCGCTGAAGCGAATTTTGGCCGAGCTTCTTCTCCAAGTTTTGGTATGCGTCTTCATGTTTTTCCAACAAAATTGAGGGAGCTACAGTTCATTCTAAGCAGTCTCCGAGCTGCCGATGGATTTTTATGGTAACCTTTTTATTTGATGTCAGAAATACATTCGGAGGGCTTGATAATCTTTGCCGAGGGGCGACCGCGATTAGAAAAATGCTTCTTCTTTATTGGCGTTGGGACCGCTTACGCGATTATAGCCGAATCAATATTAGCGCGCCATTCATCTCTTCTTTTCGCTGTTTGGCGCCAGTTGGAAATACCAAGTGAAGCCAGGTCACTCTCCACCTGATACTTCCAACGGTCTTCCACTAGCGGGTACTACATCGAATACGTTCAAAGCTGGAGTGTTTTCATCCATTCGGACGACATGGCCTAGCCAGAGTAGCCGCTGTCTCTTCATTCGCTGAAGTATCGCAATATCATCACATAGCCCGTACAGCTCATCATTCCATCATCGGAGGTATTCGCCGTTGCCAATGCAGAAATAACCATAAATCGTTCGCAAAACTTTTCTCTCGAAGACTCCTAAAGCCGACTCATCAGATTTTGACACCGTCCACCTCTCTGCGCCATATAGTAGGACCGGTATGATGAGCGACTTGTAGAGTTTGGGTTTGGTTCGCCGAGAGAGGACTTTGGTTTTTAATTGCCTACTCAGTCCAAAGTAGCACCTGTTGGCAAGAGTGATTGTGTGTTGGATTTCAAGGCTGATATTATTATTGGTGTTGATACTGTTTCCAAGATAGACGAAATTATCTACGACCTCGAAGTTATGACTGTCAACAGTGACGCGGGAGCCAAGTCGCGAATGCGACGGCTATTTGTTTGATTGCAGGAGATATTTCGTCTTGTTCTCGTTTATTACCAGACCCATTCGTCTTAAGGTCAGTTTATATAGACGCATAAGTTTTTCGAGGATACCAAATTCAGACATAGCGGCGTAGAGGCAGCTCCTTTTTGTGCTGTGGCTTTAAAATCGACGAAAAGGTGGTGGGTGTCGATCCTCTTTTCACAGGTCTTTTCCAAGATGTGGCGTATGGTGAATATCTAGTCCATGGTTGACTTACGAGGTCTAAAGCTACATTGATAAGGTCCAGCAACCGATCGAACGAACCTGTCACCCTTAAGAATATTCAATAATTTAAAAAACTAATCTAAAAATCTCTTGTATATTTTCTAATTTCAGTGGTGGGTTTATGCACGGCACTTGCTACTGGACAAATAATACCCTGCACGCGGAATCACAAAATCGCATATCTTGGATTTTAAGCCCATTTGCATCGAAAGGTTCGTTGAGATTTGAATGAAAGCTTAATTATTTCGTGAAAATAATAGATTCATTATTTATTTTATAAAGGTGAACACGACAAACAGGAAGACGAAAATTTGCAATATTCCTTTCTGAGATATGGACAATATGGTTTCAGTATACTCTTAACGGCAAATAATAAAACTGTTATTGCCGGCGCCCCCGGTCTATTGAATTGGGAAGGTAAGTTGATTTGAATTGTACCAGATCTCGAATCGAAATTATCATGCCAACTGTACTTGGCGATTCCTTATCTGTACTAGTACTAAGACCCAGCACCTTTACTCTTTCACGCGTCACGTTAGTTCTTAGATATTGTATGCAATATAAAGAGAGTAGATGCAGACAGTAAAGTTATGTGGATTGCGCAAAGCACGCTATGTATACATAGTGAGATCTCAAACTGCATTCAGCTTATACGTGTATGCTGCTTCTTTGACAGATGCATTATCTCAGCCTAGCCGATACGCCGCTCATATCCGCCGCTTTGTTATTATTCAGGCGGGCAATGGCCATTTAAACTTTGCCATAGTTAAGTTGGGTTATGGAACATTTAAGGCATTGTACTCGATTGAGGATTCAAATTTAATATCGTAATTAGACAGACTTAACTCTTATTATTATATGAACGCCGGTTTTGAAACCTTCTATAAGATGCCACATCTTTTCTTCGAGTTTTGGCGTATTACTCTGTTTGCCAAATGCTTACCGCTTAGCGCCTTACTTTATCGGGATCTTTACCATACGCTCCGATTCCACAGTTCTCCCTGCAGCACCTCCTTAGGTACACTTGGTTGTGTAGCAATCTTATGCTATAGGTGATCCTATTTCGAGTCTCGAACTAAGCTCGTTCAAGCTCATAAATTTATCGAGCGTTGTGCCGAAGATACCTCTTTTACCAACTGGAGGTTAAAGTCGCCTAGCACTATTCCGATATTGTGGTGTGATCAATATGGATACACTGGTGAGTGTGGGAACAAATCTGGTATATGAAGATCAACCTCCCTTTAATGTGGATTTCGTTTATTCGCAGCAGTGAATGCCGGTACACCATCACCAAATTTCCACCATTGTACCAGGTGTGTTTGTTAAAGTGCGCCGGTTTTAGTAGTAGATCTTGCTAGCAATATGTATAAATTTCTATGATTTGGAATGTATGCAATTTTTTTCTATTGACATTAACCTACAAAAATACGCAAGTCACATTCCGCCAAAATAATAGCGTCATATTTGTTTACCTCAGTGAATATGTCGAGTTTCGTTCCAAGTAAATCGCATTTGCGGCATTCGTTGCTTTTCTTATTTCATCAAAAGAAAAAGCAGCTGAAGCTGGTAGAAACTTATGGTGAACATGCTCCAGTGATTAGATTATGTGAGACATGGTTTCATCAATTTAATAGTGGAGATTTCGATTTGATAGACAATGAACATCCTGGTGCAGCGAAAAAGTTCAAAGACGGGGAATTGCATGTTGATCCAACCCAATCGCAACAAAAATTGGCAGAAACACTACATGTGACTCGAGGAGCAATTTGCCAACGTTTAAAAGCCATGGGAAAGATCCAGAAGTATGGAAAATGGGTGCCACACCAGCTGAACGATAGACAAATGGAAGATCGAAAAACCGTTTGTGAAATGCTGCTTCAACGATTCGAAAGGAAATCTTTTCTGCATAGAATTGTCACGGGGGACGAAAAATGGATTTATTTTGAGAACCCGAAGCGAAAAAAATCATGGCTTTCCCCTGGTGAAGCTGGCCCATCGACTGCAAGGCCAAATCGCTTTGGCCGTAAGACAATGCTCTGTGTTTGGTGGGACCAGTGTGGTGTGGTGTACTACGAGTTGTTAAAACCTAGTGAAACGGTGAACACGGATCGCTACCGATAACAAATGATCAATTTGAATCATGCGTTGATCGAAAAACGGTCGGAATGGGCCCGAAGACTTGGCAAAGTTATCTTGCAACATGACAACGCGCCGTCTCATACCGCTAAACTGGTGAAAGACACATTAAAAACACTTAATTGGGAAATACCTATTATCGCACCCGCCGTACTCTCCAGACCTCGCCTCGTCCGACTATCACCTTTTCGCATCGATGGGACACTCCCTTGCAGAGCAGTGCTTCGCTAATTTTGAAGAAGTCGAAAATTGGCTCGTCGAATGGTTTGTCTCGAAAGAGAAAAAGTTTTTTTGGAATGGTATCCATAATTTGCCTGTGAGATGGGCGAAATGTGTAGAAACCAATGGTCAATACTTTGAATAAAAAAGTTTTGAGATTCCTCAGAAAATTAAGTGTTTTTTTATCGAAAAAACCGGCAAACTTCAACAAACACACCTGGTATACGTCAGTCACCGTAACCTTAAACCCAATGTATGATTTCACTGAAGTCTCCCTTGAAGTCTTTGCATAATTCATTTTAGACATCATTAAAAAAATTAACTTTCCACAGGCAAAGTTATACACTTCGACTTACAGAAGAAAAAATCACATAGGACCAAAACTGATACGCGTGCTCCCAAACCTCAGTACAAAGGATATGCAGTGGGTTATGGTTATTTCAATGTCAGTGATCCACAACAAATGTCTTATGTGGCGACAGCACCGAAGGGAAGAGTAAGCTTTGAAGGATTTTAATAACTTAAACGAAATTCTTATCACACACCCGCCTCATCATTCAAGGTTCAAATCTACACAGACGCAAAGCAGTGGAGTCAAAATATGTTTCCAATGCAAACAGGTTATTATGGCACTCAATATGGCGAATTTTACGGTTATTCCGTCCTAGTTGAAGATTTGAATGGCGACGGCTTGGATGACATTTTAGTAAGCGCTCCACATCGCATGGTTAATAACATATTCGAAGCAGGTGCTGTTCACATGCATATCAATCAGGGGAACTCAAAACAGGTGAGTAAATTTTTATTCTACTCCTTATTAATTTATATGGGCAGTGCCTGGGTGGATATTTTATTTATGGCACATATATAAAACCCGAACTTTAGTCAACACCAAAAGTCTTTTAACATGTTCTATATGCTCGGCCGCGGTAGTCGAGTGTTTAGCATTGCGTACTGACATTCGGGTTCAAATCCTTGTATCCTAATAACATCCAAAAAGTTATGGCAAATTTATTTAAATAAAAAATTTTCCAATTGCGGTCACCCCTCGGCAGGGAATGTCAACCCCTCCGAGTGCATTTCTGACATATACACTTAAGATTGACCGTCTCTCAGTAAAATATTGAACTGCGACTGAAAAGCCTTCTATCGGGTGAATGCCACCAAGTGGAAGTAAAGATATCTCTATTCATGTGACTAAAAGCGGGGAGAGACATCGGCTACGATGGCTATACCATGTCGTCCGAATGGATGAAACCACTCCAGCTCTGAAAGTATTCGATGCAGTACCCCCAGGTGGAAGCAGAGGAAGAAGAAGACCTCCACTCCGTTGGAAGGATCAGGTGGAGAGTGACCTGGCCTCACTTGGTATTTCCAACTGGTGCAAGACAGCGAAAAGAAGAGAGGAATGGCACGCTGTAATTGATTCGGCTATAATCGCGTAATGCCACCGCTTACGCCAATAAAGAAGAAGAAAAGCGGGAAGCGTTTCTGGCAGACAACGAAGCGTCAATGAAATGTGTAGATACAAAGTTCAAATGCTTGAGAATATGCAAATACTATCGCGACGAAACATTTACTTGAATCCTAGATCACACGGATGCAGAGGGCAGTGAAAAGGTGAACGAGCTGGCTCGCCGCTTTCCGGGATGTCAACATCGACTTTATCAGACTTTTCAGCGTATTCAAATGTTATCTAAAGCAATGGATCATGGAAAAACACTAAAGGTTTTGAAACACGTGGACTGAACGTGCCGCTAAGTTTTCTGTACGGCATTTTGGGGCATCTTACTCTGAGATATCATTGCCACAAGTTAGATAAAGTGGAATCGGCCATGTGTAGCGTATTTACGGAAGGTTACGTAACGCAGGATCACTACATTTGCGTCTTTAGCTGATTGAGATGTCTTAACTTACACGATGCTGTCGGCTTTAGCTTTACAATAGCCAATATAATTCATGAAGCTTACTTTCCTCTATTTATCAAATGTAAATAAGACAATCCTACCATCCGAAATGTGAAGTCTCACCATTAGTAAATTATTTGTCGTTGAGACGAGGTCAGCTCCTCGGCAGCACTCGCATCTCCATTAGCCACAGCGGCTCACGTTAGGCATCGGTGGAATGCCGAAGGGGTGCCCTGGTATAACGGTTTGTGTCTGTCGGATAAAGTCCAACAAAACCTGTTGTCAATACGACCTCTGATCACTCAATGCGTTACCACAGCCGGTTTATCAGTGAACCTCACGGTTGGTCCGCTTTGCGGAAAGTGGGGTTCTACCGCCTCGGAGGTTTTTACATAGATTTTAGACAAGTCCCACCAGCCAACTTTCATGTGGTCCTGGAATTACTTGTGATTACTCCAACAATCCTATTTCTCATTCTTTTTAGTTAAATTTTGATAGATCAGTGCTAGAATCGCCCTTCCCGAGTAGTGGACACTTTGGTACTGCGCTCAGCAAGTTGGGTGACATTAACAGAGATGGATATAAGGGTAAGTTCGCTGTTCGTAAATTCATAAATTTTTTAAGCAACCATTTTATCTCTCATCCATTTTTTTGCGCTTGAAAAGATGTCGCTATTAGCGCTCCATTCGCTGGTTCAAAACATAGTGGTGCTGTTGCCATTTATTTTGGCAGTCCAAATGGTCTCGAAAGTCAACCCAGGCAGATACTGAACGTGAGTAAAGGTTTTATCGGTACCGAAGGCGAAGGTTTCTTTGGTCAAGCCCTCTCCAAGGGTGTTGATATTGATGGAAATGATTACAACGATCTGGCTATTGGTGCACCAAATGAGGATAAAATCTTCATCTACCGCACATATCCTGTGGTGAAAATAAATGCAACCATGGAACCGCGAAATTTAATTATTCCCACGAATGAGACTTCGTTAACGCTTGAGATTTGCATTAATATCTTGACAAACTCGACAAAAGTTAAAAAACAGAATATTTTAGTTAACTTGAGTACCGGCGATAACGACGAGCGCATCAATGTCACACAATGCTTTCGTGACGAGCTACTCAGTGTGGATTTCGTACCAGAATGTCACATTTGCAATGCCTCTCTCAAATACGATGAACGTTTTATGTTTGTGCCAATAATTTTGGAGTTTTCGTATCGTTTAAAAAATGATGCGAGCAAGCTTAACAGTACTGGTGAGTCTAAAAGTTGCAGACCCTGAATTGGATACTTTCGTAAAGATTTTTGTATGCGTTGGGTCTGTATAAAAAATTAGTTTTATTGAATTGTTACTGGTTTTCAAGATATTCAATCTTCGCGGCTCGTAAATCTCGTGCTTTTTTATTCCGAGATCCTAAAAAAACTAATACGGTACTCACACATCAAAAATCTTTGACCAAGGTTCCAAGGAAATGTTGGTGTGCAATTATTTATTTAATCTATTTTACAGAATTTTGTGAGGACTGTGCGATAGTGGATCCTAGTTGGCCTACTTTGGCGAAGTCTCACATACAATATCTACACAAATGTAAAGGTTTGGTTTGCAATGTTGACTTACAGTTGGAAAGTGTGAATATGCCGTAAGTTGATTTGCCTTCTGTTTAGTTTTATTTTATTTTAATTTATTTTTTAATAATTCAGTAATTTTAATTCAAAATAATTTAATTTATTTCACTCATAATAATTTAATGCTATTTAATTGAGTTAATATTTATTAAATTTAACTGGAATTAAATTTATTTTATTTCACAAAGTTTACGTCAAAATACTTTTTTTTAATTAATTTATTTTGTTTCGTTTCATTTGGTTTATATTTGTTTTTATTTTAATAATATTTATTTTAATTTATTTCGTTCTAATTAAAAAAAAAATATTTTTAATTTTTATTTTAATTTATTTTAATATATTTTATATGTTATTTGATATTTTGTTATATTATTTAAATTATTCTATTTTTTATTTCATTTCATTTTATCTATTTTATTTAATTTAATTCAATTATATTTAATTCAAAAATAATTTATTTTAGCTAAATTTTATTTTATGATGTTTTCATTATTCTATTTTTTATTGAATTATTACTTTCTAGTTTTATTATCAATTCATTTTTTTTATTTAGTTTGTTTTATAATATATTAATTGTTTTATTTATTATTCAATTACCTTATTTTATTACGTACTATTTACTTATTTTAACTTTTTTATTATATTATTTTTTTTGTTTTTTATTATTTTATATTTTATTTTACTTTACAATATTTTATTTTATTTAATTTTGTATTATTTCATTTTAATTTAATTTGTTTTATATTGTTTTAACTTATTTTTTTTCGTTTTATTTTATTTTGTTTTTATTTAATTTTTTGTGTTATCTTATTTTATTTTATTTCATTTTGCTTTATTTTATTTTACTAAATTTTTATAATTTTTTTTTTTAATTTGAATATTTTTATTTTATTTTTGTTTACATCAAAATATATAAAACTATTGCTAAATTATTTTATAAATTATTTACGTTTATTTACATTTCCATATTCAAAAACGAACGAACAATTGATGTTGTTGGTAATATTACTGATTTTAGTATACTCAAAAACTTTTTATTTATTTGGAGTACCTCCAGCATCTTTAGCAATGTTTTGGGAGCCACTCCTGTCGGCGAGATGACATTTGCTTTACTTCACTGCCAACTTTTCCTTCTTCTCGACAAGAATAACATCTGGACTTTTATGCTGGACACTTCTATCTGTCCCATTATATTTTCTGTTCTTCGTTCTCCAGGACTGCAGCAGGCTCATATTTGTAGTAGGGCATATCTCTTTATATATATCTTTTAATAATTTAGTACGTATAGCAAGACTCTGATAGAACATTTATGCCACGTTGTTATGCTGCGTCAAGTATTCAGTAGCCCCTAAAATAATACACGCCCCTGTGATATGCTGTATAGTTTATGTTTGTTGTTGGCACTTTCTAAATCGTGTCGTTATCGATTTATTTGTGATCAATATATTTTAAATAGTTTTTTGTTGCCGTCACTTGGTTTTGAATTGCAAACGTTAGTCCTTCTGTTTCTAAGAGAATGCCATATACGATTTTTATCTTCCAGTCATTTAGCAATTCTTCTGTTTGCATTGCGTCTGTTACAAATATTTCGTCAAGTTGTATGTTACTGAGATTCAAAGGTGTATATCTCTCGTCCGCTTTGCATATTGCTATGTGGATGGGCGTGTACTGTTGTCGAAAGTATCGGCGCAAATTAGAGACTTGTATTTTGCAGAGATGAATGACATCAACAAGTCCACGTCCGCATGAGCTTCAATTGCTGATTTAGGGTGATGGACACCGTATTTCCTTAGCAGTGTTCGTGTTGCTCTTTTCACGTTTTCCAGTTCCGTATCGGACCATTTCACTATACCAAAACTGCACGTTAGTATAGGCACCGCCAAATGTGTTATTGGCTTTAAAAAAAATGTTTACAGTTAAGACAAGATTTTGCAAGGCTTTTGGTTCTGTGCATTCACATATAGTGGTCAGAAATTCTCCGTATTATAATATTATGATGAATTCTTCTTGTTTGCATAATACCTAGATATTTGTAGGTATCGTCAGCGTCCAGCGCTTCTATGTATTCACTGACTGATCGTGGGAAATTTCGTTATTTATTTTGATTTTTATTTTGAACCCAGCTTTGCAAGCAAGACACTTATTTTATTTTATTTTGTTTTATTTTATTTAATTTTGCTCTATTTTATACGTAGGCTGCTATATATATTTCTGGCCTAATAATGAAAATACGAATATTTATCAACGAAAATGATTTTTTTTTTTTTGGATTAGGCTCGTCTTGGAAGACCCACACGGTCGATTGCTGTTTTGTTTCGGGCTCATACGCATAGATCCATGATTCGTCACCTGTGACGATCTTATAAACGTCTTTTGAAGCACCGCGATCGTATTTTTTCAGCATTTCTTTACACCAATCCACGCGAGCCTTTTTTTGAGCGATTGTTAAATTGTGCGGGATCCAACGAGAACAAACCTTTTTTACGGCCAGGTGTTCATGCAATATCGAATGTATGGTGGTGGGAGAAATGCATAGGCATGCCTCTATCTGAAGGTATGTTACATGTCGGTCTTGCATTATCAGTTCACGTACGGCTTCGATGTTTTCTGGCACAACGGCTGTTTTTGGACGACCTTCACGGAATTCGTCGGCCACGATTGAATTCGTTGTAGCAGTTTTTCACAGTGCTATAGGATGGTGCTTCATAGCCATACAAAGATTTTAGTTCATCGATGCACTCTTGTCGTGATAATCCACGTCGAAAGTTGTGAAAAATGATCGCACGAAAATGTTCACGAGTTAATTCCATTTTTTGGCCGAGATGAATTTTTTAATTCCCTGTAAATAAAACAATTCACGATTAAATGACAAAACGTTCTGAGTGATGTTTTGCTAAAAAATGTCAAACTTTCCATTGGAAATGTCAGATTGCACCTGGCAACACTTAGTGTTGCCTAGGCCAGACCTATATATAGCGGCCTACGTAGTATTTTATTTTATTTTATTTATTTAGTTTATTTTACATAGTTTATTTATTTTTTTATTTTATATTTTCTTTTATTTTACATCAATTAATTTAATTTTATTTTATTTCAATTTAATTTCTATCAACTTATTTTATTTTATTTTACTTTGTTTTATTTTATTTTAATTAATTAAATTAATTTATTTTGATTTTGTTTTATGTTCTTTGATTTTATTTTGTTATTTTTATTTTTTATTTTTATATATATTTTATTTTTTTTTATTTAAATATTTAAATTTTATTTAGTTCAATTTTAAGTTAAATTTTTTTATTTATTTAACTTAATTTAATTTAATTTTATTTATGTAATATTATTTTATTTTGTTTAAGATAATTTTATTTTATTTTTTATTATTTTATTCTTTTTTATGTTATTTTATTTATTTTATTTTGTTTTATTTTATATTATATATTTTTCAATTTAATTTTATATTTATAATTTTATGTTATTTTGTTTTAAATATAATATTTTTTTTTATTTGATTTGATTTTATTCTTTTATTATTATAATTTTATTTCATTTTGCTTGATTTTATTTTATTTATTATTTTTGTCATTGTAATTTTTCTTAAGCACATCTCTAACACTCGGCACTGATAATATCCTGCCACTCCGTTACGACATCACCAATAAGGGCGAGGAAGCTTACTACACCGTCCTCACCATTAAGTTTTCCATAAATGTACCTTTCACTAAAATGCCTGCAGAATGTGTTCAAGACTTCGATTATGGTGTGACAGTTAAATGCAATTTAGCGAAAAGAAGAGCTTTTACAAACGCCACCGTCGTGGAGCTCAGTCTCGACTTAAGCAAAGTGGTTGGTTATACGATTATGAATATCAGTGCATCGGTTTCCAGTACGGGAGATGAACTGCGCCCAGTAGACAATGAGGTATTCGATCAAATAACGTTATTTACGAGCGCCGAGATTTGGGTATCTGAGTAAGTTGTTACTGACGGAAATTTGTATTCCGAACATACGTCTTATAATATCTTCATACATTTAAGGACATCATCAAATAAAATCATTTCTATTACTGATGACCACCATATCATACCGGTTTCGACGAGTTTTGAGGTGAACTTCTTTGAAATGTATCAATTATTATTCCACAAACTTTTCTTTTAAAATTCCATTGCAGATACATAACGCCGGCCCAAGTCCATTGAGTTTCTACCATTTAATCATCGATTTCCCCATCGGTTATGATATTACCAAATATATTAGCAATTACTCAGCTCAAGCTCTTTTCGAGGGTCATGAATATCCCATTTCAGAGTTTGATACATCAGCGCCCGTTTCCCAACCAACTTTGAATAACAGCGAAATTTTACAACAAAATCATATACTCGAAAATCACACGACCATTCTGACTTGTGAAATAAATGAGAAATCCAAATTGAAAATGTTATGCGCTCAGAGTGATATACAATTGCCAAAGGTCCTATTTGCTGGTGAGAAGTTAACCTTGGTACTAAATTTTGATTTGAATTGGGAAAACGTTGGAGAAGCGTTGTTGAGCCAAACACATGAGTATTTGGCTCATGTTGCGCGGGTGAGTTTGAAGCCGAACACACCAGTTAATGGGTAAGAACCATAGGAAAAATACAATTTGTGCTATAAAAACACTTACCATAATTTAATTCTTCTTCCTTAAAATAGAAATTTTAACGTAAATCACCACTATAAGGGTTCAGTATTCATGAAGATCAGTAAACGTAACACTCTCTGGATTTATATAATTGCCATTATTGGTGGTATACTCTTACTTGTTGTTGTTGTTTTGCTTTTACGGAGGGTAAGAAATTTAATTTGTTAAAGTCTTTTACAGAGGGCACGCTGAAGGGCGAGCCAAACTGAGCCGAGCACAAAGCTGATGATGCGGAAAAGATTCATTGTGCTGATATATTAGAGTGGAAGCCGAGATTAAAGTTATTCGAAGCGAAGAAAACAGTATCGAAGTGTGCTATACCAAATTCTGATCAGCACCGTTTTGAACCAGCTTTGCGCTCGGCTCGGCTTTCACATACATACGAGTATCATCAGTGTACACTGCCGTTCAGAAAGCCAGGGTTAGAGTTTTGGTTCGATAAACATAATATAGAAAATGCGGTCGCTCCTCTCTATTTGTTGCGAGAAACACATCAAGACGCAAACCCCCAAATGGAGGACCGATCATCGTATGCCAGTTCCAACTAACAATCACTTTTTCAAGAAGTAAAGAAAATGCAAGTCCTCAGAGTACCAGCCTTTTATTTGGCCATTATACACAGTGTGTCCCAAAAATAACCGAACTTTATATTTAAATCATACAACATACAGCGCCATGTATTGAAAATTTGCAACATTAAAAAGATACATTCATCCTCCGCACCTGACTTCATGTAAGTCGGATGACAGATGTAAAAGTGACAGCCATTTCAATAAAACCAAAAGTGTGCTAATGGTTCCAAAAAAAAAAATGGAACAAAGAGCAAATATAAAATTTTGTATCAAACTTGAAAAAAAATTGAAACTGAAGTTTAAAAAATTAAAAAAAAATTGAAAAAAATGAAGCAGCCGTAACCAAGGTACTGAAGAACATTTCTATAAATTACATAAAAACATCTATGCATGCGCTGGTTGATCGTTCCAAACGTTGTGTTGAGTCAAATGGAACCTATTTTGAATAAATAATAACTTTCAAAGATAATATAATGTGCATTTTACTATTTTATATCCAAAAAGTTCGGTTATTTTTGGGACATACCGTGTATGTATAGTCCAAATATGTTTGAGGTGGTGAGCAAAGTGACCTAGAGATGTTTTGAAGGAAAGGTCAAAATGGGCGTGACTAAGAATGGAGTCGAAAGCAATCGCGTAATGAGCAATCCTTCTAAAGGGTGGTTAAATTTTCAAGGGCCGATGTTGATTTTGAATAAAACACAAACTATTTAGGAAATTATTGAAATTTTATTTTATTATGATATATTGGCATTACTCAATTATGTATGTAACAAAATATCGGCCAAATGAGCGCCGCGACCTCGGCGGCACACCTCCATACGATGGTCCAAATTTTCGATGACGCTGAGGCATAATGGAGTTTCTATGCCGTTAATGTGCCGAATTATCTCATCCTTTAGCTCTTGAATTGTTGCTGGCTTATCGACGTACACCTTTCCTTTCAAATAACCCCAGAGAAAAAAGTCCAACGGTGTCAAATCACATGATCTTGGTGGCCAATTGACATCGCCATTACGTGAGATAACACGGCCATTGAATTTGTTGCGCAAAAGAGCCATTGTTTCGTTAGCTGTGTGGCAAGTGGCACCGTCCTGCTGAAACCACATATCGTCCACATCCATATCATCCAATTGTGGCCATAAAAAATTCGTTATCATCTCACGATAGCGAACACCATTCACAGTAACTGCCTGACCGGCCTCATTTTGGAAAAAATACGGCCCGATGATGCCGCCAGCCCATAAACCGCACCAAACAGTCACTCTTTGTGGGTGCATTGGTTTTTCGACAATCACTCTTGGATTCTCATTCGCCCAAATGCGGCAATTCTGTTTATTGACGAATCCACTGAGGTGAAAATGTGCCTCATCACTGAAGATGATTTTCTTCGAAAATTTTCATAATAAGTCTGGATAACTTTAACACGTTGTTGGATTGTGTATCTCTCCATGGTTCAAATTGAGTAAGTCTGAAATAGAGAAATGTCAAATTAAATTCGGAAAAAAACTTGGCGTTTAGGTGTGGTTCACATTCAACATCGGCCCTTACAATTTAACCACCCTTTATTTTGTAAAAACGCTACCAGATCACCAGTGACATCGCGCCGATGTAGATTGCCGACGTAGTTTTAAAGAAGAAACTTCCATTGAATTTATTGAAATATTACGTATCGTTATATTGAATCGGATGACTGGTGGATATGAAATTTTTACAGAAGCTCTTAAGCTCCGACTTAATCTAGCCTTCATCATACTTTTTAACTTGTAGTCATCAAAAAAGGAGGACTGGAACCATCTCTCTTTAACTTGCCTCCCGAAGGTTGTAGGTTAGTGGCATAAAGTGATCGTGATCTCAACTATTGATACTGCTAGTTAAATCTTCTTCTTCCATAAATGTCTATTGTAATGTCAGAGTGAAACGCTGCGTTTTTAGAATGAGTGACTGCTTGCTGAAAAGTTCTTAGAGTTGTCTGAAAGGGAGTAGCCTCCGTATAACAGTTTTAGATAAGATAGGAATGGACTAAGAACTCCTAGGCATAATATTTCTTGGAGTACCTAAATGATCGTTGCAAGTTATTATCATCAGTATTACCACTGTAAACTTCAATTGAAAAAAAAATTATAAAAAGAAGATGGTTGTTAGCTTAAAAGAAACGATTTTTTTAAAGTAATAAGTTGCTCAGTTTACGAAAAAGAGGAAAAATAAAGGTCTTTAACTCTCTATTTCAGAGTGAATCCTTAAGAGGCTTTGTACATTTATTATTGTATTGATTGATTTCATTTTTCCAACTACTTTTTACACTCAAATGCACTGAATGCTTCTGTTGAATTTTATAATTATTTTCTCACTTTCAGTATGGTTTCTTCAAACGTCTAACAAAAGAAGAAATGGAAAAGAATTTCAACGAGAAACAAGGAAAAGCTCTCATGAAAGAGGATCTCGATGTTTGTGTCGCCGAAATAGAAGAAGACATGGCGAGTTCTTGAGTGTAGCCAAACTGAAACAAAGCAATTAGTTAATAATAGTTTAATTAAGTTTAATAAATAAGAGTTTAATTTTAACAAAGAATTTAGTGAGCAATTTGTACATAAAATAAACAAACTTAAACAAAAGACTGGTGCTCAAAGCTAACGCCGGTTGAGGTAAAAGCTGTGGTAAGTGTAAAATAAACTAGCTCGAGGTATGGATATATGGAACGCCTGAAAAATATGCACTTTACCATCTTTATTCCATCCGGGGTGACATGACTGAAGACTTCATTATGAATTGTTCGAAACTTGATGGAAATAACTTCTGCCGGGAACGACCAATCAGCTCCAGATTCATACATTTGGTTTTTTAAGGGGAAATTATTGCGATTACCGAAGCGGTAGGATTTTTTTTTTAGTTTTTGTATTTTCGATAAGACAAAGTCAGGTGACTCCACTAATATAGATTTTTAAGCTGTAAATTTTTTGACTGAGTTGTTCCAGTTGTTGTCATTGAACGTGTCTGATTCAGTACTGTGAACTTATTCTGCTTTAGAATATTGAGATTTTCTTAGGAAATAGATAATCTATTATTTAGCCGATGTGGCATATTGAGACTGAGTAGAACACAATCATCCTCCTCATCTGCTTCAACCTCAAAGTGAAGGCTCAAACGATTTATCTGTTGTAAGAGTAATACAAAAAATTAAAAAAATAAAAAATAAATAAAATAAAGAATTCAAAATAACAGCTTCATTGATTTCTTGTTTATTTTCTAGGGTTTTCTGGTTCTTTACACTTATACAATTTTTATTACATAACATACATACAATTTAATGCACATACATACATCCAATAAATTGTAAAAATTTTGATACAATAAAAATGTGAATTAAGAAAATGTATGCATTCCTTTAACTTTTTCTCAATTTATCTTATTTTATTTTAATTTTATGTACTACATAATTATTCCTTATTTTATTCTATTTCTATAATTGAATTTTAATTAATTTTTTAATGTTTTATTTTATTTCATTTTGTTTTACTTTGTTTTATTCTAATTAATTTTTTTTTATTCTATTTTATTTTATTTTAATTTTTTTTAAATTTTTTAAATTTTTTTCTTTTATTTTATTTTATTTAATTTTTTTATTTTATTTTACTTTATTTTGTTTTGTTTTATTTTATTTTATTTTATGTTATTTTATTTAGTTTATCGTTCATTTGTTTTTTATTTTAATAAATATATATTTTTTATTTACAGTTATTTGTTTTTAGTATATTTTATTTTATTTTTCTTTAACTTATTTTATTTTGATTTTTTTATTTCTATTTATATTATAACATTTTAAATTTTATTCAATTTTACTTTATTTCTTTCTCTTATTTGCTCTGATTTGATTATTTTATTTTATTTTATCTTATCTTATTTTATATATATTATTTATCTTATTTATTTTATATATTTTATTTTCATTTAATTAGTTTAATTTCGTTTTATTTTATTATTTGATTACTTTTTCTAATGTATTTTATATTTTTATTTTATTCCATTTTATTAAACACTATTTCATTGTAATATATTTAATTTTGTTTTACTCTATTTGAATATATTTCAATTATTTATTGGTTTTATATTATTTCATTTTATTTTTAATAGTTTTGTTATTATTATTTTTTGCGTAATTGTTATTTTATGCTCTATTTCTTTTAAACTTTATTTATATATAACAGCTCGTTATACTTTGCAAATCTTAGTTGCTTTTTTATTTGTTATAATACAAGTATATCGTTGTGTAATTGTAAAATTTTATCTTACCTAACTATATAAACATAAATATATATAAATTATAAACATGCACACAAATGTGTGGATGTATATATGTATGTATATCCTTTTTATTTTACAGTAATTTCAGATTTCTAGTATGATAACGGTCTTATTACAAACATTTTACCTTACTAACACTCACACGTATATTAGGTAAAGTAAACATTTCGTTCGGTTTTTATCTAAGAGATGGCATTATTGTCCATAGTACTAGTGTTACGTGTCGCATTCTATACGGCGCTGAAAACGTGTTTATTCGCACTAAAAGTTTGTCTTTGACAGTTTTTCGATTGATTTTTTTCCTTAATATTGTGTATATGCCACTAAGAACGTATGTTTGCAGCTGCGTACATATGATTTTATTTGACGACGAATACACACATACACACACACATAAAAAACTTTGAGTCCTGATATGTGTGCAGTACTGGTAAATAAATATGTTTACATTAACAGGTATGTTCATTCATTGGTGGATATGTGCAATTATTAATTTCTTGATCGCAAAGTCATGGAATCTTAGGTACATATAAACGTTTTTAACAACATACCACATACCTACATACATTTATACGATTTCCTATAAACTATTTGTGGGGTGTGAAGCAACTTTGTTACTCTTCAAAAAGTTTATTACAAATAATTTTGCCAGTCATGGTTTACTGGGTTATTAATTTCGTCAGAAAATTGTAGTTTATAAGTATTATAAATAAAATGTAACGTAAAGTATGATGAAAGCCAGATTGCGCTAATATTCAATTCACGTTCATACTACACCAGGGGAATTATTAATAAAAAAATCTATCAAATTCTGCCCTCTGTGGAGTGTCTTTTGTGATATACAATTTGAACCAAAAAAGGGTGAAGCCAGGCCAATCATAAATTTTTTTTCTCACCTGCTATTTTTATAGTTAATGAGATCGTCTCTAATCAATATAACATAGAAAGCACAACTCATTGCTGCGATTTTCGTCATTTTTAAAACTAATGTGGATGTAAAGGGGGATGGGGCCATGTGCAGAAGTTCACGCAAGTGAGGAAAGTTTTTGACTGCCATTCATCTGGGAGTGGAAAGAAACGATTTTTTTTTTGTATGGTTCAAACAGCTCACGACGTCCGGTCTTAGACCACGTATCCTCTGGGTAGCCAACGAACATCCGTTTGGAGGCGAGCTAAAGTGAGAAGGCGAATCCTACGCGGTTGTGCGTAAGGTTTGCAACCCACCACATGAAAAAACAACCCAATGAAAAACTAATTTAAGCCTCGGATGAGAGACCCCCCTTTTGATGACGACCCCCGCAAACGTTTTAAGGATTACGATTTTAGGGCATGCACCTGGAATGTCCGGTCCCTTAATTGGGAAGGCGCCGCTGCCCAGCTGGTTGATGTCCTTATAAAGTTAAAGGCTGACATCACTGCCGTCCAAGAATTGCGATGGACGGGACAAGGACGGAAGAAGGTGGGTCCTTGTAAAATTTACTACAGCGGCCATATAAAGGAGCGCAAATTTGGTGTCGGATTGGTGGTGCGAGAGAGACTCCGTCGTCGAGTACTGGCATTCACTCCGGTGGATGAACGTCTAGCCACAATTCGCATCAAGACAAAATTTTTCAACACCACTCTAATTTGCGCCCACGCCCCGACGGAAGAGAAGGATGACTTCACCAAAGACGCCTTTTACGAGCGCCACGAACACACTTACGAGCGCTGCTCCCGCCACGACATCAAAATTGTGCTTGGCGACTTCAACGCTAGGGTGGGCAAAGAAGGTATCTTTGGTACGACTGTCGGAAAATTCAGTCTCCACGACGAAACATCTCCAAATGGGCTGAGGCTGATCGACTTCACCGGGGCCCGAAATATGGTTGTCTGTAGCACTAGATTCCAGCACTAAAAAATTCACCAAGCTACTTGGCTGTCTCTAGATCGGAAAACTTCCAACCAGATCGATCATGTTGTGATAGACGGACGACATGTATCCAGTGTTTTAGATGTGCGTACGTTCCGAGGTCGCAACATTGACTCGAATCACTATCTTGTCGCAGTGAAGATACGCACGCGCCTCTGTGTATCGAAGAACACCTATCAACAAACACAAGGAAGGTTCGACGTTGAAAAGCTGCAATAACAACAGAGTGCCGAGCGGTTTTCTACTCGACTTGCACACCTGCTCGCTGAGAGCACTCATCAGCAACCCAGTATAAGGGAACTGTGGGACGGCATTGCAAACTCCCTGCGTACAGCTGAAACCGAAACCATTCGATTTCGGAAAGGTCGCAAAAACAGCTGGTACGATGAGGACTGCCGTGTCGCAGTGGAGAGAAAACAGACTGCCTACCTCGCAACCTTGCGATCGATCACAACACGTGCGGGGTGGGATAGATACCGAGAACTGAAGAGGGAAGCAAGGCGCATCTGCAGACAAAAAAAGAAAGAGACGCGCGAGCACGTGGAGCTTGAGAAGCTGGCCGACAAGGGTAACGCTCGAAAATTCTATGAAAAGATACGACGACTTACAGAAGGTTTCAAGACCGGAGCAAACTCTTGTAGGACCCAGGGAGGTGAGCTAGTGACAGATGCCCAGAGTATACTGGATTTATGGAGGGAGCACTTCTCTAGCCTGCTGAATGGCAGTGAACAGGAAACACGCGGAGATGGTGAACCCGAAACTCCAATTGAATAGAGAAGGTACAATCTTCTATAAGAGTGTACAGCTGCTGGCGTACGCCGATGATATCGACATTATTGGCTTCAACAACCGCGCCTTGAGTTCTGCTTTCTCCAGACTTGATAAAGAAGCGAAACGAATGGGTCTTTTAGTGAATGAGGGCAAGACGAAATATCTCCTGTCATAAAACAAACAGTCATCGCATTCGCGACTCGGCTCGCACGTCACTGTTGACAGTCATAACTTCGAGGTCGTAGATAATTTCGTCTATCTAGGAATCAGCATTAATACCAACAACAATGTCAGCCTTGAAATCCAACGTAGAATCACTCTTGCCAACAGGTGCTACTTTGGGCTGAGCAGGCAATTGAAAAGTAAAGTCCTCTCTCGACGAACGAAAACCAAACTCTACAAGTCGCTCATTGTACCGGTCCTACTATATGGCGCAGAAGCGTGGACGATGTCAACATCCGATGAGTCGGCTCTAGAAGTCTTCGAGAGAAAAGTTTTGCAAACGATTTATGGTCCTTTGCGCATTAGCAACGGCGAATACCGCAGACGATGGAACGATGAGCTGCACGAGCTGTACGATGATGTTGACATAGTTCAGCGAATGAAGAGACAGCGGCTGCGCTGGCTAGGCCATGTCGTCCGAATGGATGAAAACACTCCAGCTTTGAAAGTATTTGATGCAGTACCAGCTGGTGAAAGCAGAGGAAGAGGAAGACCTCCACTCCGTTGGAAAGATCAAGTGGAGAGTGACCTGGGTGCACTTGGCATTTCCAACTGGCGCCAAACAGCGAACAGAAGAAATGAATGGCGCGCTACAATTGACTCGGATATAATCGCGTAAGCGGTGCCAACGCCAATAAAGAAGAAGAAGAGGATGTAAAGTTAGTCCGGTTTCACCCATAGCGTCCCTACTTGTGACCTAAAGAACGTATCGGTCAAGTTCCATCGAAATACACTACTATGCAAGCATAATAGTTAAATACTAGTATTTCGAAGATGAAATCATACCAGTTGGATATTTGTTCAGCAGTTCTCCAGTAACAGGAATAATAATAATTGCCTCCAAATTATCTTGTTATTAAATCGTCATTCTAATGGCATCTTTATTGACGTTATCGACGTGTCGTCAAGTATTTAGAACATTACTTGCGAGTTACGAAATGATTAAATTTACACCTGTAGAAAATTAGTACATTTTGACGACTTAACTCCAAAATGGTGAGTCACCAACCGCAACTGCAAGAAACTGATCTATCCATCCAGAGATGATTCATGACTAGAAACATAAAATTGCAGTCGCGGATAGGAGCCGGCGAGGGTCACATGATCGAAAAGCTGTTGAAGAATTGGGGCGTTAGACAAAACAGAATGAACAGCTGTAGCTACGATGGGAATAAAATGGTTTTCTATCAATAACCGTGATATGCTGTGGTAGCCAAGCCACTGACTGGTTTAGTGAGGGAAAATTCGGAATTTGATTTGACAGATGAATATGTGATAGTTATAGAAGTTTATGCAGACGATTGTATGCGTGGGCATAAAGGTTTAATGATGCAAAAGGCCAGAGTTGATCAGGAGTTTCATCCAGTAGAAAGTCAGAAGAAAACGATCATTCATATGGGAAATAGTACAATAGAAGCTCTTAAGGAATAAACAGTTTATCAGTTGCGATTGAAACTTTAAATCATCACGCATTGTAAGAGTATCTAGTAAGGGTATGAAAAATAATTTTTAAAATGTTTATCTGCTACACGGTTTCTCCACAAAGATCCAATCAAGGTGCTTATAGTTTCCGTCAATTAAGGAGAATATAATTTTAAAAATGGTACATAAGCTGGGTCACTTTTTTGTGAGCAAGACCAAATATGCACCACAATTATCAAACACCAAAAAAAGTTACTGTACTGTGCGCTCTTTGGCCCAGAGGTGTGATTGGACGTTACTGCTTTGAAAACGACAACGGCGAAACTGTCACTGTCAATTCAGATCAGAGTGTATGCTACCCGACAATATGTGGTTTCAACAAGATTGTGCCAAGTGCCACACAACACTGGCTACAACTAAAATGTCGTCAAGTTATGGCTGAGAAAACGCCCGATATGTGCCAAAAAGTGGTTGGAAATTACCTCAAGCTGATCGAAGTTTGCAAAAACTCCAGATACGGTCATTTGAATGATTTAGTGTTTCTCATATGAACATCTAATGCCAAGGTTCAAACTTTATGAATAATGAAAAAGGAATTTCATGAAAAAATGATTTTTAATGCATTTTATTCACGTTTTTTTTTTGAAAATGCCAAAACATAAACATAAATGGCGACTAATCTCTGACTATGTACGAGTATGTATGTATGTACATACTCGTATGTATACCTGATATACGTACTTCTCCACGAGTAGTTAAAAAGTAACTCAGCTGGTGTAATATTTGAAGGCCAAACTTTGAATGCACTTCAAATATAAATTGAGTAAAATACATAAAGCCACAACAATGTTTGCCCGGGGTCTTCTAGTTTCAATTAAATATGCCTATATTTTCGAAATTTTCAAAAACTGAATTCTTGACATACACGTAGAAAGAAAATAAAAAGTTAAAAATTAAAAAAATATGTTTATAAGTGAGTATGTAAATATGTTCGAAATTGGCAAATAATTAATTTTGGCAGACAATAAAATTTAATTTTTACAATAATTCTTTTCAATATTATTTTCATTTCATAGCATTATCATTATTATTTATAATATTTTCACAAACTTATACACTTTGCATAGTTATTATTGTTTTAAACATTTTTTTCTGAATTCACATATTTATGATATTTATATTTTTTATTTCTTTAATTTCTATAATTAACATCAATAATACGTATACATACACATTCAGTTATAAAAATAATTATCGTATTGTCAAAATTACTTCAACTTTAATATACACATACATTAGGGTGTCCCTTAAAATTCAACTTCAATATATTTTTATGCATACCTTCTAAAAAGTTTCGTATGGACCTAATATAGTCTAGAAATAAATATTAGCCCGATTTATAAACGATAACCCGTGCCGACTTGAGTTTTTAACTTGTCCATACAAGTAGCGCGGGAGCAGCGCGGCGACCTGTTACTGCGAGTTTCAATTGTGATTTCATAAGTGATTTCTAACATTTTTAGTGCGTTGTTGTTTATTTTGTGAAAATGTCTGTGGAATTACGAAGTGATAAACAAAATATTTTCCTTATCGGACTGCCAAGCCACCAGATAAATGGTGCAAAATTACCATCTAATCGACAAGTTCTCACCGTTTTATTTTACAATATTCGTGAAGTCAAGCTGACTGTTAGTGAATGTGCGAATCTTGTTATAAGAGAGTGCATTATATTTTGGGAAAAAGCCAGAATTCCTACGAAGGCAATCCCTAACTGCGTGAAGAAACTTATTCATTTATATCATGTTTGGAGGGAGCTGCAAAAAAACTGTAAGAAAACTCAATTGACTTTCAAGAATCGTGAAAATAATTTTGTAAAAGACCTTGATAACTTATTTGATATTGCACATGCAGATGCCTTTGACAGAATGAAGATAGAGGAAGACAAAGATTTCTTAAGGAAACAGAGAGAGCCAGGTCGACCGGGATGCTTAGGTGGAATCGACAAAATATTGGCGGAGAAAGAAGAACGAGTTAGGCAGAGACGATTGGAAGAAGAGGAAAGAAAGGAAAAACAAAGAGAGTTATTGGCTGTTGCATCTACTTCTTCGATAGATAACTTGGAATGTCTTAAGAATTCGGATGAGGAACAGATTTCGAACTCTGAACTTAGTACTCAGATTCCTTGCCCTGAAAAAAGTTTTAAAAGAAAGTTTAAAAAGAGGCACGAAAAGTTTAATAACTCCTAAACTGGTAGCAGCTTTAGATCGATGCCAATTAAGCATAAGGGACTCAGTTTACATTGTCCATGCGGTTGTAGAAGCGCTTGGTCTGAACAGCGATGATTTCCCTATAAACAAATCTTCCATTCAGCGACTTTGGATACCTGGATTGGATGTACGAAGTTCAAAAGAAGAACGCTTGCCAATTATTGCTTCATTTAACGATAGAGAACAGCTTCTTGCAGTACCGAAATTAGAGAGTTCTTCAGGAAAACATCAAGCTAAAGCCATTTCAACTGCTCTCTTTGACTGGACCCTCCATGCCAAAGTACAGATAATGTTCTGCGATACAACAGCTTCCAATACTGGCCGTTTCAGTGGAGCTTGTGCTATTTTGGAGCAGACTTTAGAAAGGGAATTGCTGCTTTTTGCTTGTCGTCATCATGTTTATGAGTTGGTCCTTAAAGCTGTTTTTGAAACCAAGGTAAAACATATTACAAGTAGCCCAGATATTCCAATTTTCAAAAAGTTAACAGATAATTGGAAAAATATTAACACTGATAACATTGAGTCACCTCTAAATTTCGTTAAAGCACATATTGCTAAGACACACATTACATCTTTGTTAAGTTTATATAAGACTGAACTGGAAAAATCTTTTGTTAGAGACGATTACCGCGAATTGGTTGAACTATGCGTTGTGTTCTTAGGAGGAGACACAGAGAATAAACTAAAACTCAGGCCCCACGGAGCTTTGCATCAAGCGCGATGGATGGCGACAGCAATCTATTCTATAAAAATATGTTTGCTTCAATCGCAACTTAAAATTACTGCAAAGGACAAAAATGCTCTACAAGATGTTTGTTTATTCATCGTCACCTTGTATACCAAACCTTGGCTCGAATGTACAATGGCAGTTAAAGCACCTAACCAAGACATGTCCTTTTTGAAAGCTCTAAAAGAATATGAAAAAGTAGACGCGACAAGTTCCAAGGCATCCATAAGCAAGTTTATTCATCATTTATGGTATTTGTGGGAAGAAACAGTCATATTATCACTCTTTGATGAATAACCAAGACAAAAATGATTAATAATTTAATCAGAGACGAAAGTTCAGATTCCTCTAAACGCTATGTCCCATCGAAGGAAGAAATTACGCAAAATTTGTTTGGTAAGTACTTAATATTTTCTTGTTTCTTTTTCAAAGTTTTGTGGTTTAGTTTTTGCTTATTTTGATGGTTTTTTCTTTATTTCAGATATGACGCTGGATGATTTTGTGACTCAAAGAAGCAAACGATTTCTATCTCGACTACAGATCGACGACAGTTTTCTTCGGGAAGACGTATCTTCGTGGGGTGACAATCCTGCTTTTTTGAAAGCTAGAAGACGATTAAGTCGTTTGAAGGTCGTAAATGACACTGCTGAAAGAGCTGTTAAATTAATGCCAGATTTTAATGGTCTTATCACGGTTGAAGAAGAGCAAAAACAGTTTTTGTTGCGTTGTGTTCAGGAACACAGAAATCTGTATTCAGACTGTAAAAAAACTACACTGAAGAGAAGTTACCCTAATTCATTATTATTATAATTTGTATTTAAATAAAAGTTTGTATTGATATTTTTTTAGTTTTACTCATATTTACTTTATTTGTTGCATTTTAATTAGTTTTGGATCAAACCAAAATGTCAGACCAAAACACCATTTTTTATTAAACTTTAGAGCTCGGTCGGCACGGGTTGCAATCATGCTACAGATATGAAATTTCATATTTAAGTACATTTTAGCATTTATAAAAAAATTGGAGGGTATGCGTTTCGAAATCCTAAAAAAAAATTTTTTTTGCCATATAAGGGACAGCCTAACATACATACATATGAATATGTATATAGGTATACTCGTATATATAGTACTAGGTGGGCTGAAAAGTAACGTCCTTGACCGCCAGAATGCGCTGCTACTGCTAAAAGATTATAGTACCTTGTAGGCATCATGTTGAGTACGGACAAAAACGAAAACCGCACAAGAGCATTGCTTCCGCATCCACCGTATTCGCCCGATTTGGATCCCTCGAACTAATACTCGTATCTCTTGCCAAACCTCAAAAGATGGCTCATTAATAAAAAAATTCAGCTCACGCGAGGATGCCAAACACGTCAACAACAATCATCTGACAAAACAAACCTAAGATCAGTATCGCAGGGAAATTTGGCATGTTTGCCTAAATATGAACGGGTTACAAGGCACTATAACATTTTTTGCAGTAGCAGCACATTCTGGCGGTCAAGGAGGTTACTTTTCACCCCACCTAGTATTTTGCATAGTTCTTTGAATGCATAAAATCACATGAATTTATACATTTGATACATACATATATGTATGTCTGTTATGATTATGATAAATACTGTATATCTATTGAAATTAGCTTTTTTTGATTTTGCACTACAAATTTGCGCAATGACAATGGCTGCCTACGAGTACTTAGCGTTTTACTTGCTTCAATTTACATTTCTATTTCTCTTGATTTGCTAGCGTTTTCTTTCTTTCTTTGTATTTAATGAATCTATATCTTATGCAATTACATATTTATGTTTGTACTTTATAGCATAAATAATGCAAAAATTGGTTTTGTTGCCAAGGTAACGAAAAGATCTTAATTATGGGTTAATTAATTCCATGCTTTGCATGGAGCTTTCGCTCCTTTGACTTTTTGTGGTTCTTTCTATGGTACGAGTATAAAAGCGATCTAAGAAAAGCCTGGTGAAGATATTTCTTGCCATTTTGCGCATGTAAGTTTTATACCACTATTTTTGCAAATTCCTAATAACAAACTATATATAATATATATATATTTATAAAATTAATATTTTAATTGTGGTAATACATATTAAAAATAATAATAAAAATTACATATATGAAATTTTCAATTTTCTTACTTCATAAAATTATGGATTAGTACTATAATCGATTCCAAATTCAGAATATGGACAACTAGGAAATTCGGGGAAGTATACTACTATACTCGTATTACCCAAATGCTGTCCGGTTACGGATACTTCAGGAAATATCTGCATAAAATATGGTATGCTGAAGATCCGTCATGTACGATTATCTCTAACGATGTCAACGAAGATGACATAAAATATTGTCTCAATTATGCTACAAAGCGTACAATACATGATTTTGCCCATATAAATATTTTCTATGAAGATTTCGACAAACCATGAATTTTGGTTTATATAAAAAATATATACGAACTAATTTTCCTATTTTCTTTTAGTACTAATTATTCTATATTAAAAAAAAATTGAAAAATTATATACGATTTAAATTTAGTTTGAAATATTGCACATACATTATAATTATTTTACAGGTGTATTTTGTTATTGGCTTTTAAAAATAAAAAAATAATAAAAATTAAATAAAACCCAAAATTTCGTAGAACTTAATACATGAATTTATTGAAAATTTTCGCGAATAGTTGACAAAAGAAAATTAAAATAATAATAATAATAATAATATGAGTATAAGTGCATATAAGTAAATGATTTGCCCGGAAAATTTGTGCTGGCAATAATAAAAAGCAATAACAAACAAAATATAACATTTATATATGTATGTATTACATTAAAAATATTAACAATATTATTAATTTCATTTAATTTATGTATGTGTTTTTGTTTACTTTTATTTGAACACAAATTTTTCGGCTAAAAATAAATTTAAAAAAAATATACATGCAATAAATATAAAATAAAACAATGTTTGAGCAATACGGTTTTCTAATACGTTTCTTACAATTGCGGATGCGCATATATGTATGTATGTACATTATGCACAATTTAATTATAAATATAATTATTTTATTTGTTAAAATTAAGTTTTGGCATTTATACAGATGTATATATTTTTGTTAAATAACTATGCAAATGAAATAACTTAAAACTATGGAAATTTCAAGATTGCATTTTGTAAATGAGACAAAAAAGCCCAATTTATAATAAATTTTAGTAAACATTCATAGTGGTTATCGTTGAATGGCAAACAAAATAAAGCAATAAAACAAAATTTTCAATAATTTTTAAGTACTTTTATAAAATCAAAACACAAGTAGGTAGAGTTATTGACAAGTTTTGGCAATTCATTTATAGCTTAATTATTATTTTTTATGAAAGTGTCATTATAAGTGCGGGATTAACAAAATTTTTGAGACCTAATATGAAATGCTTACGCAGATTTTTGATTTACTTTTGTGTAAAAAATTTAATTTAAATTTTTTGTAATTGAAAAATTTAAATAATCAAGATATTAATATTCATATTTTCACAAAAAAATTTAAATTTAATTAAAAATTGGTTCCGAAAAACTTCGTGTACAGTTATTGTTTTATGTTTATATATATTTTTAGTAATTTTTTATTTCGTATTTGCAAAACGGATTGCAAAAGGGAATGTCCATCTCTCCGAGTGTATTTCGGACATGTAATAGAAGCTCCTCGTAAAATAACAATCAGCCGTTCGGAGGCGGCTTAGTATAAATTGTAGGTCCCTCCATTTGTTGGAAAAACATCAAGACGAAAAACCACAAATTGGAGGAGGAGCTCGGCCGAAAATCGCTTCAGCGGTTACAAAGTGCCAACTATATTATATTTATATATTTGCAAACCCAATTAAAAGTAATTCAAAAACTGCTGGAAAATTTGAACTTATGTTCAAATTAATTATATTTCAAAGAATTTATGTATAACTTTTTTTGGAATTTTTGATTTTAAATTAAATTTTTAAATTAATGTTCAATATGTTTATATAAAGAAATTTGGGAATTTTTAATTTAAAATTTAATTTACATTTTTCATTATAAGTTCTTTGGGTTCCAAATAGTTTTTTGACTAAAAATTAGAATATTTTATTATTATGATTAATTCCGTTTTTAAATAGATTTATGTTCAAAGAGTATACCTATATATAATTGGCGCTTTGTAACCGGTGAAGCGATTTTCGGCCGAGCTCCTCCTCCAATTTGTGGTTTTGCGTCTTGATGTTTTTCCAACAAATGGAGGGACCTACAGTTTATACTAAGCCGCCTCCGAACGGCTGATTGGTGGACTTTACCTGCCGAGGGGGGACCGCAATTAGAAAATTTAACATAATTTTTTATTTAAATTAATTTTCCATAACATTTGGATGTTGGTGGCACCGGGATATACAGTGTTGGAAAAAATAATAGAAAAAATATTCTTCTTTGCGCTTCAATCCCAATTGCTAATTATGTACGAAAAATATATGCATGAAACCAATTGCACATGTGCACTGATAACGGTGCTTTATTTTGTTCTCCTGTTTGAGTCATTTTCGCAGCAAATATTTGCGCTGTTCGCTAAGTTTGCAGGTCAACACGTGTTTTGGCTGGAAAAAAAAATAGAAACATCTTCGAATTGTGCGAAACTTTTGACTTAAATTGGCTTTTTTAAACAAAAAAACGTATAGTTTAAATACCTTAAGGTGAATTAAGCTCAAAATTAACCAATTTGTCAAAATACCGTTCTACATTTGGATATTATTTTCAGAATGGGTCGAGGAGTACATTGCACTGCTGAAGAACGAGAAATTATGAAAAAAATGAAAGAAGATGAAAGCACATTAAAAGAAATTTCTGAACTAATGCAGTGCTCCCTAAAAAAAGTGTTTTCCGCAGTTCACTTTTTAGCGACAAAGGAAAATCGGGGAAGAAAGCGTGCCACATCAAAAAGGTTTGACGACTTGTTGATTCGCGAATCAAGAAAAGATTCTATTCTTTCGTCGAATGAGCTCAAAAATCAATTAAAGGCATCAGTATCTAGTCGCACAATAAGGAACAGGCTGATTGAGAAAGACCTCAAAGCATATTCAGCAAGAAAAGTACCATATCTGAGCCAAAAAAATATTGGAAAAAGACTAACTTTTGCAAAGCATCACCTATGCCGCCAAAATTGGAATAATGTCCTTTGGTCTGATGAAACTAAAATTAATTTGTTCGGATCAGATTGGAAAACTCATGTAAGGCGCCCAAAAAATACTGCCTTCGATCCAAAACATACCAAAAAGACCGTTAAACATGGTGGAGGTAATATTATGCTGTGAGGATGTTTTTCTGCTTCAGGAGTTGGTCCGATATTCTGGATAAAAGAAAAAATGTGTGCTCCAGACTATTTAAATATTCTCCAAAATGTAATGTTGCCATATGCTGAAGAAGAAATGCCTCTTAAGTGGGAGTTCCAGCACGATAATGACCCCAAACATGCGTCAAAACTCGTAAAGAAGTGGTTACAGGATAACGAAATAAATGTAATGGAGTGGCCTGCTCAATCACCGGATTTAAACCCGATTGAGCACTTGTGGAGGGTGCTAAAAAAGAGAGTTGGTGCCTTTAAATGCAAAAACAAAAAAGATTTGTGGGAAAAAGTGCAATCCGAATGGTACGGGATTGATGCCTCAATTTGCGCCAATTTAGTGAAATCAATGACTCGTAGGTGTTCCTCAGTTATAAAAAGTAATGGCTGTACCACTAAATATTAGCAAAACCACTATTTCAGTTTAAAAATTTAGAAAAATCATCTCTCACTTGTATTTTTGCGTTTTTTTCTATTATTTTTTCCAAGCTCAAAAAATGAAATTAATTTTTTACGTTAATGGAAAATCAAAAGAAAATATTTTTGTTCCTTATTATATAAGTTACCTATATATATGTTTAAAAAAAATAATTAAATAAATGTTAGTATCTTTTCCTATGAAATATTTCAAGTTAATGGACGAAAACAAGCTTTTTCTATTATTTTTTCCAACACTGTATGTATATGTACATAAACCTAAGAATTTTTTATTTAAAATTTGAAGTTTCCATTTACCGAAATAATTTGGCTCCCAAAATGATTTCTGTGCTGAGAATTTATTATAATGCGAGAATTTTTAATTTTATATTTAAAATTTTTAGAAATGATTTCATTCTAAAAAATTTGAGTTCCAAATAGAATTTATATACAATTTTTTGAAATTTGTTTTACTTAAAATTTGATTTGTATTACTATTTCAAATGATTTGGTTTCCAAATAAATTTTTTATTTAAATTTCCAACTTTTTCTATTGTTTGAAATAATTTAGTTTCCAAAAAGATTAAGAGACTTGGGAATTTTTAATTTAAAATTGTAAATTTTTAGTATTTGTTTATTTTATTCTATTTTATTATTCTAAACAATTTGGATTCGAAATAGATACTTTTATTTTTCGAATATTTATAAAAAAAATTTAAGGAAGTTTTGATTTAAAATTTGAGTTAGACTAGAAACTAACGGAAATTTTATATAACATTTTTTTGAGAACTTTTTACGTAAAATTTGAATTTTTCTAATATTTCAAATAATTTGGTTTCCAAAAAATTTAATGTACTGATATAAAAAAGTGAGAATTTTCAATTAAAAATTTTAATTTTTTAGTATTTGTTTTTTTTTATTATTCGAAA